>VWZN01001389.1:2015-68511 GCA_013396955.1 Regulus satrapa | reverse complement strand
AAAAAAAAAAACCCAAACCAACCCCCCCCCCCCCCTCCCCCAAATATATAAAAGCATATAAACCAGGTTACAGCTTTTCATACTACATTCTTAAGCTAAGAATGAGTATGCAGCATTTCCAAAGCTAGAGGGGTACAAAGCAATGGAGCATTACCTTTGGAAAGAGGATGAGAAAGACTCTTGCACTACTGAGGTGGTGGCTGGTGCTGTCATCGGGCTGGCTGTGCTTGGAGCAGCAGTAGCAGGCTGAGGTGCTGAAGCATGTGGTGCAGCAGCAGCAGAACTGGGAGCCACCGGGGCATGCTCAACAGGGGTACTAATTAGAGTTAAATTAAATAAAACAAGAAGCATCTTAAGAAGGCACGCATTTACAGGGGAGCATAAAACCTACTATGTTTGAACCTGCAGCTGCAAACATAGTAGCAGGCTGGGTTACTGAGGGGAAAGCACAATTATGCAAAAAAAAAGACATTTATTCAGCCTTTTCCATTGTGCAGCTCAGACTGCAATGCAGTGTTGGTCCTGCTTGACTGAAATTTACTCCAGGTGTTAAACAGCACTTCAGTCCTGCTCCCACTGATGCCAGTGGTAGAAAATGTGGTACCCAGGACTGGTGGCTGTGAAGACTGAAATGGCTGTGAAGAGCATAAATTCCATCACATGTATTGAATTGAATGATCATAATCTAGTCTTGTATCCTGTGACCATTTAAGTAACCTGTGAAACTACTAATGCCTTCCATCACTTCCCTCAAATTTGAGAATTACTCATCTCTTACAGACAGACAAATGGAGCAAAGTTAGCAGTTAGTTTTTTGTTTCTGTTTTTCTTTTTTCTTTTTTTTTTTTAATTTTATAAAATCAGGACATCACTACACATAGTTGTCTTTTCCATGAGCAGTGGCCTAGAAACTTAATGGATATAAATCTACTTCTTTTTTTAGACCTATGTCATAAGTATATTGTCACATCTCCGTGTTCTTACAAATTACTCCTATCAGGGTGATGGAATTCGGTGATTCTCTTGCTGAAGGTACAAATGCCCAAAATGCTCCTTCCTGAGCACAGCAAGTATCAAATAACAAAAGAAATCTTTCAGTTCCACAGTTGCTTTTTCAGCCAACATTCTCTCTTAGCCCTCTAACACTCCCTCTCTCAGCTTTTTTTCCTAAGTAGATTTACCATCCATTGTGCAAATTATCTCATATTTTCTTTTGCTTCTCAGAAGCACTGATCTGACAAGTTAAACTCCTCAGGACCTAGAATGAGCACTTGATACTTCTGAATTTGTGATACCCCTTGTTCTCCAAGGGACTGTCCCGTTTCCCCTGTCCTTCACCTCCTCTTCTAGAACTCAATAGTCCAGATGACGGTGTCTTACTTCAGCTGAATATTTTGTTTGATTAGCTGAAACAGAAGCTGGTTGTTATACCCACAAACCTCAAAGTTGAATGCAGCCCACAACGAAAGCAGGAAATCATGGAAATTCATCTACAGTTATGTACATAATAAACAAGTTCCGGAAAATAATAATCCAGTTTGCAATTCTGGCTTCCAAATCCTTACACCAAGTTTTGCAACAGTTTTACGGAAGTTCTCCCACCTGGTATGCATTTGAGAGTCAGATGACTTCTTCCATCCTGATGCATTTCATTATGCAAATTCTTCCAATTAACTAGTGGACTATCAACTTCACAGCCTATGCAGAGTAGCTGTGTATTATCTATCACAGCTGATCTGGTAGTGAATTTCAGTACTGTGAAATTTTCCCTGTGCCACAGTGGGTACCAGAATTTCCCTATTAAAAGCTGTGGAGTCAGTTTCCATCTTACATACTTACATATCTTTGATTTGGCAAACAGGAAAGGATTGCAACTCTGCCTCACATAAGAATGGAACTTAATGTATGTTCTAAAAACAAACACAAACTAGGATTTCACCATTTTGTCTATTTGCACTGAACTGAAAGGGAATTTGTGACAGATTTCAAAAGATTCAAGACTTCATACCTTGAAGAGAACGGTAAACTTAATTAATTGTAACTTAATTGTAACAATCTCCAAAATAATCAAAATACATATTCAGTGATAAATACTGAAAAGAAAGTAAAAAACCCCCAAAACCAATCCGTATGTGTGGACATGGACCTGTGTGGAGACAGATTTGAACAGAACAAACCCATATAAATAAAACAAATGCAAATATATTGGAATACCTTTTAAAGTTTAGAAGAAATACAAAAAATGTTTATCTTGCAAAGTGCTTGTAATATTCATTTTTATGTGATTAAAATGTTAGAGGCTTGCTTACCATCCTTCATGGTGGAATATATTAATTAACAGAACAAGAAATTTTAATCAATATAAGTGAAGTGGACATAACCATAAAAATCAGAGTGGTTTGGTTACATAAATTATATGCAGCTGATAATATCCTCAAAACAGTTTTATAGAAACAACTCAAGACTAACTTGACTAATTTTAATTTAGCAACTATAAATTTTACATAATTTTATTCATATTGTCAAATACAATAGCCGAGCTGGGTTTTTTCCTCCTCCTTTCCAGATTTTCATTTCGGTTCTTCAAGCACAGAAGAATTTTAAGAATTGATAAATGTGAGTGTTGCTTTATAGAATAGATCACATACTGCAAAAGCTTCATTATGACATTACAGAAGGTTTTTTGGTTGGTTGGTTGTTTTTTGTTACAGTAATTTTGTAGAATTTAAATCTTTACAGTACTTTGCATTTTAAAAGAAATTGAAAAAATCAAACATCTTCATATTTGCAGTAACAAACATAAAAGTAAGTTAGGTGGATGAAAACAAACACACATCTCTTCTCAGCTGATTTTCACTCATGAAAAAGAACACAGATCAGTAGAGGTTAAGAGGATAATAATGGTTAACAACCATAATGAGAACACAGCAACAAATGCAGTCTAAAATTTAAAATATAAGTGTAGATTATACTTTTTTCTCTTGGTGAAGTCCTAAGTTCTGAGACTTTCTATCCAAATAACTAGGAGTGGATGATTAAAACAGCACTTAGTCTCCTTTATGTAATGCATGAAGGTTTTTGTGCTTCTAATTCTCCAACAGATCACTTGCAATGAATCAAAAACAGAGAGAAGAAAAACTACAATGGGTATGAAAAAAAAAATCTGTTTTGCATCGTTTGGAGAAAAAAAGTGCCAGAGAAAGTATTTAGAGAAAGCTGTAATGTGGAAGGATTTTCTATTTGAAGATGGGAATGTTTGTGGAATCCACTGAAAATACAGAAATACCAGCTGTTGTTTCTCTGCTGCAGATGCTTAATGGCTTAAAGTCTCTGTATTGGAGGTGTGATCCTACAAGAGCCACTGAAAATGTAACACCCACACGACCCAGAAGCTGCTGGAACTGGACGAACTGGAACGTCTGCCTTTGAGGCAATGGCATTTCCGTGGGAAGGAGTTAGAGGTTGTTATTACCAAACCATGGCAAAGCTCCAAACCGGGTCAGTTATGCAGTTACACGGCACAGTGTACCTTTGGTTACTGGAGGAAGCAAGAGGGGCTTTCTGGCCAAAACCAGCCTCCCCCTGGCTTGTACCCGCTCCAAGCCTCACAGAGCCCTTGGAGGCCACTGGCTGAGCATTGGCAGTGTTGGCATCCCTGGTGGATGACTTAGGAGGATGCCAAATACTCGAGGTCACATACTGGGGTGCATGCGCGGTACCTGTAGGCCTGGGTGACAGAGATTACAAGGGCGTTTGTAAATGAGGCATTTCCTAGGTGACAGCAGGGGTTTGAGGAAGAGACAGAATTCTAGCCACAGATGGAGCTGGAGATCATAATGACAATGCAGATGAAGTAATGACTAATCTTGATAGGTCATTGATTAATTACTGCTAAAGGCCAGGAAAGGCTTGACAAATTTAAAAAGGTACCTTGTGTTAAATCTGGAAATCATATTGCTATGAATATCAAAACAAGCAGAGCTGTGATGGTAATGGAGGTGGAGAAAGGCTGTGGTATGACAGATTACACAAGATTAAAGCAATGTAGGAGGACAATAACACCAGTCATATACCAGAAATTGTTCCTGGCAAAATAAAACGATAGTTAAAAGAAAAGGAGATTTCAGTGAAGCAGCTGCATAGTCCTATGGATGGTTTTACACAAAAGAAACTGCTCGTGAAATTCTAACATGTGTTGCTTGTTTTTTACAATGTAATTTATATTCAGGAATCAAGGGGTTTATTTCCTTCTTTTTAAAATCATTAATCTAAAAATAAAAATCAATTTTCCCAACTGTTCAAGTGCCAGTTGCCATTGCTTGTATCATTATTAACAAACAATGCTTGCACTCAGATATTAACTTTATGCAACCTTTGTTCAAACATAAGGAGTCTTAAAAAAAGCCCCCAAATAAAAAGTGGTTGCATATCACTGAGGCAGGAATCAGCAACAAAGAGAAAAGCAGTAGAATAAAATTATTTTAATGACTAAATAGTAAGAGGCCTTTCTTTGCTCCATGGAACAACTGGTCAGATTCACTCAAGAAATATCCGTGTATCAGTACTTGGGGGTTTAATAAATGACCAATAGAAAACAACACACTTTTATACTTCACTGCAAAGTTTCTGAGATCCTTTGGGAGAAAACAGCTTGACATAAAAGAACTTACAGAGGGCCTGTTTTGAACATCATAACCCATTGAGTATCAATCAAAATCTGACATATAAATGTTCTTTAAAAGATAATCTTATTTAGATTTTAAAAGCATATTTAACAGTCTAGACAAAGTTTAAAATCAAACTTGTTCTTAAAAGTCCATCACAAAATGACAGTACTCTATTTCAAGAACTTTTAAAACTTCTTATTTTTCAGGTTTATAAGTTCTGAAAAACACAATCCCCACCTGTTGCACACCACAGTGCATGAGAAAGAAATGCCCAATGAACCCCATTAGCTGAAGCCTGTTCTTTCATCATCTGCTCCAACAGGGTACAAATTTCAGGGTTTTGAGGTAAGAACAATATGGAGAAAGTGGAGCTATATTCTTAACAGGAAGTAAATCAAACACAGCAAACATTACCTGTTTTCTGATGCTGCTGCAACGTTTTCCTTGTCTCTGTGAAAGGAGGGGATACAGCATGAAATAAATGCAATTGCCAGCGATGGCAAAAAAAACCCACCCAAAACAACCAGGGAAAAAGAACATGGGCTGGGGAGAAATGTTTGGTTGCAAAAAGCATCCTAGAGTGGTTGCTCATAAATACAGCTGTGAGAAACCTCTTCAGCTTTCCAGGTGAAACCACCAGATATACAAGTTTGCAGTATGCTTCTTATCAGTTGCAAACAACTTTGCTTCAATAAAAAAGTAAAAGGAAAATTAACAGTTAGAAATTAAATGTATGTGTGTATACAGTTTCAGGAATAGTTCTGACTTTAATAAGTTCCCTTTTGAAAAATAATTCAATAATGTTTCAGCTGAACATACTCAGATGTCAAATCTAAGCAATAAAAATAATCAGAGTTGGTAGTCCTCATGGACCAAATATTTTGAAGTGATAAGCAGTTAAATGGTTAATAAACACACGAAAAGGATTTGTTATGCCTGGCATCACTTAAAAATGCTCTGCCCTGTCCAAATACTATTTTCTCAACCTAAATTGGATTAGAAAAAATTCCTTCAACTGGAAATCATTCCTTCATTAAGGTGAGGATTAAGTAACCCTCAGTTTCACTGATAGAGAACTGGGCTTTTATTCTGTAAACACACATACACACTAGAAATAACTGATCCATTTAAATGCAAGCAATCTGTAAGAAGTTAAGAAACAAGTATTTTCATAAAGAAGAGACTCCATTAGCCTTAAATACCTAAGTTTGGAATCCATTAAGCTAAGTAATTGAGATAGTCTCATTATTTAGCAATATAACGAGTGATTGCATCCCTTCCTATTTAAGGAATTGTGCTGAAATTTCAACAGGTTTAAAGCTGAAATATGCCAAATGAGAACACTTTTCTGAAGTGGGATGTCAAATTACAAACCACAAAGCAAATGTCCTCATTTACCCAACTGAACCTTCTTTCTGAAGCATCCTTTGAAAACAAAAAAAGGAATACATGCACTTTTTAATATGGATTTGCTGGGTTCCAATCATTAACTTACATTATCTTGGGAAGGCTATTAATATATTCCATATTATTATCAGTATTGCGTTTATGTACTTATACATTTACATATTGCACAGTCACATGTTCTTTACTTAGTTCAATTCCAATAAAGTTAGAAAAAACAATCCAGTTAAGATCAGTAAAGGCTTGGGCATAGGTGTTCTCTATGGATTTTTAAAATGTCTAACTAAAATGTAGCCCTAAAATATAGGAATTGAGTCCAGACTTTGAAACCCAGAAGTTGACCTGAAATGCCCCTCAGATGTGTCTGTCTGACCAGGATGTTCCTGCGCTGAGATGAGCCTGCCTTGAGCAGCAACCCCCCAACGAGCTCGATGGCTCACCACTCTGAAGCAATGGGAAACCAAACGCTGTATTTAAGGTAACCGAGCTGGGAGTTCACTGCAACACCAGCTACAAAACGAGGTGCAGGAGGATGCATTAGGGACCGGGCAGGTGTGGGAAAGTGTTAATTTACCAAGAGCCATAATCATGCAACAATGTTAAAGAACACAGGGCCTGGAACCAAAACACAGCATTATTTATCTACAGTGTTGCCAAATTCTCCCTGAGAAATTACAGCCAAGACCAAAAGGCAGGCAGGCGGGGTCAGGCCTAAACGGTGCTAAAGCTGCTGTTGTTACAATTAATCTGATCCTAACTTTTCTGCTCCAGCAGCTGGGGCTGCGCTGAACAAAGCAAAAACCCCCATGGCTTGGTTCAAGGGCACTCCGAGGTTGGGACTTCACAAAAGCTTTTTCCCCAAGTGTACAATATTAGATAACATTGAGTGACGATGGCAGGAGAGTTGTGAAGGTTAAAAAGAGAGAGAAGTATAGTAAAAATACTTCTACAGAATAAAACAAAGGAAAGGGCTGAGAGTAAAGGGAAGAATGTTCAAAGGCACATGACACTTCTTCATGGTTTTGCTTCCAGGAGCTATTTCTCTTCCCAGTCAATAGGAGTAATTCCCATTTGGCAAACAAGAAGAAAGGCTCAGGATCAGATGTGCCTCTGACTGGCAATATTTGTGTTTTAAGGAACCGACTGTTGGGTTTCTGGCCCTAACAATCAAAACATTTTTTGCTAACTAAATGCAGAAATAACTGTACTTTTGAGCCAAATACATCCCTCGGGCAGACTCAGTAAAGTCAATACCTTCACAACATGAAAGAGTTTGGCTTAGAATATTATGAGCTGTTTGTATCTCTGTCTGCACAGGCTCAATGACTGACCGTAGTGGATAATAGTTCTGAGCTATCTGGGAGAGATTTAAAATTACTGTGGGGGATTTTTTTTTTTTTCTCTGCAGTTGTTTTAGTCCCCACTGAACTGGCTTTTGATAGAAGGGCCTCAGTCAGTGACTGCTCTGAGAGAACAGTGCAAGTCCCACAGTTTTCATTAAATGTTGGACCTGTATTTCAAACAAGATTTATTTATGTAATATACTGTCTTCCCAATTGCACAGTATATTATGCAGTGGAAATTATTACATGTTTTCTTCTAAAAATACGCTACATGATATGGTGCTAAAGGCAGAGTGAAATAGAGTCTTTTCTTCCTACACATCAACAAGAATTACAATAGTTTGAGTTAACAGAAGGCAAAATTCATTTGCAAGCTAAGCTTGTGTTATTGGACCCTAAAAACAGCCTGGAGAATCTTCAGAGAGTTTCCAGTAAGTGAGTATGTAAAATCTGAACTGTATGTACTGGACATCAGAACGCTTTCCCATTCTACTTTCTTTTTGAGAACCAAATGCAAAAGAATCCCAAACATGTACAAACATGTAGCAGGCAAGCTGAAATGTGGAGGTGGTGTGCCCTCCATCTACCTATTTCTTAGTAATGGATCCAGACTCCCTCTCTTGAAAAGCTCCGCTCTATTCCACTAAAATGTAGAGACAGACTCATACGCTGTGTAATGGAGACCTGATGACATAAGAAACATGAGGTGTCCAGAGGGACCACAGGGTCCTTTAACTACTCTTTCAGTACTGAAGCAAAAAGCAAATATTCTGAGTTTTTTCTCTACACTCTCATGGAGCGAGACTATTTTTCTAATTTTACAAATGAGAGACTAAACTTAATAATTTGTTCATGGTCTGAAAGAAAGTGCACAGCAGTGTAAAGAACTGAAATAAACTCTCCCAAACCCCAGCTCAGTATTTAAAATATCAGCTCATGCTCTTTAATGAGCTATTAAAGATTTTTAAATAGATATATCTGTTCAATTTATCAGTATTTTAGTGTATTGAGAACCTAATAGTCTTCTACTGAGTCTGACAGATATACAATAGTCTTTTTTCAAAAGGGAAAGAGACCTACAGATTATTAGGATCTATATTTATTGAAATTAAAAATTCTAGTTTTTCTAGTAGCATAGTGTGGATTTGCAGGACCAATCAGACTTACAATGACTTTTGTCCTAGCATGTACTTATATTTATAGAAGTGTATTTGCCTACAAATAAAATTTCCTTTAGGAAGTAGAATTAACAAAGTAATTTCAAAGAAATTCTTATAGGGTGTCTGGGAGTAAAGTTGCATGAAAGCTATGTTGTAATTGCCTTCCGAACATTTTTCGTCTTGAAGGCCTGACACTTCTGGAAACTGGACACTGAGCTAGATTAACTGCTGTTCTCATCCAATGAGGCTATTTCTCCCTTTCTGTACTTGCAGCTGAGAATTTTTCCATGGTCTGACAACTGTTGAGGTTGCTTGCCTTTTTTTCTCCTATGCTATATTTCTGTTATTTTAACAAAGACACCAGAAGACAAACAAAGAGATGACAGGCAGTTAACTAGAGAGGACAGAAGATGACTATCATGCTGGTTTAGTTACACTTCAGCTTGGGATCACAAAAAGGGGTAGGAGAGCTAGTCTCTCTTTTTCAGCCACTGTAGTTAAGAATGTGAGCAGCCCACGCCAAAACAATTGCAATATATCCTACTATGTCTGCTTTCCAAAACAGGGAAATACTTTTCTCACAGGGGTATCCTGGTTTGTGCAGACAGTGTCACAGAATAGAAAAAAACATAGTCATAGATTCAGTGGAAAACAAGCAGTAGCTCATTCTCAACGCATAGGATGGAACTCAATCAAAGCAGCTCACTAAAATCCAAGCCAATCCCTCCTATGAATGCATTTTAGTGGCATCTGCAGGGTTGCTGTTAAATTTAACAGTCACAGAATAAATGCAGCTGGACAAACAGCAGCATCAGTGTTGGGGAAAGGTAAGGTAACTCTTGCCCAAGGTTTACATTGTGGTATTTGGCACATGAACTCCAATTTAAAATTTTATCTTATTGGTAAATACTTTATCACTTTAATAAGAATAAAGACTGCAAAATTCTGAACATGTGTTGCAATTAGAGCTGGGATTTAATTCAGATAATTATTCCCTATCTTGGCCTTAAGTGTTCAATTCACCTTAATTGAATGTTTCCCTATAGCCTTCTATAGCCCCACTGTAAAGTGTAGGGATCTGCCACCAGACACCTGAGCACAGGAGCCAGACTCTCAGTCTGTGTTTGTGACCACTACAGACAAAACCAATGCACAACAAGGTTGGGTTTTGTATGCCAGGAAATGATTCCACTCTCACCAAAGTGTTCTTTCTCATTGTGACTTTACTTTTCTCCAGGACAGCTGAGAAAAGAACAAGAACTCAGAGGTTTGAGTTTCAAAGGAACTTTTTTTAGACCTACTTTTTAATTTGTGCCCATTGATAATGAGAAAATTTTTATTTCCTCTACATAGCATTAAGCTAAGTTTGAAGGTGCCCCAGGAACCCAGAAATGTTTCTATGCTGTTCAGTTCCAGAATCAAATAACTAAGTGGGTATGAATTAGAACTGCTGTCATTCTTTCAGAATGTGGAATAAATTTTATTTCATAAGCTCTCTTAAGGATTTTCTTCCCTTCCCTCTCTCTCATTTATAATGATATAACATTCTGGGTCAGCTACAACAAATGCTCACATGGAAATGAACTATTAGGAAGTTATTAGTATTTAGGGTAATTTTGCTGACATTAATGCAATTTAGAAGCAGAATAAAAGGAAGCAGTGCCAGTGCTGTGCTCCAGCTCACCCTAAGCAAAGCTGTGAGCCAGGCTGATGATGCACAGACCCCAATCTGAATTACAATGCTTGTTGGGAATCCTGCTGCACCTCAGAACTGCTTTTCCCTTTTTGGACTGAGCAGTCAAGAGAGAAAGGCAGCGCTGATGTCGTGCTTAGCCACCTGCATCAGCTGAAGGATGCACATGAAAATTGTAAAGTTGCACAGTAGAAATGAAAGTTAATGTTAATTTTTGTTCATGCGAAAGTTTCATGGTGGGCAGGAACATGCAGGAGACTGAGGTGGTAAAGATAAGATGCTACATATAGGTCAGTACACCCACTCCCAAAGTTTAATTTCAGCTTTAACAGGCTCTGTTAGCTTATGCATTACTTTTTCTATTAATTGTTTTGAGAAAACTTTCATTGTATTTTCTATTTGCATTTGGAGGCTTCATTCTTTCAATTTTAAGTGGGTACTTTCAAGTAGATAACCTGGTACCTTACACTCTCTTTGACCAATTTATTCTACAGGGAACTGACTTGGAAACAAGGGATTTACAATGTCTAATTTTTTTTCCTCCCCATAGAATTTACAGGAGTATTTTGAGAAAGAAAGAATTTATATTGATTAATTTTCTCCCCTGATTTCACTCAGGATTCCATGGAAACAACTGAGTTCACTGTTCCTACTTTTGTCACTCTTCAGGTGTTAAAAGGTAAGCAGTGATTAGAAGATATTAAATGAATGTGCTTATTAGTTTTTATTATGCTCTATAATTGGGAAATTCACCTAGAGAACTCTGCTTTTTTTCACAGGCTGTTGTGGAAAAAATAGGGCATGTGTTTCAAAAGTAGAAATTCTGGTAATTTGAGCAGCAGAGAGGAGGTTTTTGGCAATTAGGTAGGTCAGCAATGTTAATCAGTGGAAATTTTGGCCAACCAAGGAAGGAAATCAACATGCCATAGCTCGTCTTGGTGGTGTCAGATGGCCTTGATTAGCAGCCATAAAACAAGGATATTATTGTGCTTGAGAGCAAGATTTTAGTCAATTAATTTGCATGTAGCCTGCAGACAGCTGTTGACTAAAGGCAAACTGATTAAAGAAAGTAATTGTCTGGCAATACCATGCATCATACCAAAATTCTGGCTTTTTAGCTTTGCAAACTCGAATTTGTGTAAGGATCCATATAAGTTTCTGATACATATAAAGGTAATCGCAGTCACTGATGCTCATGGTAGACACAGATAAAGAAGCCACAAAATCAACTTTTTGCTCCTGTGATAACTGGAGCGTACAAGTGGAAAAATGGTTTTACTTCTTCTGCCCCTGAGGAAGGCTTCAGATAGCTCTGTAAAGTGCAAGAGCTGGACTTTTCAAAAGTGATAAAGTAGTCCCAAATGTACTTGTTCCTCGCTATGGAAGATACACTCCTCCCAGTTGTGCATAATGAGAGAGAAACTGCAGTGAAGTGACCTCTGTAACAGTACCTAGCAAAAACATACTGTCCTTCCTGTGCAGGCAGGCATGAGGAGAGGGAGGCAAGGGAAGGAGCCACTGAACCTTTCTCCTTTTGTCCTTTCATCATGCATGAAAGGAAGAGAGGCCAAATTGTCACACCCGCTCTCCTAAAGCCACACTTGCAGCCACATCCCATCAGCACACACTGCATGCAGTCAGTGCCTCCGCTGCAAACTGAACACTGCAGGAGTCAGGGGGGCTGCTTGAGCAGAAGGCAGGCCAGCAGGATTCGGGAAACAGGTTAGTTTCGATAAACAAACAGCCTTCTACCGCCGCAGAAAAGGAGCATGTGCCTGTGCCATAACCAGACAAGCAGATTTACCTGGAAGGCCTTTGGGGTTTGATTTCCTACTGGCATCAGCTTTGCTGTGTCTTCATTAAGTGCTTATAATGCTATGTTTTACTGGCAATATTGGGAAGGGCAGGGGGTGCATATGACTATCCACATCTTGTGCTTTACTTTAGTTTTGGCATGGAGGTTATTTAGAAGACGGTATTGTCACCAACCATTGTTCTCTGCTCAGCAGAGCAGTCACAGGTCAAAACATATTCAGTGTGGGACAGATACACCTGCCTGTCATCAGTGCTATTTTAAACAATTACATGACCCATCGAGTCCTCAATCAAGAACCTGTTTTAAGCCTCACTGCCATTAATTGTGATTGATTTTCCTGTGAAAGAGCAGATTTCTGCAAGTGCTCAGGAAACACTGCAAGACAGGGTTGGTCACTCAGAAGCATAAAAGCATATACATATACATAGCATATATACTATATATTTATAGTAAAATAAACCTGACCATACTAAAATATAATAGGCCAGGCTTGCCCTTTTGCTAGAACAAAGCTACTCTTTTTTCCAAAGCTTTAATGCTTTTTTTATCAGGCCCAAGTTTGTTACTAGTTTGTCACTAGCAATGATATGCAGTAGAGTGAAAAAAACAGGCCAATTTCTCTGCCTTGCAGACAAAGTCTGCCTCCTCAGGAAGCAAAAACAAGGTTTCTTCAGAGTTAAATATATATACAAAAATAAAAGATCCATAACATTCATTTTCTGGACTTGAAGATCACTATGACAACATAGAGAAAGATTTTTGAGGAATAAGAGTTGAGGAATTACTAGTCTAAATATATAAAAAAGAAATTACATAGACATACTTGACTGGCAGTTTTAACACAAAAAGTCTATCTCTTGTGAGGTTTTTTTAAAAGGACAGGACTAAGTAGTTGAAATAGGTTGTAAAAATCTTGCTGTAAGAATTAATGATGGCACCTTCACAAAAGGTCTTTAACATTGCAGAAGTTCTAAAAGCTACCAGATATTCAAGATTTTTTCCTATTGCTTTTTTCCCCCCTGTATCTGCATAAAGAATTGACATTCTACAAGCTTGGAGAATTAGATTCCATGGTTAGATTCCATTTTGTATCCTACAGAAAAAAGGATTAACACTGTTGCCCTTAATGATTACATGGTTTATATACACTGAACTTATATCATTGAAACCAATGAATTACAGCTAAGGGGAAGGGATTCCTTAATACATGTCCATTAATTTAATATCTGATAAAATTAATTTTAGAAAATACCATTTGAAATAGCATTAAGTGTAAACATTGAGATATAATCTAGACCTTTTCATTCTAACACATGCACTAGGATTCTTGGAAACAAATACTACCTGTATTATACTCATAAAACATTAAGGATACATAATTTTTATTACCATGAGAGACTGTATTACTACTTATTAATAAAAACCATCTAATTTGGTTGAAAATTAGAGCTGGAAGATGATTTTACTCAGGTACATTTTATGTTTATAAAAATAATCTTAATTGCCTATAGATATTTTAAATTCTATCAAAATTTCCCATACATAAGTAAAATTGACAACCACTTTGGTTTACCAAAGGTTGCTCCTAGCAAAAATCAGGATAAGTTAAAATGTTGCTCTTATTTCATACAGTAATGCTGATTTACCACAGGTACTAATAAGATGGTGTGATCAGAATCTGTTTGTGTCCCCATAAGGAAAATATAAATGCATGTTGTGAATTAAATAGCATGTCCTGAGGTGCTCTGATATTTAGCTAAGACAAGTGAAATGCATTTTAAAAGGAATTAGTGCTTATGTAGTCTTAGGTAATTCTGAAGAATTAGGTTTTTTTATATATGTATGATAATCCTTTAAACACTTCAGTACTTGGTTGATTCATGCAAAAATTCTCCATGAACAGTAGCTTTTCCTTATTTCTAAAACACAGGAAAAAAGAAAAAAAAAAATCATTTGAATGAACTTGGTTCTTGGACAGAGTGCTGAGATAAATTTGAAAGCAGCAAGAAGTGTAATAGTTTCAATCTGATCTCATGCACTAATCCCTCTGATTGGAATTACTGCTACCAGATAAAGATACCTAACTCAACTGTTTTGTCAGGTTTATTCCAATTCAGACAACTTAAAGGTCAATAATAATTACAGTTTATAATGGAAAGCTTTTTTGACTGAATTTTGTATTTGGGAAAGAAAAGTTCTCCTTCATTCAATAATCAGTTGAAACCATTATTGTTTTAAAACAGAATAAAGTACTGTGTAAAACAGGCACATAATTATTTTAGTTTTAAAACCTTTTATTTGAGATAAAGCATGCTGCTATATACAGAAAAAAAATGTGAGTCAAAGCAAGAGCAATACAGAATGGGCAACATATTCCTTAAAACTTACAAGATGCTTTTAAAAGCTTCAGTGCATCAGCAGTATGATATATTCTTCTCACTCCTAAATCACCTCTAGCAAAATGTCATTTCCTTGCAGATCCTGAGCAACCCCAGCTATCTTTCTTTTATATAATGATAAATTAAAGTTTCCAACACAAAACTTACAGCAATGGTTTCAGTAAATTACTTCTGCCAGTATAATATATTAAAATATAATTTCACATGGCTAACATCTTATTGGAAACAGCATCATTCAGCTATGCAAACTAAGCGTGTTATACATTTAGCAAAGTCCAGGCCAATCAGTTTTCCTTTTCAACTTTCTCCTACTTCATTATCTTTACATCAGAAAAACTCTGTGAAAATCTCATTCTTTTTCCTCCTAAAGAAATACTGTCAATTGCTTCTCTCTCATTTTCTTCTAGAATTAAAGTCAAAAGACTACAATAGTGATGTTTTGCTGTATACTAAAGTTTGAGATAATAAAGGGAAAAAAAAAAAGAATGTGACGTGAGCTGTATCGTGATTTCGCTTTTGGTGACAGGGCATGGCTAACAGGCTAACAGCAGAATCCTAGTGCCTAGCAGTACATCTTGGCGCGAGTGGCACGCTCAGGCTCTAACTGGGGCGAGCAGTTAATGTGTTACTGAGACCCTCGTGTTTGCCCTCTGCCCGGGCGCGCTTAGCTTTTAACGTTAAGGAGCTGCGCAGACAGGCCGTGATGCCAGTTGCGCAATTTGGCAAAGCGTGGGCTGTTACGTTCCGTTTCAAACCTCTCCCTGTGGCATGAGGAAAGAGAGAGACAGAGACAGAGAGAGACACACATACACAGAAGAAAGAAAGGAGGGAGAAAGAAAGGGGTTAGGGACCATGGCTACCACTCCCCTGCCTTACAACCAGGGCGATGGCAATTTATTTGGATTTTTTCCTCAGCTTTCAAATTAGCATAGCGAAAGCTGGGTGATGCTTTTTGGACCATGTGGGAAAGGTTTTGCAGCGGTTTATTTCTGAGGACTGACTTGATATAACTTCTTATTCTTTGACTTGTGCTTGGCATTACAGGGCTGCTTTTGCTAGAAATGCAGTGTAATCCCATTGTTTTCCTCCCAGCACTTTCTCCTGGCTTTTCCCGCCGTCTCACACAACTGAGGAGTCAGTGAAAGTTAACTCATGCGAGTGCAGAATGAATGCAAGTATTTTCCATTCTCTAGCACCTAGGTCAGCCCATGTATAACCTGCTGTCCTTCCTGCAAGGACCACCAACCCCAGGTTTCAGCAGTACCTTTTGTATAGCTTCCTCAGAATTAGTGAGTATTAGTGTTGACATTCGCATAGATATTTCTGGTCATTTGTGTCACAAAGCAGAACAAGAGGGGATTTTCAAAGCAGAGTCCTGTGAAGTATTGGTCACCTCCTGCCACCCCTGACTGCAGACTGGGGTGCTCAGCCATGTTCAGCACCTCTCAGGATTTAATCTTTTCTAGATGCTCTATCGTTTAAATTCAGCTTTTGTACATAAAAAGAGGAAAAAGGAGGACGTGAGGTGATAGCAAGTCAAGAAGTATATGAAACAGAATGAAAAATAAAATGTTCTCATTATTTGCAAAACTTTTTGCAGTCATTGCAAACAAGGTCATTTTTTCCTCATTATTTACACTCAAAACACAAGACAATTAATGGTGTTAATGCAGTGGAACTTGAGAGTGAAACCAGCCAAAGAGAAAGGAGCAGACTGGGCTGGTTTTACTCCTCAGACTGAGGAAAGCACAAAACAATAAACAGAGTAAATGCCAACAAATTCACTGATGTTTCTAAATCTTTTGTGCTTAATAACACAGTGCCATGCAAGTAACAGTCCAAAGGAGTCTTGCCTTCTCAAACTTTTTTTATGCTTTTAGGTAATTAAGACATATAAATTATTCCTAGCTGAAACTTTCTGATGGTATTTTTTTCAGCTACACCAGAATATACTTGCTCCAGTGGGTCAGACATGTAATTTAAGAACACCCATACTGCTTTCAAGATATTACTTCTCCATTCAAGGAAAAGGTATTCAGAAACATCTGTTTGGCTTTAAATGGATCCCATCTCTCCAGAAAATATTCCATGACAACCATCACACCGGCAATGAAAAGTTTTCATAGCAAGTTATACTTTTATGTTTGCCTTCAAAATAGCAGTAGCATGAGCAAAGGACAGTCATGCAACACGCTCATTAATATTAACTGAAAGAAATATTCTGCCACCCAAAATTTCCCAGGCTTATGGGGTTTTTTGAACATATGTCATGAAGTTGGAAGCAGCAATCTAAAAGTGACTATTTTTATGTAAAACAGTTCTGCCAAAAATAAGCTACATCTTTCCTCCCCCCGCTCCTAAGTGGTTGGAAGAAGCCTGATTGCCATTCCATGCAATTCCTGCTGGCTACACTGAGGAGCTGACACAAAGGGACAAGAGAAAGCCCCAGAGAGAGAGATTGTTCACAGCCTGCCTGAGGCCACGATGATGGATGCCTGCACAGCCAGGACCCTGCTGCCAAATCCCTAGGGGAGTGCGTCCAATGTTTGAGGTGGGTATCAAGCACCCAGAAGGTGCCATCCCTGTCAGTGAGGTAGGAAGGAGACCCCATTTCATTCCTTGCACCAGAGCTTACACCAGTTGCACTGTCCCTGTGTAACTACACATATATGCTCCCTTACGCCTCTACTATCAATGCACACTTTAAACCTGTTCAGCTGCGCCTAAACATAACCAGAAGCATCCTTGGGCAAGAAAAGAATAACACAGTGATACCTAAAGATTGCAGAAAATGTGCAAAGCACAGTGGATATTGTCATGTACTTGGGGCTACACTGGACAGAATGTGCACTTTACAGGTGCCGCTGTGTTATCAGATAATTCTTGTCTACATATCTCATACCATGTAAAGTTTCCACTATTTTTATTTTTTCAAAGTTCCAGATTGCACCTAGAGAGATGATTTCTTTAAAACCACATACTGCTCTCAGATATGAAAGGGGCACTGTTAAGTTCAGCAGAATGCTTTAAATCCTATCATAGTAAGGATTTGGACATGTGCTATTACATCAAAACAGATAATGCACAATACATGTAATGAGAATTAGGCTTGCACATTTGAGCCAAGAAATTAATCCCTGAGGGCTATAATGTCAAGCCTGATGTTCGGGCACCCAGCCATGAACCTGGACAAACTGCAGTGGAGGGTTTATAGCAAACACCAGCTGAAAGTATTCTCGTATTCTCACAGGGAAGACAGCAGATATCTTTCTCACTGATTCAACATTTGTAACCTGCACTGTGACCAAAAGCTCAGAACCTTTAAAGAACCCACAGGACAGTAACATATAAAAAAGAAAAAGAAGAGGTGGACTGAGTACCACACATATCACAAACCCAGCTGGCAGCTTAGAGCAGCTGAAGTGAAACAGGGATTTGAAGTATGCCAACAGAAACTACGGATTGCATGCAGAATGCTCCTGATTCAACTGCAGTTTTTAAACTCAACATAAAAATCTTTAATACATCTATTTCCTGGCTATGCAGGAAGATGATAAATCTTTAATTCCATATTATATCTCTGAACATATCCACTTTTTCAGTGGTTTTGATACAGCATATGAAACAAATACATTTATCCATTAGCAAAAGCAGTCCTGTGCTTCCATATTCTACAAATTTAGGTCATATTTATTCCAAACAAAATATAAACTAATGATTATGGGTATAAATGGAAACAATTCCTTTACTATATAATTTAAGGAGAATTAAATGTCAATCAGAGGATCATCCAAATAAATTGCTCACAAATTACAGGGCTATTACAACATTATATATTTTTATCCACTTACACATTCAAGTAGTTACACAGGGCTTAGAACTCATCACATTCACACACCCAGTAAAGTACAGGAAAGTTGTATGAGCAGAAAGCTTTCAGATTTGAACACACACTTCAGCAATTCTGCACTATTTTTCCTAAAAACATGCTGATTTGTTATCCTTCATGTTCAAATGCCTCTCAATAGCATTTTAGTTTTAGTGATTTTTAAGTAAATGTGTTAGAATTTTTTAGGACAAAAATATAATGAAGGAAGTCCATATTAACACCGTTTAAAAACATTATTGGGTTATCAGGAAGGAGAAAGCTTTATTTTTCACAGGGAGTTGCCTACCTTGACCTCCTCAGGGCTTCTTCATCTGGATCTTGCACTGTAGCAAAAAGTGTTTCAGTTATAAAACAGAAGGGAATAGGCTTTATGCTATTTAAAACTCTTTAGAAACTTATCAAAAGCTATCTAAAGGTGCATTCACACTGACTCTGCAGCAGTGGAATTTGTAAGAACACCATGAAGAAGAGTGGTTCCCTAGGGACAGGAAGGAGGATGCTAGGAGGAAGGTAGCTATTACAATTACTTTCCCATTCATTATTAGCAATGTTTCACAGCTGCAGGCAATGACTCTACAGAGAGGTCCTGCTGTTTTGTACAAAGAGGGAGAGACAGCAGTAGCACATGAATGGGGGAAGGAAATACTAAATATTTCCCCCTGATGTGGGAAAAGGCTCTGACCTTCCTTTCCTCTACATCAGAAACCACCTGTGAGCTTAGTACCAGCTAGTCATAGAAAAAAAATTCCATAGGCAACAAGCAACAAAGTTAAATCTCTGTGACATTCATATCAGATCTAGGTTTAGATAACAGGGCTGACAGAGCTATAGATTCCATGCAAATGGTGATTAATGATTTTTTTTGACCTCCAGAAGTCACTTCTATAAAAGACTGTTACAGGACACATGACTTGCTTATAATTTTTGTCTAAAAAATGGACAGCTCTGTATGTCTAAGCTGCAGGAAACCCCAAGATTGCACTGTAAAGACTCAATTTGTAAGTAGGAATAACTATGCTTGTTTACTGTACAACCTGTTATACTTTAATAGTGAGACCCCTGGCAGACCAAAGAATTTTCTTCATAAAGCATAATTATTCACTTTGATTTCTAAGTTCCCTCAAGTTACATCCAGGATCTTCACCCTCGCTGAAAACGACATGAGTCTTCCTTGAGTATCAGTGGCCAATAGCAGGGCAGTGAGGAAAGACATGAATCTAAGATCAGGATGAGGGGAATTTATTGTCATGTAACTTACTGTACTCAGTTCCAGTCATCTGGGCAAGGATGCGGAAGGACTTGGACTGCAGGTTGGCAGAGCGACGGCTCCAGTCCTCACTCTCATCCTCAGGCTTGTTCTGAGTTTTAAGCACAGCCTGATACACTGGAGAGGCACTGTCTACGTGAGGATCCTTTATAGGGAGGGTACTGCAATTCAGAAAGGGAAATGTTTGAAGCAGCTCTCTGGTCTCAGTTTCTCACCCAGCCATCCCCCAACATGGCTTTGAAATGATCACTTCTCAAAAGATATACTGATCAATTTTATGTTAAGGCTCATTCTGTCTCTAAAACAGCCTGTTATCATCCAAATCTGCTTGGAAATACCTGTTCATGATTCCTCAGCCAATGCAGGCACTTAAGCATACAGTGGTTAGAATAATATGTGGTGATAAAGGAGAGTAGGCCAGGAAAAAAAAAAAGGTCTCTTATGGTTCATATTATTTCTTATAAAAAGAACTTTATGTTGGTACTATTTTATGTTTTCTTTAAATTACAGTATTAGTCTAGTGTACCTTAAGGCTGCAATTAGAAATAAACCCATATTTCATTATAAAAATAATGTGGTATGCTTTTATAGCTTTTTCTAGAGATGATTCTTTTTCAAACAGAATTAAAATTCCATCTGCCACAGTCTGGATTCATTGTCTACTAAAATGTGAAGCAAAGGAAGTCTAGACTTGCACTCAAGACTTGCATATGTAAGAAGTATCTGAAATCTTTAATGACAGAATGTATCTCAGGGTCTTACAAGATGCTTAATCATCTTGCAAAGTCATATAACCAGTTGTACACACCTAAAATCAAAGCTACACAGGTCTGTAGCACAAGTCAGGTAACCTCTCTTTGATTTATGATGCAGGCTAAAAACAGTCTTAGTAACTTAATAGCTTCCCCCCCACCCCCCCCGCCCGACGTAGNCCATAAACCCCCCCCCCCCCCCCCCCCCCCCCCAAATAAAAATAACTTCTGCATAGCAGAATTAAAATTAACTATTAACAGAGCTGCAAAAATATACACTGAGGGGTTGATGTGTTCTTGGAGCAACTTGGCTCCATGGCTGCTCTAAATAAAAGGTCTATTTTTGAAGCAAATGATTTATTGTAACAGCTTTATGCTATTCCATAAAGAACTTTGCAAGCAGCAAGCTCAACTTCATGAAAACTGAGAAAGAGTTCTGTTAAAAGTTAAGGGCCATTTACTCCAACAGTTGCTTCCTTGGTTCAGGCTCAAAGTTAGTGGTCTCTAAGATACTACCATGAAGAGAAAATCTACAAAGAAGCTGGGTCTGTGATTTGATAGCCTGAGAGGAATCATGAAAAAGCCAGGAAGTATGTCTGACACCCTACATACAACAGGGATGAAAAATGTTACCAGGTAACATTTGCTTTAAATATCAGTATTTCCCAGCTGACACACCCCTCTTCTTCAGTACTGTGTAATATACACTGGTTGGTGGATTTACACATAATAGCATGTATTTATATCCTTCATAGCCCCCATATATGCAAACTTCTCACTTTCTTGAGGAGCCACCAAAGTACAAACACCAGTTAAGTTTTTTTGTGTGTTTCAGCATAATCAGCTGGGGGCATGGAACACAGCTTAGAAAGGTGAATTTAGAGAAAAATTGACTCTTCAGTTTAAGCTCTGCCACGAAACATACAAGTTATGTAAAAAAGTCCCTCAGTGTGAAAGACGGCCTGTAGGAGGAAGCAGCATCTTCCAGCTCCTTTTTTAGCTCATGTTTCCTAGACCACAATTCTTACAATATCCAAACACTAGCAGGTACAGAAGGCAGTATGCAGACTTGTTTATTTTGGGAAGGCTGTGCCATCAGTGGCTTCCATTAGTGCTGCTCCTGTGTGCAGTAATGGACAAAGTGGTGCCATAGCCTTCTTTAGGTGGAAAAGGCAAGTAGTCCTCCTCTTCTGGCCCATCACACATGGCTGAAGGGCTTGCTGAGGGAGCAAAGAAAGTGCAGTAGTGAGTTCTGCCTTCTCCTGCCTTCTGCAGGAATTGTCTTCACATGGAAAAGGGATTCTCTGTAATACCAACAGTAACTCACAGCAACACCCTGTTGGGTCTGTTCTGCTGCTGTTTCTGACACTTGGATATGCTGAAAGCTCTGCAGTGTTAATGTTCCCCAAAAGTTGACCCTGTTTTCAAGTCTCCAGGGCACTTCAGGGTACATCACATCCAGAAGATGTCTCGATGAATGCCAGAAGTGACTGCCTGATGTGGGCCAACAGTTAACTTTACATCCCCACAATGACTTCTTCATTTTGCAGAATCTTAAAAACCTCCTGCATGGGACAGCAAATTTCCCAGCTGAACACTGTTCTAGAGTGGATAATAAACCACTGGAGAGACAGTGCTGGTGATTTCAACCACAGAACACCGTGGCAGCAGCAGTGGGCCAGCCACAGACAGTTCAAATTCCTTTGTTTAAATCCTCTAGCTCAAATGCTTTCTTCTTAAATTATGACCGATGTACAAAAAAGCATTCAAAGGCTTATGCATAGATATGCCATTAACCAAGCATTGTTAAAAAACTAGAGCTGGAGGCTGGACCACAAATTTCACAGTAGCAATGTGTGGCATTAATATGACATATTAATATCCTTATGGTAGATGATTAAGGCAGGAAATGGAGCTTGGTGAATTAACCTCCCCAGCAGAATGAAACATGCTCATACAAATTGAACTAAATTAATGCAATACATTGGAGTATTTCCAACTTTTGTCTTTAATTCAGCAGGCCTTTTTCTTTCTTTAAAAACATAATTATATTGTGGATGAGTAACTAGGACATATGAGCCACTCAGCATGGAAGTGTAAAATAGAGCGCATCACTGATCATAAGCATTTCATAAACCTAAATGTGACAGTTGATTCTTACAGACAGCTTAAAGATGCACATAACCATGTTAATACTTCTGTTATACCTCTTTGTAATTTAATTTCTTTCCATCTGGGTGTGGATGTGCAGAAATATCATGCATCTTGAAGCATATTACTTTAACTTGATGATATTGAAAAAAACCCCTCTTCCCATATGGGCTAGAGCTGATGGAGGTTTTTATTCTAGAGCCTAAGGTATTCTAGTAGGAGTCAATAAAAATTATTTTCCTTTTTCTTATCATCATTTAAGTTACACATTCTTGACACTATAACAAGCTTTAAAGACAGGCAAACCTCTCTGAATAAGTANTTTTTTTTTTTTTTTGAGTTCATTAAAAACAATGGTTTACTATGTGAATCACTCCCTGGAGTCATTATACAGATTTAATATCAGCAGATAGTACGTAAAAACTTAGGAATGCTGCAGTGTTCCACCCCTGATGTAGACATACAACAAAATATTGTGACATCAGGTTTTAGACTGATTTTAAAAAAAGGTCTAAGAGGTAAAAACCTCACAACCCAATAAACAAAAGTTCACATAGACTGGTAAATAGCCAGACAGGTTGACTTATTGTAGAGGACACACAAAGCCTTAGTTCGTACAATAACATTATTGATTCTGCTACTTCAGCTGTCAGATCCTATTCCTGATAAAGGTGCTGGATTTATGTCTTTATACAACTTGAGAATTTGGCTAAAACTGCATAATGGAATTTTAAAGCAGTTTGACAGAAATGTACTCAAAATGCACTGTCCACATGGTTGTACTGCAGCCACCTAACCCTTGGTTCTTGGTTTAGCAAGATCAATTAAAACAGAAAAACAAAGAGTAGGAAAATATATAAAGTCAGGGCATTCAAAATTTTCTACCTTTAAGTTTCAGCATGGAGTCTGAGTATGAAAAATTCCATCCTTCCCTTTATATTTTCCATGCTGACCCAGTAAGTGTGGCTTATTTCTAAGTGACAAGAGCCTGACTGATCTCATGAAGTTACATCACTGACTTCGAATGGTCAAACCAGAAAATGAATTCTTATCTTAAGCCTGTCTGTCCTTCATCATTGATAAAATGAGTAACCAGTTTCCAGTTGCATTTTCCCTTTAGATATGCAGTCTGAGTGTTCTTACCACTCTACAGACATTTGTGGGCAAATGAAAAGGACTAAGATTATTAACTAAGAACCAAAACCAAATCATAGGCTGCTAATTGAGACAAAATGAATCAGCACACAGTTTGGTTTGCTTTTATATTAAAAACTTCTCACACAAATACTTCTGCATTATGCATAATCTTAACTCAGACTTGATCTATTAAGCAAGCTAAAGAATATAATGGTTTCCACTGCAAATTGAAGTTCAGAATATCATGGAGGAAACTAAAGAAAACTTATAAAATGAAAAGGATCCACATATCCAGCATTAACTTTATAATAATTTGATTGTTTAAATAGGCGATTTTTTTAAACATTACAACATCATATAATGCTACAATATTTAATAGAAGTGCCAATGTATCATAAAATGTCTCCTATAATCCATGTATATGAAGGATGTGAACTCTTATAAAGAGCACAAATGAACTTCTTTGTATTTCACTAATTGGAAATATGAGTTTACTCAACACCTATGGAGATTCACTGAGTCACGGCCAAAGCTAGTTAAAGGTATTGCTTGTCATTCATCATGAGGGAGAGCTGTGATGAACAACAACATTGGTGCAAAAAGTTAACAGAAAAGAAAAATAATTATAAAAAAGAGAGAAAAATGGCCAGCAAAAGGGAGCACAAGCAAATACATAAACCGTCCTGATTTTGAATAAGCCTGCAGCTAACATATAGAAAAGAAACTATGTTAAAGTGTGTTGCTCTACCTGTATTTTGGTATCATATCAAAGGAAGGCAATTTCTATTTTGGGAAGCACACCCAATAAGAGAGAAACCAGGCTACATTTATGATATATGTAATTGCAGTAAAGTTATTACAACTCTGGATAAGTTTATCAGATAAGACTTCCAGAAACATGCATTGGAAAAAAAGAGCTATTAAAAAATCATCGGATTTTGCCATAGTCCAAAAGATCTGTATAAAACACATCTACTGTATGTAAACTGGGGATAGGAAAAAATACAGAAAAACACTCCATTCTGAAGAATAAAACAGTTCCAGTGCTAAATAAATATTTTGTATTCTTCACATCTCAATAAAAAATTCCACTCCTCTTTTCTTTCCTTTTTGAGCTATGCATGTAAGAGTAACTATTATAAATCATGGTTGTCAGTAATGAAAAGCCATCCAATATAATGGATATAACAAAACATTAGATGTATTTTGGTGGGGTTTACCAGTTCTAGGAGGAATACAAAAAAACCAGGTTAAATTAAGGTACCCCTGACCATGGTAGGGGGGTTAGAACTAGGCAATCTTTAAGGTCACTTCCAACAACAAACCATGCTATGATTTTCTAGTGATCCATCCTTTTAACTTCAAAATGTGGAAGTGCTTTTGGACACCGTCTAGGATTGATATGCATTTTTCATGTGTAATATACCCCAGGAAAAAGAAAGAGTTCAGGAAGAGCAAATGTGTCATGCAGGTAGGGATGTTACAAGTAACATGCATACAAGAGAAAGAGCATTCCACAGAAGGAAATAACCTTACCCAGCAAATTCTCCACCCTGGGCTTGTGCCTGGCCTGCAATTGCATCCATGATAGCATCCTGGGAATACATGCTGATCGGGGTGTTATACTGCGCGTGAATTATGGTAGCCTTGCCGCCAAGGCCCTTCACCTCAATGGGTTTGTGGGTAGACAGGGCAGAGTCCTTCAGGACATTGGGGTTGAAACGCTCCGTGTAGTCCGTGCTGGGTTATGCGAGAGTGAGGTTCCACAAGGAAGGGAGGGGAAGAAAGGAGAGAGGCGTGAAGTTAAGTGAGGGAAGCACCACCGAGAGAGGAGTGTGCACGTCTGTTCATGGCATCTCACCACCAAAGCTTCTCATCAGGGAAGAGCAGACAACATAAGTACCAAACCACAGTGAAAAGATGGCTGTGCTAATGGATGTCATTTTTAGGTTGGCTTATGACATATAAAAAGGAAAAAAAAAGGTAAAATAGCTTCCACTGTATTAAAAAATCACAAAAAGTCCTTGTGTGATACTTACATATACTAAAACTGTTGTTACATGCATGTATACATCAAAGTGTACACAAACATGCACATGTATATACACATGCCCATGGGACATACATGCACAGCGCAGAGAATTCCTACTTCTTTTTTTCATCCATTTGTGGAATGAAAATCCTTCAGAAAGGTCTTATAAAGGTCTAGCAAGTACAGTGAACAGATATCCTGTTCTCTATTATTTAGAAGGTTTTGGTACTTTCTGTCTGTGTCATTAATCCCAGTGAAATTTAGTATTTGTGCCTTTTAATCTTCAAGGCTTTTTTTACAAAGAATAAATCTTCTCAAAATCTCTGTGCAGCCAACCTGAAGTGCTGCTATAGCATGATAAGTGCTCAGTCCCAGAACAAAATGCACAACATTGCAACCAAAAGAACAAGTGCAGTTGGAAGAGTTGCTGCCTTAGCTTCCAGTGACTCCATTTATGAGGAAAGATTTTATATTTGACAGACTGAGCCCCTAAAGCAAGCTAACTGAAGCTCCCATGAGACCAGAATGAGTCAATTTGATGTCAGACTGCAGCCAAAGAGCAGCTGGTTTTCTTGTAGGGCTGAGCTGTGCATAGTTCTAGTCCTAGAGCTAGGACTGAGCACTCCGCAGAGTTCCAATGAACAAGCTAAACCTCAGCTGTCAAGCCACTATGGTGGCTGCTCTTCTTCAACCTATGGGAGATCAGGTGACTTTCTAGCCTGCCTTTCCTGTCCTGCCAGCTGTGGGAGGATGCCAGCAGGAGAGATTCCATACACTCACCAAACTGGACAAAACTGAGAATCCTCTCCTTTGTGAAATAACAGATATTTCTGATATAAACGTTTCATTTAGAACTGAAGCCATAAGCTGGAAATTGATATTTCTCCTCCTGCAGAAGAAATGCTGAAGAATTTAATACCAGTTGACTGGAACCATTTTTCATTTCAGTTTAAGACATTAGAGGGTAAGTTTATTGGCTAATATTGTTTTACTCTTTACAAACACAACAGTGTGCCTGTTTACTGTGGGTAGCCCCAGAGAGTGAGAGTTGAATCTGAACTCTCAACCCAGCATGATGGAAAAGGTAAAAGTAAGTAAGGCTAGCAGCCATCTGACTGAATTATCTGGAATTATCACAGGTGCTGTGCCACCTCTGAAGCCAGCCTGGGGATTCCACTCTTTTTCCAGCCTTTTGTTTGGTGGGATGCCCTGACTGAGGATGGATAGAGAGATACAGTCATATATCATTAGAAATCCTTGATAGAACATCAACAGCCACATGCATAAGGACCAGAGACACAGAGGTGCACATGCTGCATTACAGCCACAGCCTTCAGTTGCACATGCCAACATTTTAAGGGAGGGAACTGGGAAGCAGCATTATGCATACAAAAAGTGAAAATTATCTTTTTACCCAGATATTCTCATATTTAAAATACATCTCCCTTAACTATTCATCAACTCTGACTATTCTGTAATTACACTGACATAATCTCTTGAGGCATGATGTGCAGAGACGTGCAGGTTGCTGTACTGAGCATGCACAGGCCTGACTTCAACTGTATCTCTTTTCTTTGTAATACCCAAAATAATCACATGATAATTACAAACACACAGGTCCTCAAGATCTTGAATTTAGTGTTCTCTTTCTTTCACTCTGTTGGAAGTACTAAAGAGATTCTAAACCCAAGATCTGAGAAGATTGTGTGAAGGAAAGGACTTAGGTTAAATATACCACTTTTAAATAATAAGGTTCTAAGCAATTGGTTTCCACAGACAGTTACAGAAGTCAAAGCTACTAATGTCAGAACAGCCAATACTTCCCACATGGTAGCAGCAGGAGTCATTTGGGCTTTCACTTGTGGTCTTTAAACAGTTTTAGTGATATCTTTCAAGAGGTTTTAGTAACATTACATACACCAAGGCAAAACTTCCACTGAAGTTAACAGGATTCTCATTTTAAAAAAACCCCAAAAAAACCACCCCAAAACAAACAGAAAAAAGTACAGATTGCAAACTGCCGAGTTATTTTTCTACCTCTGGAAACAAACAGAAGATGTTAGTGCATGTGAGGGGTGCTGGGCTCTAGGACAAAGTGGCAGAGGTAAGGCTGTACAGACAGCACCTCTGCAAAATGAATGGGATCTTTCTCCTAAGCTACAAAAGGGTCAGGAAAAATAAATCCCAAAGCAAGTAAGATTACAAACACTCCTATGAAATGACTTCTGCTTTCTAAGACAATCCTGTCAGAATAATTATTAATGTAAACTGTTTTTTCACTCTGAAGGAGTTACATCATCACACCCACACCTCACTGAAATCAACATAGTGCCACATCAGTGTAAATTATATGCACTAAATATTATTACAACTTTATGTATTCTACTACTTGTAAATATGTACTGTCAGTTTAAACTCAATGTTTAACTATTAGAATTATTTATTTTGTAAATAAATAAATAAATATTTTAATATTTATTAATTTATATTGTGGGTGGTCCTCAATTTAACCCAATCTCCAGAAATTTATGGAAAATGACTCATGTCAGAGGCAAAAAGCAAGAGTTCAGAAACAAGCCTCTGCTCCTAGAAAACTAAAGGTCAAAACTGACAGCTCTGTGAACTCGCCTAAATCAAGCAGATCAATCACATTTTCAAACAAATAGTTATTTATTTCTTGGGAAATAGATTTATCAAGGTAAATCACATCGTAGTTTTTTTCCTGTATCAGTATCTTGCTCCAGCCTAAGTTTGAATTTTAGCAGATTTCAGAAATTAATTTAACATTGAAGGTAAAAGAACTTAAATAATAAAACACCAAAAAAAAAAAAAAAAAGGCTCAGATAATGCTCTCCAAACTCTGAGAGCATAAAGATTCAAGAGGACTTAAATCTGCCTGTAGAAGCAAAACCATCTGAAAGCTTTTAGAAGAACTGGGCAGGCTCAGGTGGCAGCTCCATTCACAGCATTAGAGCATCACCAAGAAATGCCAAGCGGGAGCACTGCTGGACAGCAGGGGCAGGGCAGGATGCCTGCCACAGCAAGCAGATGTTTTAAAAAAATACTTGCACTTGCAAGCAGACACAGCAGGAACACAGGGGTTCATGCTACCCCAGAAAACACATCTTCACACACACAGCGTCACACAAATATCTGGTACTACACAGAGGTGATACTAACTTGGCAGCGGTGTTGGTTATGACCTAGAAGAAGAGAAAGAGAACAAACAACATCAAAACCAACCACACAGAAAAAAAAAAAGAAATCAATAGTTTGTAGACTGCAAAGGGCAAAAGATATTTACAAAAGATTCCTACAGCTCCTTAGACCATCTACAAATAAGAACAAAAAGTAAATGTATGCCTAAGAACCCCAGCGTGATTAAGTAAGGAAAAAATGCAGGGATTATAGTTGATCCACCAGGACTTAGTGGGGTACCATGGCATTTTGGCTGACCCTTGAACATGATCTTATTGTTGTGCATCCTTAAAAGTACTACTACCAAAATGAAGGGAGGATGGAGCAGAGGGGGAAAAAGGAGGATTTTCAGAGTTTATTCTCATCTCAAAATAGCAAATGAGAGGTAGAGACAATATTTTTCTCTTAGATACTGAATAGTCAGGGATGAAGTCTGTTCTCCTCAGGCCACCCTCAGAGTTGGCTTTGCAAGACTGATTTTTAAGTCTTTTACATGCTGGAGAAGATCCAAAGAATATATTGGTAAATGTTTTAAAGCTAAAACTAAGGAAAATGCCTTTGTATATAACAAAGTATTTGCCTAGATATGACTGCACCTGCATTATGCCAAGAGGGTGTAAGCCAATTAACTTTGGAATAGTAATTTCCTAATTTATTCCACATGAAATGAAGCAAGCCACACATGATATGCTTTTATGATTTCCATATCAGGATATGTTATTCCAACTGGTATGTACACGGTATGAAGAAAAGGTATGTATGTTCATGCTTCGTTCCTGCATCTCTACGAAAACCAGTGATGGTGCTTGCACAGTAATTCCGAAGCACCATAACATAGGATAAAGCTGGGAGTGCAGAACAGAGCAGTCTGGACAACAGTGCTCTTCCCAATAACTCTTTGCAGTAGTTGCAAAAATAGCAGTAATGGACTGTAATGTTTATTTTAACTTATTTCCCTCCCCAAATCTTAGAATACCCACAATTCTGCTCTTTCCTTGGTTGAAGACTAATTAATGATATTTTGTGCAAAATAAAGAGGAAGAGACCCAGGGTCAGTTAATAAATTTTTCTTCTTACTTAGCTGCATAGAATGCTGTTTTGATAGAACTGGGCACTGAGGATTCCAACTTGCTGCAGATTTCTGCATCTGGGACTGATACAAAACACTGGACAGCAAAGTTACATTGTTAAGAGTGACATTCTAAGTGGATTTGGCTCCTCCTGCTTTTTCCTTGCAGAATCTTTGATATTACTGCTTCTTCCCACAGATGATCCTTTTGCATTGGCTCACCCAACAGCACTTTTCATGATCAAAAGCACACGAATGAGCCAAAGCTGCAGTAAAGGCTCACTTCTGCATTTCCATGGTAAAGCAATCACAGGTCACCCTCCACAGCTGCTGGTCAGATTCTCAGATTTGAAAATACTCTTCTAGCTTTTTGAACCCTACATTAAGCCAAATACATCAGTCTCTTACAGGAACTGGTAGAGATATATTAGGAGCATGCTGCAGCCTTTAAGCACATCAGTGATCCTATATCCATTTTAGGTTTATGTGGGACAGCTGGGCACTCATTTACAATGAAACCAAGTGTAATGGTATAATTTTCTGACTCATCCAGGTATCTACCATACATATAAAAGAATATTCTCAAGGCAGAACCACCAAACCCTTAAAATACACCTTAAAGGAATATAAAAGTACATCCAAAGAAAAGAAACATTTTGTGCACACACTAAGAGCAGCTCAGCAGTCACCTCTCAGTAAAGATGTTTGAGATGTGAAGAGGCTACTATAGTTTCCTTCAAGAACAGTAAAGCTTTGCTTCTCCTACTGTTTAGGACATGATGAGAAAATTCCTCCCAGTTCAGAGCCACACATTGATTCTATATAGGGACATGTCTGGAACACCCAACTTGCTGCTCGCAGAGGTCACACAGTGAGAGGCCAGTAACCCAAGCCACCTGGCACGTACTTGTGGGACAGGTATTTACTGCCCTTGACCTGCAATGTGAAAAATAACTTACACTGGAATGAAAAAGACGCACATGTTACAAGCTATGACTCACTGCTCATATTTATTCATACACTCCAGAGCTTTCAGCACATCACGTTCCACACTCCTAACAGGCTATCTTATTTTTCACCTAGGGTCAGAGCGATAAAGCTTTAATTTAAAGTGTATCAGACAAACAGATGCTTTGTTATTCTTCACAGATGAAGGAAATAATCTCGAAATTAATTTCAGCTTCTTGATAGGATTTTCCAAAGAGTTTAGCTAAGCCTGTAATAGCAATTCCCACAATTAAGTTTAAATCATTTGGTGAAAAGGGCACAGAACTGAAACATACTTTAAGATCACTCCTCATGCTTGAACTTTCTCACAGCTTTTATCATACAGCTAAGTGCATGTTTGTGAAAGCACAATGAATTCCGTTTTGGAGCACCACAACATGACAACCATGTTGTATTATATGGTAAGAATGCTCCAAATAAAGACCAGAGCTGATTTTGCAGAGCTCACAGTGCTTCCTTATTCACATGCATGCACTGTGAGATTGAGATTATCATGGATGCCACCAAGTCCCAAGATAGTTACAGATTCCATGTTTTTCTCTCCACAGAGCAGGAGGCAAGATACTTCTTACTTCATGGATAACAGTCAAGTGGGAGTGGCAGTGATCACACTATAGAGCTCTGAATTTTCTCTGCATGTCAACAGCGATGTACAGCTCTCTAAATCTCAGAGAAGTTACCTGACATTTATTTAATGTTTCTGGGATCTTTCAGAGTTTCAGAATGTTCCTGCAATACAGGATAAGGGTCTTCTTATATTCTTGTTTGTTCATCAGTGTTATAGATGGTAAAGCCAGAGAGCAGTTCCCTAAAATCTGTTCAAATTGAATAGAAAGGCTCACATTGACTTTGGTGAGTGATGGATACAGCTGTGCTGTAATTCTGATAACAGCCGCAATGCTGAAACATTCAAAATTCAGCCCCTTCACCCTCTCCCCTGCAGGCATCAAGGAGGGTTATGAACATAGTGCAGAAAAATTCAAGATATACTCCCAGGAAACTCAGTATATTGAAATAAAACAAGAATCGGTATTTATTCAGAAACCTGTAAATTAAGAGAAGTATTTGGAGGTTTATTTTACTGATCTTGCTTACTAACTGAAAAGATTTTCTTTTAAATGGTAATTGCTTTACTTAATTATCCAGTATGAGAAGGGAGGATAGAATTTTCTCACATAAGTTAATTAGGATTGTTAACGTTGAGTGCTCAAGAGGTGGCAGTGAATCATCTAAAACTGCTTGAATCAGCTAGAACAGGTGTATATGTTCTTTTAATAGGATGAAATATCCCTACTTTGCTGCAACTTAAAACCTCTTGGTTTTACTTTTGCAAAGAGCTTCTGCAAAGGGATAAAAAAACTACTTGAAAATATGCATTTGCTATCAGACCTTGAACAGATTGTCAAAATTCTCTGGTTTTCCTTATAGAGCCAAGTCCCTAGTGTCAAAAAAAACCCACTTCCCCTCATATTCCTAACAAGAAATTTATCTTCATAAAAAACCCAAAAACAAACAAACAAAGAAACAAAAAAAACCAAACCAAAACAAAAAACCCTAAAAAAGATTATATTTGGTTATATATGAAGGAAAAACAATTAGGAAAACCTTTTTCTCATGTACTGTAGTCCAAGCTCCTCACTTCACAAACCTACTAATAAAACAGATGACCTGCAATATAGGAATGTGAAAAACCTTGACAGCATGGGATCAAATTATCTGGGGCAGTATCTGGAGATACAAGGAATGCCTTGTTATAGCAAAGTTAACATTAAAGCTAAGAGATGCAAAACATTCTTGAAACCAGAGGATTCCAAATACTGCAGTTCTGACTCGTTTTGCAAAGGAGAGACAGTGCATTTAGTCAGGAATTACTGCAGGGCACTCCAGTAGCCGAGCACGTTGGATTTGCTGGTCAAAGCCGTTTCTCTTTAGCCAAGTACCAAAGATCAGGTGTGATTTATGGCAGCTGCTCTGATGTCTGACAACAATACTTGGTTCTCTGAGACTTCATGCGTTAGTTAGAAGTGCTGAGTGCCACAACCCTGATATGATTACAGTTACTTCAGTCCCAGTGTTCCCCTTCATGCTCTGCTGACTACTGCCAATCCATGCTGCACTTCAGATACCAACAAGCAGTTCCGTAATGGCAGTGTGGGTGTGTTTTGGGGGCTACTGGAAAATTTCATCATTGATCCAGACCTTAATCATGATTCCCAGACAAATGCACAATAGGGAAAGCACCATTACATTCACTGTTCAGCAAGTTCATTATTTACTGAAATAATTAAAGATGTTACCACGTTACCTACCCTCTAGGAAGTCCACCTTCCGAAGCCCTTCGGTTGAGACTCAATTTATGCATCTCAGCCATTTCCCTCAGGGTCTCTGCCGAGTAAAGGCCAATGGGGTTGTTATACTGCCTTGCAGGGCTCAGCTGGTGCGCAGGGCTACTGCCACCAGCCAAAGCAGGGCTTGCTTTGGAACCTAAAGTGCTCTTGGCAGGTGAAATGTCAGGAGTCACAGACTGAGAGGACATGGAAGATCTAACTGTGGTAGTCTTTAGGTAGGAAGAGCTATTTGAAAGGCTGATCTCTTGCTGGTTGAGGTAGCCTGTAAAAGTTCCATTGGTTGCTAAAACACTACCCATAGGCCCAGTCGCTGTGTTAGTTAGAGGGCTGAAGGTTGTTCTGTTGCCATTGATTTCCCAAGCAGGTTCCTGTAGCAGCAAACATGCAGGCCAAGAAAAGAAAAAAAAAGAAAAGAGCAATCATAGAACACATGCAAAAATAACATATCTGCAATTAATGCTGTAAACATAGTCATAAACTAGCAATAAACAGATTGAGGCCAAAGCATTCAAACTTTCAGCAAAGATTTTCAACAAAGAAATGCATTGTTTCAAAACAAGGGAAGCAAAACCAACTCGGGCATTTTTTTACTAGGTTTTAGTTGAAATCAACAAATACAGCTTAACATTAAGGGAGCATTTGCTACAAGTCAATCTCACAGCAATAATTTTATATTAAGGCAACACTGTCCATTAATTTCTAGGATAATTAGGAAATCTTCAAAAATGTCTTGAGGTAAGAATAATTTTAGCTCATGTACAACCATAAAAGTCAATGCCATTATTATGAAGACACAATGATTCTAAACCACATCATTCTGTTTTCTATGAGTGCACTTAGAGTTATGGAAGTTATGCCCTGCTGTCCTGGGCTCTGGTTCATGCTGATCAGGCCATGCAGCAGGGTTAGCAGAGACACCAACAGGACTCCAGAACAGGTACTGCTCCACAGAGATGCTGCTCCTGTGGTGATGTTTCCTGCTTAATTTCCACCTGAGGGAATGGATGCGTGTATGATCCCACAGTCCTGTCCCATATAATATTCCTAACTGGGACAGCAGCAGGTATTGCCTTAGCCAAAGGAATCTCTCCTACAATACCTATACCCATAGAAGTCTGTGCTGGTGCTCAGATTCAAAACCATCTACCGAAAACTCATGCTGGAAAAATACAGTTCAACACTTAAGTTTTATACATGATTGATTATAAACGCACCTTAGTGAAACCAAAATAAGATGTAATATTGAAAAAGAGAAACCATCACAGTTAAGGGGCCCAGTAATGATGGCTACTTGCTGCAGCCCAGCTCAGGGGACAGGCACAGGCAGGGGAGATCCGCCTGAAGCAGGAATGGAGCCCACCATCTGGCCTCAATGACAGCCAGTTCAAGAGCAGGTGGTGGCCTGCAGTGATGTTTTGTCTCATTCATTGGCAATTCAATCATCATCTTTAACACCTTCCACTCATCTCCCCCACACCCTTGCATGAAATATAGGCCAGAGAATTAGCTGGCCTCTAATTCTATACTTCTTTTTTTCTAATTCTATATAATTCTAGAATTAGTAATCATTAATGTAATTTACTAATTCTGGTACTATGGTTCATGAAAAAAGAAATATTTATATTGGATTTTTCTATATTGCATGTACAAATTTAGGAAGCATACACTTGAAAGAAAATTAAAATTATATGCCTTGATTAATTGAAATTTAAAAAAACCCCAAACCCCAAGAGGTCTATAGATATAAATAATCATAACATGAAACACATTTAAGATATTTTGAATCAAAAATGTAAGGCAGATAAAATTAACTAAGATAATTTTCTTAGTGATAAACAGGAAGAGATTTTAGCTGGCATTAATAGCTGCCCAAGGCTGTAGAAACACATAATCCTAAAAGCATTTTCAGACCATGCCTTTTAAAATAAATGTATTTGCAATGCATACTCCAGTCATGACACTGAAAACAGCAAACAACAATCCCTTCCAATGGCCTATTAAAAGCTTCCGGATATCATTAAATAACAGAAAATAGGGCTTCTCTCTAAAAATGTGTTCCAAAAAGAGGCACAAGCGCATGTTCAAAAATTCAGTAATCACTTGGGCAAACCATTTTTACATGCCAGCACACAGAACAAAACAATCATTAAGTAAAAAATAAACATAGAGGTAATAGAGAAGAAAAAGGATATGCTGCAGTTATAACAATTTGTTACCCTGAAAACTGTGGCTTTTAGTTAATGGTGTTTCTTTCTACACCCCAAAATTAAAGGGCATGCAAGGAGAGCTGATCGTAAAGTATCAGTTTCAACTGCTAATGAGAGAAATGCCACATATTTCCTTAACTCTAATGCATTTTCATAGTCTTGGTGGTACTGGACAGTAACAAAAGGCAAAGGGAAAATTACTGGACAGTCATAAAAAATGATAGCTGATGATTTTGGTCTCTTTTGGTATGAATGGAGTTCTAGTTTTTTCTCCTCAAACAATCTCTAGCTGGAATACCAGCATACTGGCAAATCAGCATTAGAATTCTTAAGAACCCAGCAGCACCGAGTTATTTATCTCCATCTTGAGTTCATACTTTGGATAGCTTTAGGGTAGTTGTTTTCCCTGTCTTGTGGGAGGAAAAACATATAAAACAGGAAGTATCTAAGGGAGCAGCTGTATTACTTCTTCTAAAGAATTACTACCCCATCATCAGTATATTTAGCTATTACCTTTTGTGACTAAAAAAGAAGAAAAAAAAAATCTCGTTCAGTTTGTTCCTGGGAGAATGCTGTAGAATGATTTTTTTCCCTCCAGTTCAACATCAAAATCCTAACAATGGAGAATTTCTGAACCCATTCCTGACTGTGAAGGGCAAATATCTAATACTGAGCAGCAGCACTGAGGTTTCAGCATTGCATCACATGAAATGCAGCCAGCAATAACAAACATTCCCCTGCTCTCCATCTCTCATTCCATTCTGTTTTGGTGGCTGGAAAAGCAAGCTGATATTTCTGGCTCTGATGCTACCCCTCCAGCCGACCAGGAGAGGAGGCTCTGACACTGAGCAATGGGCTTCCCTCCAGAAAGATGCCGGGATCATGCAGCAGTCCTTGACTGTGGGAGGGAAACTGTAATGTCAGGGAATGAGTTTAAAACTGATAAATCTAGAGAAGTCTCAAACCTTTTGGAATAGAAGAAAGCTAGAAATCAACTCAATTTCCATTCTGAAGTATTACTACTATTATAATTTGTTTATACAAATCCAGTTTCTATGAAAGGCAAATGTTCCTTCTTACGTATCAGGGAAGTCAGAAACAAATTTATATTGGGAGACACAACGCCAGGTTTTACAGGTCCTCTCCCTTTGACAACTCATTTTCTATTTACCTATTGTTGTGACCCTACAGTCATTACTCACTCTTGTGCTTCTGGGAGAACAATTTTAACAATACACTAGTGAATTTGACCACCCAACATGCTCAAGAAGCAATTGTTGCTTTAAATCATTTACTGGAAAAGGAAATGGAGGCAGTACAACACTAAATAACTCTGCCCAGAGACATGATCAAAGTGCTTTTTCCTCTGTCCTATACTCGACTTAAAAAGTCAGTCATCTCCATTTATTTTCTCTTAGACCCACAGGCTCCCAAATTTGGCAGGAAACAAATCATAAGTATGACAAGATCGTCATTGGGACTCCAAAATAAGTGTGTTTCAGTAGTGTTTCACAGAAAGCACAACACATAAACCATATATTATTAGAATTTACAAGGGTGTCAATACCTTCATGCAAATGGACAAATGTTAAAGCCATGCTTAGCCCTAAAGCTCCAGCTTGAATGTTTTCAACTGCACTGAGCTGAATCTTCACTTGTGTTGTGTCCCCTCTGAAGAGCTGCAGGAACTCACTGACTGATTGATGGCTTCGTTTAAATCCTTGGACTCAAGCTTACTCTTATTGTTATTTGAATGCTTTCTACATTAACTCTGCCCTTTGTTTCAGCTATGCCCCACCTGTGCAAAAGACTTCACTAAACAAAAAATATTTGACTAAACTAAATGAAAATTGTTTCTAGTTTGAGATTTATGTCAGATATAGCAAAAATTAAATCAACCAAACCTTATTTCCAATAACAGCCCTACATACTTATGGTTGCAGAATCTGTATCATCTATAACATTGATCAGCTTTCTGAAAGAATGGCGGATATATGTGAAAAAATATGTTTATTTCCCTAAAACAAGAATAAAACCAAACAAACAAAAAAATATTTGCGAAAGAAGAAATGCTTTCTTGAAAATTAGTGGAAGCTGCAATCAGTTCAGCAATAATGTACAAGAGGGTTTATAGTTTTAGCTAGACACTGAAGTTGCACATGCAGATTGTTTAGCAGACATTGCCATGCCTTAACCTTAACCAGAGAAGGGTGAGGAAAACGTCTCTTGATGTATGAGGATGACACTGTCACGACTGTCTTGTAATGCAGTTTTTTGCTGATTTTTAAAATTGCCATCAAATTCATTTCATGAGAACCATCAGCCTAAACACTGCCAAGTGGAGGCGTGGAGGTGATTTCTGCCGGTGTGTGACAGAATTCATCATTTCTACAGTGATACTGTTACTAAAAATAATAAAGGGACAAGCAAAGAAACCTTGGTTTTAAAGTGTATTTAATGTAACATACTGTCATATCAGCGTTACACTGTTTCTATCAGTAAAGTACTTTATTTCTGGATTTTGAGACTCCTCTGAGAGCTCAATGCCTTTTTTCCCTTCCAAACAACCCCCAAAGAAGAATTCTTCTTCACTTAAAGCTTACTGTTGTCTATTAGCATAGACAAGTGACACAAGTGTCACTCTGCTTGACCTGAAAAGGGTCCTCCCCCAGCACCCTAATGTTACCTCTTCCCCCTGGGTGAAAGACCCTACATCTAAGATCTCCCTGAATACTACAAGATAACCTGTTTCCACCATACCTTCCACTGGATGCTAGCCTTTTCCTCCAGGAAGTTTCTGGTAATTCTTTTTCCCAGCCGCTGCCTGCAGCCTGCTTAGAAAAGACTGCCTCCAGCAGCTCCTGCAAACCTTTCCTGAGCACCTTGCACAGAATTCTCAAATGTAAAACAGGAACCTCCTGAAAACAGATTGAATTCTTTGATCCTCATCTCTCTCTGAAGGGTTAGAATAGGAAATGTAAAGTCTCTTCATGGCTTTCATGCCGAGGGGTCTTTTAGGACCATCAAGAAACCCCTGCAGGGTGTAAAGTTAACTTTTCTATACAGTAGATAGTTAAGGAAAAAAGTATTTCCTGTGGTAAACAGCTTTGAAGAACTATGGCAGCCATTTTAAAACTGACACTTGCCAAGGAAGAAATGTACCTAAAAATGCACCTAAGAGGGCAATGAAAATCCAACATATAAAATATTTTTGTGCCTATGAAGGAAGGAGACAAAATTTTCATTCCTGTGTGTGTGCTGTAGAACCCCAAAAGGTAGGTGTCAATCTTGTGTGGTGAATAACTCTGATGAGGCAGAGCTACTCACTGCCTTGAACACTAACAGCATTCTGGGTGGGTCTTCAGGGAAAATGAGAACTCCTTCTCCTTCCCATCCCTATTACTTTGCTGGTGCAGTCAAACATCCGTTTAACCAAAGGAATGATCCATTGCTTTTATTCTAGGAATTTCACAGTAGTGTTTGGGGACTCTTCCAAGAAGTTCCTCCAAAGTAACTTATAAAATAATGACATAAACAGAAACAACTCTGAGCAAGATAAAGTCTTAATCTCATCTTCCCTTGCCAAAAAATTTTACAAGATGCAGTCTGAAATAACATTATTTCTGCCTCAACTAATAAATGGGCAGTCAGGTTAATTTAAAATTTTACAAAATAAAATTGAATCAAATTATTTCCCCCAGGTGCATTCTCTTCTGCTATTTTGAATCTATTTGCAGCAGTTTCAGGGATGATGTTACCATCTGTGCTCCGAATTTGGGAAGCATAGTGTTTATAAAAATTATTTAAAATTGATCTATGGAAGTTGGAACTGTCAAAACAGTAGAAAATCATCTAATTCCCCATGTATTTTGATCTTCAGTGTTCTCTATTTATATGCATGCTAGGAATGAAACTGGCAGTGACAGCAGGGATAAGTTGCAGCAGTGGAAACTTTAGCTCCTGTCCATTTATCTAATCAGATGCATCAGCAATACAAATGTCCTATCCAGAGCCTGAGCCTAGGGATACATACACCATCTTTCAGGTACCCTTGCTCCTCAGTCTCCAAAGATACAGAAGATGAGTTGCCAGGTATAGTCAGTTTTTATTCTAAAATGAACATTTATTTTATGAAAGATGGTGTGCTTTCACAATGGAAACCAAGTCATTAATTTCCTCTGCCACTTGCTGTTATTCATTAAATTGACTTATCCTCTTTTTTTTGTTGTTGGGTTTTTTTTTGGGTTTTTTTTGGGTTTTTTTTGTTCTCAGGTCTTCTGTGATAAGAATAGTATATGGTGCAAGCTCTCAAATGCCCTCATGTCCTCTTCCCAAATCAGTGTCATTTCAGTTGCAGCCAGGATTTGGATAGACTGAGGCACAGTCTAATGGCTCTACAAAACCATATATGAAAGCAAATGCAGACTTGAGAGGCTCTTATGGCTTCTTGTAGCCTAGATGAAAACAGTTGCTGAGAATTGGTTAGACCAAATCCCATCAGAGGATAGCTGGATGCTTTGGTCCTGCTAATTAGAAATTAACAAAATACAGATCACTAATATATTACCTTGCAGCAGCAGTTTTTCTGCCTGTGCATTCATTCAATGTTTAATTATTTGGGGCAGGCAAAAGCTATTTTCTGTAACAGATATTTACCTTCACCAAAGCAGACAAAAATGGTTTGCACTTTGGCTGAGGAGAAGCGTGTCACTTACCTTCTGATGGGGAATTACAGCCCTGGGAGAGTCAATTCTGGGAGCTGTGGTTGAAACCGGGACTGGACGTTTGGATCTGGGGATAAAAATAGAACAAAAAATAAAATAGATGTACAATCTGCACTCTTATTTTTCAGCTCTAATTTCATGTCAAAAAGCTGCTACATCAGGACTGAAAGTTAAGTGTAGCCTAGACTTTTTCTTTCAGTCTCCAGACTTTTCCTACATCCTAATTTACAAAGGTATTCACTCAGAGAAAAAGCTTGGGAAAATTTCTCTGAATGATGAAAATCCACCACTTATGGAAACAACCTCTGACTGGGGAGAGCATATGTTTTCCAATACTTGTGACAAAAGGCGTTTTCATGGATGAAAGTCATCCACAACTAGATAAATTCAAGTTTGGGCAGCACTCTGGAAAAAGATACTCAAAGGTGTTTTAAAATGCAGAGGCTAAACTTCGGTGATGAGGCATTTCAAGATAACTCCTCAGAAGATTATTATTTAATACCTTAAACTGTACAACTGCAATTACTTAAAAATCTCTTCAGGAAGAAACATGGGCTTCATTTCAGACCATTGAGTTTCACAATGAGCTGAACACTACTGAGCTAGCCACTCCAAGTCTTTCATCTGTATTTGACAAATATATGTCCTTGATAATTTAAAAAGCCCAAACTAAACCCCACTAAAATGCTCTGAAAATATAAAGTTTGCCCTTTCATTGGAATACCAAAGAAAGCACAGTGGCAAATGCCACCTTAAGCACTCCTAGGATGCTCAGGTAAATGAAGACATAGTTGTGGGAGGTGCGAGAATTTGCCTAGTGGTGAAAGTTCCCCTGAAATCATTCGAGTACATATGGGATCATCAGAAAAAAGGAAATGAAAAATAGTCAAAAGGATCAGAGTTATACAAGAAATATCCCATTTACAACCTGAAGAAAAGGATTATACCTCAAGTTCTAATCTTTAAAAAGTACATTTCAAAATTAGGACAGGTAAAAAAGTGAAATAAAAATACTTAAAAGCTTACAAATCAAGTAGAAGCAGCTAAGACATTTGGAATTGTTTGCTTTGGACATGAAATAAAAAAGGGAAGACATTGCAGAGGCTTAGAAAATAATGAATAGTAGAAAAAGGGAAATAAAACTACTCTTGTGGACATTGAGTAAAATTGAAAAGACAACACATACAAAATTGATAAAGGCAAACATCTTTTTCTGGGGAACTTGATTAACCTGAGGTGAAACTCATTGTTACAAGATAACATTGAGACTATGAGAAGAGCAGAGTATCAGAAAGGATCAAACAGTAATACTTAACAACAAAAAGCCCCAAGAGCTGCTTTAGACTGGGTATAATAAGCAAGCATACAGACTCTCATTTTTCATGGCACAGCTTAAAAGACCTTCTGTGTTAGGTTCATTATTTCCTTACTGAGGGCTGTGTTGCACTTTCCTCTGAAATACTTACCAGAGGCATCTATCGGAGAGGAAAAGCTGAGCTCAACATAACAGGGCTCATCCCCAGTGGCAATCCCTGCATTAATACCCAGCTTCACACGGAGCTCTGGGTTTAGCTTTAGCTGCCACACATAACATTTTTTTCCATAAACAGTAGTGAACATATGAAAAAAAAAAAGACCACCTAGGAAGGTGGTCCTTACAGGTTCTGTAGGAAGGTGGTTCCTTACAGGAACTGGAAGATTTCCACTTAGCATGGACATGCTGCTACTTTGAGAGCTGAAAACAAAGCTGATGTAATAGATGCCTACCTTATAACCAGATATTATGAAAATATACACAGTCTGAGGAGACAATGAAATGGCCTTTTGTTAAACAATGTGTAATTAACCTGTGAAATTCACTGACAAAGTATTCCTGAAACAATGGGCTAGAAAATTGCAATTCATACTCACAGCTGAAATATATCACTATATACTCCCAAGATATAATTATCTGAGAAATAGATACCTTCAAGTTCTAAGAACAAGAGCTACCCACTAACTGCCTAAAATAAACTTTACTCAGGCAAGTTACCTTCTCTCAAGAATGAATACCATACCCTTCCTCCAACCATTTTAGCTTAAAAAGAGAAACGATAAATCATATTTATGAGACATGCACATGTATCATGAAAGACAGCAAAAAAGAAAAAATCAACTGCAGCTCATAACACAGGGTAGCTGAAAACTGACAGGGACAGTTTGGGAACGCACAAAGATTTAGGGGATGATTCTGATCCTCTTTCCATTAATATAATTTCTGAGTACACTCAGTTATTTCTGTGAGGTGACACTGGTGGACCTGGGCATACCATGTTAAATGTCCCCCTGCTCTGCTCACTGAGGATGAATTTCAGTGCCAGAGTTGCTCAGCACTGTAAATGTGGTTTGCCATGTACAGAGGTGTAGCAAACAACCACACGCTTCATGTTTGATGCTTAACTGGAAAACAGTTGTATTGCAGCAAAGGAATTTATTTACCAGATTATTCCATCACTTCTGATGTTTATTGTATGTTTAGTTTTTCCTCTCTCATTACCTGCCTACATTATGATGATGATGTTAGAAAGCTGCATTTCTTCCACATTAGTGATAAAATACATCTGTCAGTCACACTGCTAGCCAAGATTTGTATTTGACACCATCCTGGAGATTTCAAGACGTTACTTGAAAATGATGTTCCTACACAGCTCTGACTTGGATGTTTATAGCTTTGATATTTAAAAACAGAATAATGAGGCTTGCTAGTTCTAGCAGAGGCTTGCATCACAGAAAAGGGCAGAAGAGGTGAAATCAATTTGTGGAATGAAATTGTATGCACTTGCAAAATAAAGTGATTATTTACATAAGAGTCGTTACTCCTCCAGGAAAAACATCTGCAAGTTCAGAACATTCTTTTTTTCTTCCCTCTCTTGTGAGATGGATCAAATCCTGCAGCAACAGAAGTTTGCTTTTTAAGTGATGATGGTGCTGTAGAAAACATATGTGTCCAGGTTTAAATTTTAATCTACTGATTGCAAAATTATTTTATTCAAAACACTTGAGAGTGTACCTGCCAAGTAGGGCTATGAGAAGGATGAAAGCTGAAATTTCACAGATGATTGTGATAATTTTAGATTTGATGTTGAAATTTTTCATCAAGATTCTTTTTCTTACGCATTTAATTTGATTTCAACTCTTAGACATTTTCTTCTACATTTTCCAAGTAACATATGAAAACAAAAACGTCTTTTCAAAATAAAAACTTAGAACAGTTCTAATGATGATCAAATGCATAATTCTGGTATTTTTTTAAACTCTTCTCCTTTCCACAGATATATTTCTTCTCTCCCTCAGTACTGATTCTGATTTTTAATGAAGTTCAAAACCAAGATAGATGCAGTTTGGCAAAGCAGTTCCATTTTGATAGCACTGCTCAGATGACTGCCACAATTTCTACTTCTTCCCACCTAAACAGATCATTAATTGAAGAGGACTTGACTTCAATCCTGGTATTTTTGTACTCACAACAAAGGTTTATTGTAAGTCAACTGCACTGAGGAATGCAACTGCTGCCTAAGTCAATTGCCTGCCTAAAAAGAGGCTGCAAAAGAGTTCTGCGATGCACTATCAATTTAAATTGCATCCTCAGGGGAGCACAACATTGTACTTGCAAAGAGGTGACATGATCTAAGAGAGAATAGCTCTTTTTCATCTTCATGGGGCTTTTTTCTACTTCATATATTTTAATATTTCATATTTTCACCAGTCAGCACCTTCATTTTCTAATTCTCAGGACAACTAAAATCAACACTTCTTTTTTACAGTATGCTTTTCATTTGTCATTTTATGACATATGAGCACTTATTTACAACTTCTTGAATATCTTAGTATCCTAGTATTTCAACTACTAGAAAATAAAAAGACATCAAGTGCATGGAAAGGTAATAAAACAGATTAGATTAGAGTTAAAAATGGTTGGAAAACATCTTACATATTTTAGTTATCACCTAATTGAAATGGAGGCATTCTGGAGTGGAGCAGTTGAGCACAGAGCAGGATGCAAAATTGAACATGTAGAACAGGGCTTCTATATATATATATATATATATGTTTTAATACACTAACATTCCTGAAAATTTGCTGGTGATGATGATGGGAATGTCAAGGAGAGATGCAAAAAGTATTAATCATGGTTATCGATTTGAGGTGTCCATTTAGTAGGTGCTAAGATATTAACATGCCAGTTTAATCTTCAGCTAACCAGTGAATTAGGCAGCCAAGCAGAAGCTGCTGCTTGTTTCTAAGTCTTGCACAGAAAATCTTGAGTGCCATGATACCATGGTGTAGTTCTCTATGCCCTGCCTGGGACATCAGTAAGCACTCCAATGAGAACCACCAAAACAAGGCCCTGAATGTTTCACGGTACTTCAAATACAACTGTGATCACTCTGGGCCTGGGATCAGACCTACTTTCCCTCTCTCAGGGTATCATCTATGCCTGCAATAAAATTGAATAATACTTCCACTAGCACTTTTGCTCTCTATATATCAATAGTAAATGCAAATGTTAGCATTTGATTGGATGACTGATTCATTAATTATTTCCCTGCATTATGCTGCACCAAGATTGCAAGCTGGGCAATTACACTTTCCAGACCTAATGTTCGTGCCCACAGCAATGTAAGGACAAAGGCTTGTTAGCCACAGAGGGCATCAGCCCAAAAGGAAGCAGCTATCCAATAAAAGAGCTGTTTGGAAGTATGAAATAGCTATTTTCCCTTAGAAGGAGTCTGAGTCAGAGGCTATCACATACATTAAGAAATAGAAAGGGAAAGTGAAAAGGAAGATGTCTTGGAGATTTTTGTGAAAGGGAGGGAAAAAAGTGAACTGAAGCCAGTATGTGAAAAGATGAGATTTTTTTCAAGGCTGTCCTGATCTCTTTGACCCTTTCTACTTCTCTGGCATCTGCACAATCCCTGTTGCATCCTCCTAACTCCTCCCCTGCTGTGGAAAATCCCTCCTTTCCTGAACTGCCGTCCAGCTTGTTCCCTCCTGAATGGAGCCACTCCCTGTCAATGCCTCCAACTGCTCTTAACTGACTTGGTACTGACCCTAAAATTCCTCTATCCCAGCAGCTTCTATGGGCAAACAGGGAGGATATCCAGTATCCCTGTAGCTCTGCCCTGGGGCTGACAGTTTTCCACAGAGTACCAAGTATGAATGCTGAGCACATGCCTGGCACCCACCCAAGACACATAGCAAGCTCCTCACTTAGCCTCCAAGGAGTGTGGACACCTTTACTCAGGCAGGTTATTTCTCTGTCTTCTGATTCCTGTCTTTGCACTGTTTTTATACCATTTCCAAAAATGTCCTCTACATATCACTATTGAAAAGTTGGATAAGCCATAAAAAAATGTGGGTTCCTACCAAGGAAATGGAATTCTGTTACAAAACTTGTTTATGCTGTCATGGTTGAATTAGTATGTAGATGTGTATTGCCATTAACACTGTTGAAGAAATACATAAATATACATCAAATTTATGTGCAGACTACAGCAGACAAACCCACAATACTCTTGAAATACTCTGAAATACCTAAAATGGTACTGATGATAAATAGGAACCAATAATAAATTGGTTAACTAGGTAATGCAGAATTTGCATTACCTAGTTACAGACAATGTTACTTCAGAATCAAAAACAAGGGGCTGAAATGCAATCAGATTTATCAGAGAGGGATCAAGGCTTAAAGGCATAAAAACTTCAGATATAGCAACTTACTTGGAACCTAAAGTTTGGCATAATTATTTATTATTAATGATTTAGTTATTAGATTGATTATTATAATTACTAAGAGATGCTAAAAAAACTACTTAAGGTAAATATATAAATTATAAAAATATTTGTTAATTTAACATCATAAGAAAAATGGGTTATGAAATTATCTAATACATAAAGCAAAGATTTAGTAATAATTAATAAAGAGCAGAAGATGCACTGAATAAAGAATCAGTTCTTGGATATAGCCTATAATACCCTGGTCTTAAGATCCAACTCCCCCCAGTAAACATAATAAATAACAGTTTTGAAGAATTTGGTATCAAATATTTAAGTAAGTTCTTCAGCTGAAAAATGTCTGACAGGAACTAAAATTATTTCCCTGCCTATTTTTCTCCTCCCATGCAAATAGTGCACCTGAAACTTCAACTACTCCCATTCCAGTATCATCACAGTTTCCCTGCTGTCCTGCAGCTCTTGGCTTCTGGGCAGCTTCCTGATGGGTGAAAGTCATTCAGCTGCAGATTTCAGAGCAGCTATGGAGACTGATGTAGGGAGTTGCCCTAAAAAGACAGCTCCAGATTCAGGAAATCACATTCAAACTTTAAAGACATGATGACTCTCAAAATAATAACATCAGGCTTTGTAATTGCCTTCTGTTCACTGAGAGAAGTTCAAGTGTTTTCCAGATTCAAAAAGATTTCTAACATTATACAGAAAAAGTCTGTTTTTTCCCTTACTACTAAATATTTTCTAAAAGCAAAGGCCTAATTCAGTACACATCAAGCATCCTGACCACATGAGTTCCCTGAAGCTAGTAACGAAGTGTGTTTATTTAGTTAATTTTCCTGTAACTACTTCTCTGTGGATGTGGACCTTACAGTGTCTTATGCCTTTTAGAGCACTTCCAGTGAATATATATGAGAGAGAAAAAAATTAATGAACATGGATAATCAGACCTCAACAGTCTACCTCATTTAGGCCTGCACTTTCTGTTTCCAAGCTAAAACACTTCAGTGAGCTTTCCATTAAGATCTGTACCAGAGTCTGACTAAAGATATAATTCTATGTCTTAAGACTAAGTGGATAAAGTTAGCCAGGACCTGTCAAAAGAATTATCTTCCCTAAAAGTATCTGAGTGGTGTTTGGGGTTGTCATTACGTCACTGCAGTAACACCCCTGGGCCAGCCTGTGCCCGGTGCTCAGCACTGATGTGCTTCAGCAGCCACCAGCCAGGGCCAGCACAGACACCAAGAGCTGCCCAACCCCAACAGTGCCCGACAGCCAGGCTAAACAGACCTTGGTGTATCACCACGAAAAAACAATGAGGTGATAATAATTAAGAGGTTGGGGGGAGGGGGGGGGAAGAAAAAATAATAGGGCAGACAGCTTTTATAGGGGTTGGTGGGCGAGAAACGCCACAATGAAAGGGATCCAAAGGAAACCACAAAACCCATAGGTACAAAGAACATTTACAAGACTGATCTAGTAAAGACTCAGTGTTTTATTTGATTGAAAAATTCCTCATTCCACTTGTAAAAAGCACTTTGTCATCCATTCTAATTAGCTNAGGGGGGTAGAAGGGGAAAAGTGATGTGCACTCTGAGAACAGTTCTAATCCCTGAGTAGAATCTTGTTGCAATGAAAACTTCACTGCCCTTTCAAACCTTGGCACATATCCACAGTTTCCAGGCTCTTTTCTAAAACTAACAAGGACACTTTATGCAGTGAGTGTAAATAGCAATCCACTCAATTAAACTGCTCATGTAAGGAATACATTTGTATTTATTGCAGTGACTGACATTGATACTTTATTTCATTTTCTATGGCAATAGCTGCTCATTAATTTCACCAGCCCTGAATGTTACTACAGAAAGAATAGTTCACAGTCCTTTTCAAAAAGATAGCCTGACATCTGTAATCAAATCCTACTGTCCTCTCATACCTGCATACAGAGACAACTGGGCACACATTGGGAGTCACCTCTATTTCACAGAGGGAGGGAGGACCGATTCTCTCAGCAACACAGTGTAGCTTCCTGAACCCAGTAGTGGGATGTGCCTTCTTTAATGAGGGAAGGGAAGGGGGGAAGGGAAGGAGGGAAGGGAAGGAGGGAGGAAGGGAGGAAGGAAGCTTGGCTATGGGTGGCANAGGGGGGGGGGAGAAGAAAAAAAAATAGGGCAGACAGCTTTTATAGGGGTTGGTGGGCGAGAAACGCCACAATGAAAGGGATCCAAAGGAAACCACAAAACCCATAGGTACAAAGAACATTTACAAGACCGATCTAGTAAAGACTCAGTGTTTTATTTGATTGAAAAATTCCTCATTCCACTTGTAAAAAGCACTTTGTCATCCATTCTAATTAGCTTTAAGTGTGTAATTTACATTTTTTCCATGACTATGCTTAATCTAACCAGCATTAATAAGAAAAGTTCCTGGCCTGAACAGACTGTGACCTTGCTGTCTATTGAAATATTTTGGCTAATGTATCGACTTCCTCCTTGCAGAAAGCAGACAGAAGCTGTTTGTCTGCAAGAATACAACTGCCATGTATATTTACTAAGCTGCGTCAGCCTACTGACTTCAGTCAGATGGGCCCATGGTACCCATCTTGACCTTTCCATGGTGAGTGAAATTATGTGAAGGAATTCACATGGAGATTATCTTTAGGGAATCCAGAAAATATATCTCACATAAAACAATGAATTNCTTTATTTCATTTTCTATGGCAATAGCTGCTCATTAATTTCACCAGCCCTGAATGTTACTACAGAAAGAATAGTTCACAGTCCTTTTCAAAAAGATAGCCTGACATCTGTAATCAAATCCTACTGTCCTCTCATACCTGCATACAGAGACAACTGGGCACACATTGGGAGTCACCTCTATTTCACAGAGGGAGGGAGGACCGATTCTCTCAGCAACACAGTGTAGCTTCCTGAACCCAGTAGTGGGATGTGCCTTCTTTAATGAGGGAAGGGAAGGGGGGAAGGGAAGGAGGGAAGGGAAGGAGGGAGGAAGGGAGGAAGGAAGCTTGGCTATGGGTGGCAGATGACTCCTCTTAGGAGTTTTAGAGTAATACATCTAAGCAAAATAATCTAACTAGTATGGCACATCATATCCAACATTAGTGTTCTTTTTTCTTCTAATCTGCTTAATATTTTGAATAGTCCAATTAGTTCAGACCAAGCTTTTAACAATATTGTATATATAGTTCCAATTTACCCCAAACTCAGACAGATACCATCTTTTAATTCTTCTGAGCATAAATACAGCCCTATTCTGGTTCTGATTTAAATGTGCCCATGAGCAGACCTAAAATATACACAGAATTGGTTACTACACCCAGCATCAGACAAAAGAAAGCAGTTTAGAATAACCACTGAGTTTCCCTTGCTTGCAGTTTGCTGTCACCACATGCTTTATTTATAGTAGGCCTGAAATAAATACTGCAGGATCAGCCATCTTTGGGTGCTGCACAAAAAGGGAAAGCTATTAAATATTTACCATAAGTCTCTCATAGCTTTGCCTCTGACACTTTCTCTTTCAGTAGAAAAAAGAATTATTTAGCTCATGATTTTGCAGCAAAAGACAGCCAGTTGTGACTGTCTGAAAGCAAAGGGTAGCATCACTGGCATGCCCTGGGAGGGGGAAGTTTTGTCAATGTGCACCAGGCACAGGAGTCTCCACCTCCTCTGCTCCTCTCCAGCAGCACAGAGTGATGCCAAAGCAGAGCCTTAGAGTGACACAGGAATGTTTGCGCCAGCAGAATGAGGCACACTCATGTTACAGCACTTTCCAAAACTAAGCCAGTACATTTGGTGAATCCTTTCCAAGAAGGCTGATCATATTACTTGAGTTAAGATCAAATGAATGTTGTGGATGCTCCAGTGAAACATGTGGACAAATAATGCTGCTCTCTCTTTGCATTTACTGTGCATTTAAGAAAAATTGTATGAAATAAAAATTGACTTCGCATGCATTTTTTTTTTCACTGTGTGCTGAATACTGCATGACCCAATGTTTATGGCCTAATATCTGTGGGACAGACAGACAGTTAGAGATGAACTTTGACTGGCCTAGAATTAAAATGCCTGAGGGCAGCTGTGCAGCTCAAGTAACTGATTAGAAACTGATACTGAAAAATTACCGAGAACTGAACTCCGGGAGGTCACAAAAAGACTAAAAGCAAAGTTATGTCTTTTTCCACCCCAACCCAAGCCATTATAGAGTAGGATCATACCCTTCCATAGCACAGTCCAGCAGAACCAGCAGGATCCCCCCTCAGTACACCTAGAGCAATGCAGGTTTCTAAGGAATAAGCTGCATCTACTGAGGTATGCAACACTTTAGAATATCAGAGTGGCTTGCCTGAGTGCCTTACAGGAGGTCTGCTGAGTAATAGTGCACAGTCCCAAAGATACTTCTTTCCTTCTCTCACTCTTGCTCTTTTCTTCAGCAAAAAAATTCACTTCCTAGAGGTACTTTGTCCTCTAAACTTCAGGAAGCAGTGCTAGTCTGGAGGGCCCCAGATTCCCACATCACTGGTCCCTTTCTCCAGGCACAGTCCAAATACTTCAACTTCCTGGCACTTGCCTGTCTGCATCGTTTCGCTTCCCAGAAGCAGCAAAGGGAGGCATGCTGAAGGCTCTAGAGAAATAGGCATCCAGACAATGCAGCTCAAACCACTAACAAGTTCTGGCCGCCTGAGCAAACCTCTGGCATTGCTGGTGTGGTGAGACTTCCAGTCTAATTTTGTGGGTTTATGCGAGAACATAGCATGGGTGACGGGATAAGAACAAACTGAAGAGAGAGTTTAGTGAAGGAAGTTGTCAGAAAACACTTGACATCCACAAATTCCTGAACCCATGGCTCAACTCCACATGGAGAACTCCGCTCAGGCCAGCATCGAACATTCATGGATGATCTATGTTAGCATACCTTGAACAGTGCAGGTGCTACTTGAATTAAAACTAAGTTAACACAGGAAATCAGAGTCCCATTGTTTAGGCAGGCAAGTATGAATGAGGGCTCTTCCCTTTTTTCTGTGATTGATGCCTTGCAGTTGGATGCCCCATACAAGTGCTGACACCATGTTCAGCTTTTCTTGACAGCCAAATTAAACCAATAACCAGTTCCCCACCCTGAAAAAAGCCCTCGGGGAACAAAGTGTTGCAATAAAAGTGAGTAGCAGGAAACACTGTCTTAACTGTCAGGTTATAAACAATGCTCATGAAACCTTCAAGGCCACGATCAATAAAGGGAAAGGCCATCGCTCTTGAGAGCCAAGAACCATTAGAAAAATAAAAAGCTTTCAATCTCAGAGCATTTACGTTGAGATTTCACATTCCACTGCTTCTTCCATGGCCTTACAGATTAAACAAGCAAGAGCAGTTCCACTTCCAGTGCTGCAACAGCGAAACCAAGCCACAGATTGTCTGCTGAGGCATTCCATGACCTTGAAACTTATTCTGTGGAATATGAATACTACATGTGACTACTTCACATACATGTCCAATATCACCACAATTTGGAGCTTAAGTTTTCCCATCACAACAGTCAAACTCCTAATGCACATACGTGCCTTTTCCATTGGAAAGGATTTCCAGCATTTCCAAAGGATAAGTGAGCACTTTCATCTCTGTGCTCTTTTTATGGCAACAAGGGCTGTTTTTCCATAGTAGTAGAACACTCCGCTCCAGTTTCAATGCTGCAAGCCATGTCTAAAAAAAGTCAAAGTGATCTCTTAGCACAGTCATCTTCCTGGAAACCATGTCCCAGGAGATTTTGCCTCTCTTCTGTCTTGTTCTTATTTGGTTGAAAGTTGCTATCCCTTGTCACTGCTACCTTCTTTTCATGCTAATCATTATTCTTTTCTCCAACCCAATATTTGTAACATTTTTTTGCTGAAGAAAAGGATATTGCTTTGTAAATTTTGGGCAGGTGACAGTCTTTTTGTCCTTAAGGACAAAAAAATTATTAAAAATCAGAAATTATTTTAAAGGCAAGATTAATATAACATCCTGTATAGAGTAGAGATGCCTTTTGTTCAGGACATTGGATCTTTAATAGGGTTCTACGTGTACATCAGTTGGCCAATATCACTTGCTGCTAGGGTTTAGCTTCTATAAATTCTGAATTGTGTAAAACAAAGCCCGATTAATGCCTTGGAGCACAACTTTTTGGAAAAGCCTCATGTCACCTAAGGAAAAAAAAAAATCAATCTTTTTCATTGGGTTTTCCCAATGAGGTTGAATGGATCACCAAGGCAAACTAATAGCGCACATCATAAAGCAGCTGAAAAGGAGAGACCATTAATTATATTAGTTCAGAGCAAAAACATGGCCTGAGAAAGTTTTCATTTGGTAAGTAAAGCTCGTTTATGATCTATTTTTATTTACTAATATTTCATTTTACTTTATGTCATTTTCCTCCTTTTCAGAATGGGTTGTACATCTACATCTATTATCTATGCAAGCATATTTCAGTCTGTGGAACACTCCATTACTGCTTTCTTTGGTTGTTCTTTATCCATATAACTTGAGTATCTGAATTATATAGTATTGTTTTGGAACCAAGAGACAGAGCAAGCCTTAAAAAATAGAAGAAACAATAAACAGAGATGAAAGCAATTAATAAAGGTACTTTTTTTTTTCCTTCTTAATGATGTGTCCACTAGAATTGCTGGTGTTGTGATTTAGAGGTCAGCAAATAAAAAAGCAAAATGATTACTCAAATTAAATACCCCTGACAACACTTGATCAAAATTACTGTTTTAAATGACTTGTCTCTGTGACATGTGTTAGGATAATCTGGATTTGTTAGTCACAAATTCGGAAATCCTTCTTCTGTGAGTAAGAAGAGCTGTTGGTTTGTAGTTTTAAACCATTTATGCCAGGCCATTGAGGCAGACAATGAAGAACTTTTCAGGTTCAATATTCAGGAAAATTAATACCAAATGTACAACAACCCAAAGCAAAATAAAAAAATCCTTTCTCTCAATGCAAAAACACAAAGGTTCAGCAGAAAAGCAGACAGATATTCTAAATCAGAAACGATTTTTCTTAACTTTCAAATTAAAAGTATTCAGAACAATATAAACCTTTGTAAAAAAAGATATCATTCATATATTTGTAATAACACTATCACTCAGAGTGAAGAAAAAAGCAGTTGGAGTGTATGATAGGATGAGAATTCAACTACAACAAGGCAGTGATTTCCTACTCTATCTGGAACACTTGAAGACAAACCTAAAGTCATAGGGGAAAATCAGCCACACATTTTGCTTTCTAGTACCCTGTCCTGTCTTGGATATGTCATCTAAACTCCTTATTCTTTAGCTATTAGTCTGTTCCTGATACTGATTATCTCTATGGCACATTCACTTACAAAATTCTTTGGCATAATCTCAGAAATTGTATTTCCACATTACATTCTGCTTTCTGTACTTGTCTTTGCCTGCCCTGTACAAAAATTATCTTCTTCACCATGCAATAAAATTAGGAGCTACTTCTCTTACTATAATTATGGAACTTTAAATATTAATGCATTTATTACAGAAATCCTCTGAGCAAGGTTATCTAACTTGAGAACAAGTTTCCTTGGAAGCAGCATTAACCAGCAGAAAGACCTATTAATTGCTTTCCTAAAGGCAAGGCAACTTTTACCACATCTCTGTGATAAAACCTGCCCTCTCCATGTTCTACTGCCTTCCTTTCCTGCACTTGGACTACACCTTTCTTATTCAGTCAGATGCAGGGCAGACGTTTAAACTCACAGGTGCCAGACCATTCGCACAAATTCTCTTGAGGTTGCTCCCATGCACCTTAACACTTGTTCTGTTTGTTATGTCTAAACCCATTGTTCATTAATTAGCCAAACTAAAGTGTGTTGCCTACACGAGAATAACCAAAAAAACATCACTCTTGGATTAATTTAACAGAAGCTGGAATGGATATGAGATTACATCTGTATTCAAAAGGCTAAATCCCACACAGATACACTCAATCACTCGATTTCTATAGGAGTCCATGCTGAACTTCTACAAGAATCAGAGCAGATTTTGGCTTTTCATCTCTTATCTGTGCCATGAGTACTTCAAATAAATCTAGCAGGCAGAGACAAAACACTTGCAACCTTCAGTCACAAGTTTCATAGGCTGTCCTTAAGAAAGAGTTGAAGAGTTATACCAACATACTTCTGCAGAGTGAGGCTCAGGTTGTGGCTGGCTGATTTGATCTTGTTCTGGGCCTCCAGGTGGGTCATGCTGTCAGTGTTGACTCCATCAATGGCCACGACAAGGTCTCCCTGGTTCATCTGCGACTGTGCTGCCTTGCTGCCAGGGGTGATCTGAGCGGGAAAAGACAAAAGAAATGGTCTTACCTTCATAAATTATTCTGTATCCAAAACAGTTGAAGAACTCACCCAGAATTATATACAGAATAGACACAGCAAAAAAGACACTGATAGATACAACAATTGTTATATCCATTATTGTATGGGTGAAAAATCAAAATTTATGGAAACTAAACAATTCAAAGCTGACTCATACTTCTGCAAAGTCCAGGACACAATCTACTTGTTGTTACTTCTATTTTGAGAGGTTAAGCCCAATGTAGTGGTTGCCTTACCACCTATTATCACTATCTCAAGGGGATAATTATCTCTGTACAGTAACAATATATAGAGACATTACTCAGAAGAAGAAAACTAATGAACCACTCTTCACTGCATGATTTTATTGTATTTTTCCTTCAAAAAGTAATTTTCCCCGAATTAATTCATTTTATTTGGGGGACAGAAAATGAACATGTACGAGTGGCCTTGGGCACAATTTGTTTCTTTCATAGCAAGTTTTAGAGGAAATTATTCTGCTTAACCTTACCTATATACAACTGCAGCTCCATTACCAACACAGATTGCTATGTATCCATCTCACCAACCTGTTGAACCTCACACTCCAAAGACCAGCATCCTCAGAAATAAGAAGCCACAGTGCTGCAACCACAAACCAAACAACTGACACAACAGTTCAGAAGTTCCATTTGATCACTGGGGCAAGACATTTTGTTTGTCCCAGGTAGCTTGTAAACTGCATCTTCTCTGATCTCAATTTTACACCTCTCAACTTCCATATGGATGACACCAGTACTGGACTAAACCAGAGAAGCCTTCACATACCATCAGCCAGACAAATTTTAATGAACACATCAGAGTCGTCCTCTGCTTTCAGCACCCAGTACATAAAGAGCATGGATATAAGCTATAGGCCTTTTCTCTTAGAGACTCACTTCCTTACATTCCTCACTAAAAAACCCAAGGATAATTGAAAATACTACAACGAAGGTTGCATTCAAAAATTCTGTTCCGTCAGTACAGTGAACATAAAAGAAAGATGTGTTTGATTATGAGCCAAAAGTCCCCCATTAATTCAGCCAGGCTGAAACCATGAAGTTAAATCTCCAGGTAAACCAAATCCCAACATAAATTCAAACATTTATAAGTGTTAAGTGGAATTCCTTAACTTGCCTTCCTTAATACAACCTCAAAACACTTATAGAAATATACTCATAAAAAACCTCCTTCTCAAACAATTCCATAGACCATTCACTGTCTTTGCTTTACTGGCAAAGACAGATAAGCAAAAAAAAAAGGAAAAATCCCTTACTTAACACGCTGTTAAAGGTGCTCAGTATTGAGGCCAGAAGCCAAATTGACAGTATAGGCTGACAATGGGTGAGAGGTGTCAGCTGACCAGAACACTGGTTCTAGTATCAGAGTGCTAGAACACACAGCACCCTAGATAGGCAGACTACTTAAAAGTAAAGATTACTTTGGAATTAGGCACTGCAAGTAATTCCCAGAACAGATTTGACTGGAAGAGACAAATTTTAGTACCTTTTCATTTGAGATAGAAGCAATTAGTTCTGTGTTTTCTGAGTGAAGGACAGCCACAGATACAATGTTCTCATGCAAGTAGAGTTGACTGATAATGGCAGTACTGTTCCCCAGTTTAGTTTCCTGGTGCTAACGAATTGAGGAATGGGGGAAATATTTTGTGGTAATTTCAAAGTTAGAGTTTTATTCTGCAGTCTAATGCACCCTCATAAGGAAAAAAAACAAAAAAAACCCAAACCAAACCCAAAAGATTTGTGTTACAAGCATAGTTTTCCTCACATGTTATACAAAGATTAGCTTCTACGCATTTTATTGACTTGCATTGTGCCAAGAATCCAGAAGCCCATAAAGAATATGGATTATTTGTACACCCACATGTACTTGTATAGTTACTCAAAGATCCTTCCCTGCTCAGTCCACAAATATGTTGAGAAACAGAATCTGCAATAGAATAACAGGTAAAGGAAGAGCAAAAAGTAAACCAAAGCCAAACTGTGACAAATGAGTCAGTAAGACTTGAATTCATCAAGTAGGACGCTTCAGTCTTTTTCAAATTATCCTTATTTAAATAAATAATTTTCACATCACTTTTCTAAGACACCATTTTTAACCTCCTCATGAAACATACAAGTTCTTGCTATGGAATATTAACGGTGCAATGCTGGTTCCAGATTCTGGGACAATCTTCGCCCACACACAACTTTCTCTTGTCATAAACAAAGACTGGTTTTTGAACATCAACCCAGTTCCCAAAAGTCAACTGTCAGCCCTAATCTGGGTATTCCTACTCAACACATCTATCTCCCCTTCCACTCTCCAGTGATGCCTCAAACTAAATAAGCTCAGAGAAGCAGAGCTTCCACAGACAGGATGATGCACTCTAGATCTGGGGTTAGTTTAACACAGCTCTAACACACTCACCTCCCTGTCACTTTCTCTGACTTCTGCTTTTAGCAGCCCCACATGTAAATGTTACACCTTAAAATAAAGACACAGCAACTACAACCCTCCTAGATTTAGAGTCAATTTAGAGGAAGGGGATGGTTGTAATGAGTGACCTAATTTCACTTCTTCTAATGGGATATTTCCTGCCTAATACTTTTAGAAAACACAGCCTAAATGAAAAAACATTGATCCCAGGAATCTCTCAAACAAAAAGTGCTCAAAAACTATGAATTTGTGACTTTCTAACTTTACAACACCATTTCTGAGGCAAAGAGCTCCAGGAGAACCATACTGTGAAAGACAAGGAGACAGTCTCAATCATGTCTCAGTCAGTCACTGTTTAAAAAGGAAATGAAAGGGATTCAACCTCTTCAACTAAGTATAAGGGTAGCAAATGCTGGGTGAGATTCTTTCATATGATTCTATTTTTTCAATTCCCATTTCAGGGGACAGCACTTCATGATGTCACTTTACCTCTAAAAATCAGCTTATTCTTACTTCACAGACAGCAAGACTCATGAGCATAAAAGATGGATCTAATTTATTGTACCTGCAATTCAGACAAGTAGTAAATTTTAGGAAATAATTAATTCTTCTCCTGGTCTTCCCACTGGTAAAAAGCACACTAGATTATATTTGGTCCTGTAGAATTTTACGTAGAAGACATTATTAAAGACTTGATGCATGTATGAAACATGAATATCAAAGTACAAAATTACATGTATTTTAGTTAGAGCCTGAGAGACATCACTGTGAGAATTCCAAGTGACGCCACAGCCGGCATTTACAGCAGATGTTGAGAACAGTCAGTAATTGTTGTGAGCAAAATACCAGTGTACAGATGGAGGTACAGGGCAGACAGATCTGAAGTGTCAAGGCACATTCAAGACAATCTTGTTCCCATTTCTAAAGATCCAGCTGAAAGGAATGGAATGCAAAGAGTTTATCTTTTAGCTATTGGTATTTTACTTGAAAATTTATCTCTGATCTACTAAAATGTTTACTAAATATAATCACAAATAGAGAACAGGTCACTGTGTCATTGCAAAATCTTCGGTAAAGATTTTCTATTTAAAAATATTTTTTTAAAATATTTTTGAAGGACAAATATTGATTAAGCCTTAGAATGAGACTGGAAACGCAGATCTGCCTACACAGCAAATTCTACTTTGCTCTTATCTCGGCCTCTCTTCCATTAACAGAAGTAACAAATTTAGAAATATATATTACTGTCAAGGATAAGTACGCACTTTTCAATTTGACTACCTATTTTTTTTCCTAAAACAAATATCTGGGCAAGTTCTAGACAGAACTTCTGATTTCAGAAAACCTTTTAAATACTCTTAACTCACTTAAGTGCTCTGGATTCAACATAGCTTTTAGTTGTCAGGTGCTGGAAATACTTTTATTTAATGCTATATCAAGACATTAATCAGAATTTCAGGGTACAGCTATTTCTGTCAATTGATTTACAAAATCAAATCCAGGGTACCACCAACAGATCTAATTTTAATAATAGGTTTCCAGTGCCTCAAGCCCAAGCACAAATTTCATCTTGAAAAGCCAAACATATCACCTCTCTCAGAAAAGCAGAATATGTGCTGCTTCAGAGATGTGAATTTTCAGCCCTCACAAATTTTCTACAAGACAGACATCTGACTTCCAACATCCCCAGCTTAAAGCGAGTTGGCAGGCTGGAAGTATCACATGTTACTTTCAACACACTACAGAGAATTCTTACTACTCTCTGTTGTGAGTGGATCTGTACGCTGGGTGAATATATAGTACCACAGTGACAGCTGTGCCCTAAAAAAACTCATCTGCACTGGGTTCACAGTAAATACTACTTAGCAGGAGCTCTGGGAGGCAGCGTACAAAGAGCAGCTGCTGCACCACCTTGAGAATTGCGCATGTTGCCAGCCAAGCCCACTCAACTCCACTCCAAAGGGAAGAGATAGGGACCATCCTTTGAGTGGATGAGTGTTCAAATACTAACGAGAATGCTTGTATAAACAGATGGATGGACACAGTTTTCCTATCCCCAAGGAACTCCTAATTTACAAGGCAGACAAAAATACAGAGGAAGGCCTACACAAATGAGAAGCTGTTAATATAGCTTTCAGCATTAGTCAGGGCCTCTTCTGTTTCCAGCACTTGAACTATGCCTGACTCCATCCTGACCTCAAGCCCAAAATCAACAATTTATATTTTCTGCTTCTCATTTAAGAACAACATTTCAGAGAATCTGATATTCACTAGCACTAGAAATGTGCAAAAGCACAGGGAATAAATACCCTCTTCTCTTGAAGACCTCTGGAATAGGAGAAATAATTAAAAGAAACTGTTATTTTCCATAACCAGAAAATCAGATATGATAATGTGTTCTTACAAGAAAAGGATTGGACAGAGACTAAGGAACACTAGAAAGCACAGTATGATTCCTCTACAGAGAAAACAGCACTTTCTCCCTCCATTATATTTATGCAAGTATTTTTTTGCATAGAAGATTTCAAAACCTCTCAGAGCCATTCTAATCTCCAAAGCTCTAAGTGCCTGAAAACTTCCTCACCTTATACACAGGAGTATGACCTTGTGAGAGACATGCTTTGAGATCCCGCCACAGAACAGCTGCTGAATGCCCACATGAATCCAAGTAGTTACCTCTGGACCAGAGACATCTCTTCCTCTCCCATAGTAAGAAAGTTAACTGAGGAAATGTATGTTATTTTTTTCTAAATTAGTCACTTGCCATCCCTGTCCCCACAATAAACATGTAAGATCTCGAAATGGAAAATAATGTTTTTTCTTAGAAAACAGAAGTCAATTTTGGACAAGAAAAAATGCAAAGAGAATTAATAAGACCCACTGGGATAGGTCATCAGGAAGAAATTCACCTTTTCATTTGACTCATTGCCAGAGGGCACAAAACATAAACAAGGAAAAAACCAGCCAAGATAGCCTATACCCTAAAGCAAGCATCCTATGGCTTTTATACCTTTCTGTGTCAGACAGGAGAGCTGAGCAAGATCAATTAAACATAAAGACAAGACTCTAGGAAACCTGAAACTAATGTCCTTGCATCAATCACTAATCAATCCTAAGGAAAACTTCCATTTTGCAGCTACCATTTGCCTGAACAATATGTCTAATTGTTTACAATTCACTACTGGGTTTTAACTTTTTTACCCCTCATTTCTCTGGTGTTTATTTTGCTGCTTTGGTTTGGATTTTTCTTTTTGTTTTTAATAAGACAACAAGAACTGCCTTAAATGAACACTCATGGCATGTGCAAAATGTGCCACTGACACCTTGAAGAGATTCCATTTATACTAAACAGAGCTACACTGGCAAGCTGCAAAGACACTCTGAAGTGGCCTCTCAGGCTCTGCTTCATCTCTAGCTAGGAAGGGAGATTACAATACATGTGAGAATACCCAAAATAGCTTTAATCTACCTCTCTCGGGTACCAGGAATCACAACGGCACAGCAGCACAGAGATTTTATGGGATGAACAATAAAGCACTCACAACTCAGGACAGCCTGTGCTGAAACCTGTACTCCAACAGCAGAAGGGCTATGGGCACTCAAACCAGCCAGCTTACCTCAGTCTCAGGAGTGCCAAACCAGGCTGGAATGCTGCCACCTTGACTAACACCAGAAATTTCCCTTACACTTAGCATCACTCATAGGGCTGTTTCTCATGTACAATATAGTCTCTTCAAGAAAGAAGACAGACAGACGATAGCCCTTCCTGCCAAGCCAACTACACTTAAATGTAAAAGACTTTCAGCTGTGAAATTAAAGGAAGCATGTAGGCAATGCTAGGGAATTGCCCTAGGCAAGGCTTTGGGGGGTGTTTTGAGACAGTGTGAAAACACCTATTCCTATCTGGAAGATCATTTAATTCCCTGCCCCACCTCCACGCTATCTGATGGAAAAATTTTCAATGCTTTATTAAATAATAAAAAGAAGGAATATTGTAGATTATCTTGTTAAAAGCATGACTGCTCTATGTTACACCAACAATACAGATGATAGTAAAAGAGTGGATGTGGCTTTTCAATAGGATGTGTTGGTGTAACTAGAAGGTTACACAGCTCTTTACATCACGTATGGTATGACTAATAGCAGTATCTCTTCTCCCAATCTTTATCCAAATATAGCAGTTAGATCTATTCAGTCTGTTCTCAGTTAGCATCACACACTGTGCCAAGGTAGCGTGTGCCGTATATCTCACAGGAATCAAATGGAAGCAAAGAGGTGAGTCATACAATGACAAATGTTCATTGCTTTGTTACAACAGGTTTAGAGAAGCAAGTGACTGAGTTCCTATTTGGTATCAAGCAGTTTAATAACCTGAATGCAAATCAAAACCAAGAATAATACTGAGGTACTGATCTTAGTATTCTGGCAGGCCCCATGCGTGAGCTGATCTGTCAGCTTCCACAGGACAACCGCCGAGAGCAAATACATGCACAGCTTCCAAGTGCCTGCAGGATCAGAACAGCCCACTTTCTTCAAAGGTTCCCCATCCTCTTCCCTGCTTCTCTCCTTTTCAAATTTGAATTCATTTTAATGCAGTTGTATAAGGTGGGGCATTTCTTGGTGTTTCAAGCAGACAGATCTCAGTCATCAATATTGCCTCCTACATTTTCTGCTTCTTGAATTCTACATTCTGTGCAGCTTTTTAACCTGCTCACAGAAACAAAAATTGTCTTGTCTTCCCCTACAACCATCAGCAATAAACTGAGGGGTTTATGTCTTTTACAATTGGCCACTATGGTAAGATTTTCTTTTTTCCAAGTTCATTCTGCTTCATGTATTTCATTGTATTTAACTAAGATCACGGTGCTTTATAACTTTGAAGGGCTTTTGATTGGTCCAGCAACAGTGACACCTGACTAAAAGGGCATTTGAGACAATACTGAGAGATTTAGTTTGGCAGTTAGTGCCTTCAGCCACTTCTGATATTAAGCAACTTAATACAGCTTTGTCTTTGAGCAAGTCCTGAGGTTCTGGCACAGATATGACCGATGTGTAAGTGATTCTTCTGCTCCTGCACATTTGTAAATTAGGGTACTTATTAAATAGATGCAGGCTTACATTTGGTTGTTCTTTAAATGCATATGTTTCAGTTCTCTTTGTTTCTTGCCTCCAGAATACCAGGGGAATCATTCTTCCTCTGCTCACTAAAACGCGAGCTGCCAGTTTGACACAGCAAACATCAGTCCTGTCTCTGGACCAGAAGTATTTAGTACTGAGCTCTGTGCTTTGCCTGCAGAGGGTAGAACAGCATAGCACACACCAGCTGGCAGCTGTATGAAGGAAGATGAAATGTAACACATTGACAGAGGTGCTGAATCAGAACTAAACTTGCAGGAACTGCACTTGGTATCATGCCCCGACTTTTGCATCTAAGGTTTTAGGAGGCCACAGTACCCAATGTGAATCTGTTCCAAGAAGAGGGTCCAGCACTAAACTGCCAGCATACAGCATCAATGCCTCCCTAAACACTTTCTTTATTCACAGAAATTACTCTTTTGTACCTGAAGCACTCATCGAACCTCTGTGAGAGAATAAACAAAAGCACAGGCTTCCAGCTTCGGAGAATGAAGAATTCTTTTTAAGATCAAAGTGAATAAAACAGAATAGAAGCAAAGTTCCCCTCAGAAAGTGAAATGTCAATTTCTTCTGTAATAGTCTGTATCACGTTTGGTGCGTAACATGACATCCTGCCAGGCATCTCAGCAGGATCCCTGGAAATTTAAAGATGTAACAAATAAAATAGAATTTTAACACATACTTAAACTTCTGGATGTTTCAGGAAGCTAGGAAATTGTAGAGATTGAAGATGTTTCTTGTACCTGTTAAAATGCAATGACTTAAACTTTGTTTTCCTAGCACTATTCAGTTGAACACAGAGAGGCCACATCCCTTGGGAAGCCACAGGAACCACATTTGTTTAACAGGAAATAATCTCAATATATCATTATAATCTCAAATCTAAAAGGTAAATCTTATGTTGAAGATTGTTATGTTAAAGTAACACAACCTGAACTTTTAAAAAAGAAGGATCTTGTTTTTTCTCATTTTTCAAAAGTGAAAGCACTTCTGAGGAGCAATTTGGCTATTGCTGAGGACAAGGATTGACCTTTATTGGTAGTATGATGATGCCAATGCTGGTTTTGGGCATTTTAACCCATTAAAGTATTTGGTACAGCAATCTTCAAAGATTTCTCACTGAAAGCTTGCATAGTATAACAACACACACACATACACATGATTTTATTTGTTAAAGAACAAACCAGTGACCTAGATGGTTCTGGAAGGTAAAAGCATCTCTCTAGGTGAATTTTACATCTATTAGCTTTATAATCCTGCCTTGCATAAGTGCAGTATCTTCCCACACATTTTTTCAGTGACTTCAGTGCACAGAGAAGTATTAAGCTGCCAAGTTTTCAAAATGTGACTTTCTGTTGGTTTTTTGCAAATAGCATTTCCTATAACTCTCCAATATATTTTTTATATTACTTTATAAAGGTTTCCTGTTTACAGACAAAATAAAATAATATAAATTAATTGTTTTAACATCCTGTCTGCACTGCCTGTAGTTAAAGGCTATTCAAGACCCAAAATTTAAAACTAAAAAGTCAAATTACTAAGACAGAATCATTTATTGAGAAAGATACAATAATTTTTGGTTCATCTACTAATTTTTGGTTAATTTCTGTCAAAAAGAAGCCAAATCAGCTTGCTGTGCTATACATGGAAGTCACCTAGGCTGAGAATCTCCTTTCTCCACAGAGTACTGCTTCATCAGCTCCCCTTCCCAGTCTGCACCATTTTCCAGGGAGAACTAGAAGTAAACACCTTTTGGAAAATATTACACAAAAAAACAAAGACATTATGTTATGACAATTTATGGAAAGTCTTCATTAAACACATTATTGTTTATGAGCCAGCACATCCTGAAAAGTACAACTGAAAATACTGCTAAGTTAGGAAAATGCAACATCAAGGGGGGTGTACTGAAATAAGGTTTTAACAGGAATGTACCATAAAGTTCTGAAGCCATGAGCAGATTTAGAAGAAGGTTATTTAAGAAATTAAAGACCTCAGCTAGTAAATATTTGCCTATGGTGAATGGCTCTTCATTTAAAGTGATCTTGAATTGGAAGATCCAAACAATGCCACTCACCTCCATTGCACAATGTCTTCTATTTTTATGCCTAAGTTTCTGACTGAAACTTGATTCAAAAATTCCCATCAACTAGCAGAAAAGCTGTTCTTGGGGATATTTAATTCTAAAGGCAGGAGTCTATCATCTCAGGATACTTCATTCAGTAGAGTGCAGAGTGTGTGCAGCCTCAATTATCTTTGGATAAGGCACTGGGTTTCTGTTTGTATTTTCTGCAGCCTTGTTTGTGCTGACATGTTTTGAATTCCTCACAGAGTTACCCAGCACAGGTGTATGTGGAGGGGGATTCCAACTTGCAAAGTCTATGATCATAACTGGCACTTGGAAGAAGGTATTAAAGCAGGAAGAGAAGCTTGATCAGAGTTTCCCCTCTCCAGCTGGCTTCCTGCTATGGACAGCCCTTCCTCTTCTGTGCTCTCACCCTGCTGATTAATGGGTGAGGGTTAGAAAGCTTTCAGTCTCATTGGGAATGCTAAGACATATCCCATCTTAATGCATTCTTCAACTTCAGTTCGTGCTTCATTCCAGAGGCTCACTTGAAAACATCCATAATTTTAATTATAGAGAGCGAAGTGGGCACCCATCAGTTGTGAATGAACACTTTTTCTGTCAAAACAAAAGCCCCTGCAAAAACCAGCCAGCAGATCTGCCTGTGGAACTGATATTGCTGGTTAGTGACACTTATACCTGTTAACTTGGGGACCAATATTTCTGCCAATTCCTTTTTGGGTATTCTGCTTCTTTCCTGTTTTATCTCATCTATATTTGGTGTTCATCACTTACTGGTGTAAGCAGCAACAAGACAGGCAGTGTTTTTCTTCCAGAGCACGTATGTTTAAATGGAGTGTTCCAAGAAGGGCCTTGAAGATGCTGACTATGTTCGTTCCCTCAGCTCTCACTCCTCTGTACATTCCTATTTCTTCCTGTACTTGGAAGCATCAAGTATTTCTACCACTTTGGTAGCAGAATCAATGCCGTAGGAACTCAGTGTGCGTATTCCAAAATGGGCTAAACATTCCTATCTCATAAATATTCTTAGGTAACAAAGTTAGCAGCATAAATTGTGTGAAAATTATCATTAGCCCATGCTTGGGATACTTAACTAGGCTTTAGAGAGAGGAATATGGTTCTGATTCTTAGTTAAGGATATGCTAAGTTCAGAGCACAGCTCCTTAAGGAACATTAGGCTGTATAACTTATGCAGAAGTAACTGAATTATTCTGCAGGGGGCCTCACTTCCATTTCAAAGTTGTACTTTTATCTTTAATTTCTTTCATGATAAGTACAGACATTTTTCTCTGCACTGCAAGCAGAGACTTTAATGAGCTCCATACCTAGTCACAGTGAGCTTCTAAACTCTGTTTGTCCAAATTAGGAATTTTCCTCTCCTGTTCCAGAGTAAATATGCTAATTATGATAATCTGGTTGTGTATTTTGTTAAGGAATAAATGTCCACAGGACATCTATTTAAATCCATGGAAGGAATGCAATCAAGTCCAGAATTTGCCTTAACAGTATTTACCTTGGCTAAATTAGACACTGACTTCTGTAATGGAGCATGTCAAAATAATTGGTTTGGAAGAGGCAGCAAGAAAGTTGTCATTTGACCAAGAAAGAATTTCAGAAGATCTAGGTCGTCTGCCTTTCCGTGTCCAGTTTGTCTTTTTCCCTTCATTTGGCACCAAATAAAGTGTTGAACAATGAATTGTATACATGAGAAAAGATGACAGTTACTTTAACAGGAATTCCTGCTGCTAGTGAAACCATTATTTGCCTGATACAAATGAAGAATGAAAGGAACACAGAAAAGAAGTTAACCCTCCACCTTGATCTTGAATGAGGACTTAAGTAAACTGCAGGACAATGAGCTTCATCAGTGTATTTGTCATCAAGCAAACATCTGAATGACTAAATTAAAGTGACATTTTGGGCTGCATAAATAAGAAAAAACAACTCTAAAGAAGATTGATGTAATTCCTAATACCAGTATACAAATCTCAGATCCGGCCAGTATTATGACTGATGGAATTATGGAAGTTCTCTGTTCTAGGCAGTTACATTTTTCAGTAATAGTTTTCAGAGCTGTACACCCATGTAGAAACAAAGTTTGTAGGCATTTTTGAGTTTTAATATGTTGCAGAGTTTGATCTTGGCCACCCTCTCTAATTTCAGTTTTTCATGCTTTCTTTTTTTCTTATATCCTTCTTCCTCTTACAACACCTTGTTCAGTAATCTTTCTTAGTTTCATGTTTGCAGAGAAAATACTTTAAAAACTGTCAGTGCTGGAACTTTGATGGGATCAACATCAACGCTGTAGCAACTGCAATGGCATCAGAAAACATTTCTCAGAGTGAATATGCACCTATTTAACAAACAGGAGGCTTTTACTTCAGATACCAGGAAGCGGAAATAAATGAAAATTAGGAATGCTTGGA
>VWZN01001387.1:6713-21260 GCA_013396955.1 Regulus satrapa | reverse complement strand
GTTTTTTGTTTTTTTTTTTTTTTTTTTTATCTGAAAAGCTACAGAATACTACTCATTCCAATCATGCAAGATTTCTAATGCAAAATATATATTAAAATATGACATGCTACTTTCCCCTTCATAAACTGATTCCATTTTGGGTCAAAGCATTTTTTTTAACTTCAAAATATAACTTAGGGTAAAAACAGTGAAATATTTCTGGGAAATCAAATTGAAACAGGTTGAAATTGTCAAAACTAAATTATTTATATATTGACTCAAGCGATCACACCTTATTTCACAAGTCAGAATTTTTGTTTTGTGGACAACTCTTAAAAAAAAAAAAATCATCATAATTTGTTGTCTGTAATTTTTCCCCATCTTGAAAATACTCATAAGCATGTATAGTATTTTTTACCCAGTGCCGATTCAAATATGAGTTTCAGCAGTAGTAGACCAATTATCCAAAATGCAGACTTTCCTTACCAAATATCTCAGGGATATATTTTCTGCATTCACCCTATTTAGAACCATAATGCTGCTAAATGACTAGACTTATGTAAAAATGGAGCACAATCTTTGTCTTCTATTAAACTTCACAATAACTTGGCTTTGAACTACAGAGGTCACATGCCAAGCTATCTTCTTTCATCTGAACTAATGAAAATTAGCACATCAGTCCAAAAAGTGTACACTGAGACTGTGCCAAAATAAAAGTAACAGTACCTAGGGCATTTATTTTGCTTGTGGCAGATAAACTCAAAGAAAATTAATTTCAATTCAGAAAATGAACAACTGAATTGATAATGGGAAAAAAAATGTTACAAAGATAACAAAGATAACAAAGATAAAAAATGTTACAAAGATAACTCTTACTTAATGCAATATGTTACTTCTCTTCCTGTAGAAATTTATTAAAAACAAATAAAAGGGGTTTAATTTTGCTGATCTCAGCTCTCTGAAGCCATCACAAATTGGCTGGCTAACAAATTTCTAATGACAAATAGGTGAAATTTTTGTCCATAATGGGAAAACATAAATATTATTTTAGAAAATTAGGACTAAAATACAGTCTTCAATCATTTAATGGAGATGCAGAGGACAACCAGAGAAATTAGAACATTTTTGCCTGTTGTAAGCAGATCAGCTTCTTGCCATGCTTGTTTGGAGCTGTATGACATGTTGGCTTCTTTGTTAACTTTACAAATTTACTTTTGGGTAGAATGGTTAGGAGGGAGGATAAAAAGTATAATCTTTCCAAATAAATGTATGGATGAAGGAAAAATCATCATGGTGTGGATGAATCAACACAGAAGCAGGAGTCAGGAAGGGACAAGGGAATGAAGATACTTGTCTTTCAGGGGAGCATTTATTAGGACTGACTGCTTAATGAAAACAGATATTTTAAATTATGTAATATAAAAAAAATTCCATATAAATTCAAAATGTTTTATTCTTGGAAACTTATTTAGGCCTAAATTTTCTCAGTCACACAAGGAAAATAATTTTATTGAATGCATGCCCTCTTCTCCTAAAGCGTTATATTGTTGCAGAATTAGAATGGATGGGAGTATTGCTTTCTGTTCCAGAGTGAAAACATATTCAAATGCTTTTTTTTGCAAGACTTCTTTCAAAAGCTCATCTACATTCTTCTAGCTCTAGCAAAAATATGGCATCCACCAATAGCTAGTTTTTTGCTTGTTTGTTTGTGGTTTGGTTTTTTTTTTTGGTTTTTTTTGTTTTTTTTTTTTTTAATGGTGTTCAAACATGATAAGCAAAGCCAGCAAAAAGAAATATACATTGGCAAAACTGCATCTCATAATGGTTCTGCTGCTTGTAGTGATGCCAACCTGAGGAAGAGATATTCACAATCCTAGAAGCAATGTTGAGAAAGTTAAGCCAAACATTTTTAAGTGGGGTATATAAATATCTTGAGTTTGTTTTTTATTTATTTCCTCATAGTAACAAAGAGTATAAATCATCACGTAATCTACACCAATGCATGCAGCGACAAACAAGAAGAGCTAGAAGTCACTGTGCAGCAATTAAACTCTGACATAGTTACCTTCACAAAAATATAGTGAGATGACTTGCACGACTGAGTACTGCAATGGATGGCTATAGACACCTGGGAAGGGGGAGGCAAAGAAGTTGTGGGATAGTCCTGTATTGTTGAATCAGAGAGCTGACAGAAGGGCTCACCAGGCCACTCCATCATTTATTGCAGTCCTAGATAACCAGAGGTCTAAGCTATCTTGAGGCTATCCATTGTGATAACTACAAGAAGAGCTGGAAAGAGGATCTGAGGAACTACAGGCCCCTCAGTCTGACCTCAGTGCCAGTGGAGGTCATGGAATAGATCACCCTGAGTGCCATTGCCTGGCATGTACAGGACAACAAGGGGATCAGGCCCAGACAAGATGGCCTCAGAAAGGCAGGTCCTGCTTTAACAAACCTCCTTGTGTGACAGTATGACCCACTCAGTGGATAAGGGAAAGTCTGTGAATGTTGCCTATCTGGACTTCAGTAAAGACTCTGGCATCATTTCCCATAGCATCCTCCTGGAGAAATTACTCATGGATTGGATAAGCACACTCTCTGCTAGCATCAAATGATAGTACTGAAGGAAATGGCCTACAGCAGGGACATCAGAGGTTTAGATTGAATCTTCAGAGGAAGAGTCTCCAAGCATTGGAACAGGCTGCCCAGGAAATGGTTGAGTCACCATCCCTGGAGGGATTTATGAGACATGTAGATGTGTCACTTAGTGACATGGTTTAGAGGTGGACTTGACAGTGCTGGTTTAAATGTTGGACTCAATTATCTTGAAGGTCTATTCCTTCTAATCTTCTTCCTCTAATCTAAATGATCCTATGATTCTATTCAGTAAAGTAGACTTGACAATGGTATGGAGACAACTACACCTGCTATATTCCAGGTCTGACATTCTGATACGCTCCTCTTTTTTTTTTTACATTAAGAGGTACTGTGTAAAGAGTTATCCTGCTGATGGATTAAAGACTTAATCCATAAATAAGCAAAAAGCTTATGACAATTGTATTTGTCATTGAATGATTGAAGACAGCTGCAGAGACACATCTTAAGTAGGAATCAATGACTAGGCTTGCTGTTCTCAGTAGTTCTCAAAAGTATGTATAGGAATTTAGTCTCTGAACAACTTGCCCTCCGTTGTTTTATCTAATGACTGAACAGTTTTCTTAGAAGCAGTTGCTGACTCCTGATACTGTTCTGTCAGTAGATAAATGCATACAAGCTCCACTGTTACATCCTCTGCCATTTTAGCTGTGAGTTATTGAATTTCTAAGAGCTTCTTCAAATCCAGTGTGGCAATTTAGAACTCATCATGTATAACCCACATGAAGCTGAAGGCAGTCTCAAAGACTGGAACACTGGAAAAAGAGTCTACACTGAGATATATATTTTGGACTGTGTATTGGAGAAATGTAGGGAATGATACTACCTTGTAGTGAAAAATGGGACTAATTGAAAAGTGGAAACACTTCTGACCAGAAAATATTTTCAAAGTTCCATAAATTATTTCCTTCCAGGTATTCTCTCATAACAGCTTTCTTGTTTTTCTTTCTTCCCCCAACATCTTTCCTTGAAGGTTTGCTGGTTTTATTTCCCTTTTCATAGAAGTAACTTCAATTTCTTATAAAATATGGGATGTCTATACTTCAACCTTTTGATAATTCAGCAGTTCCCACTTCCTCCTGTATCAGTGAAAACTTGAATTATCAAATATCGAAATATCCCTCTGTTTTAAGCCCTTCTTCCATATACTGATCTTTCTATAAAGACTCAGGTCCCTCTTCAATAAAGTTACTCCTCAGCTATCTATCTCTATCAATGATTTCACTGAGCATTCTCATCCAGACAGGATTGCCTCAAAAGATCTCAACAGATCAAAATTCACCAGCGATCATCTTATATTGGTAAAGATTTACAAATTTGTCTCTCTGAGGGTCACTAAGTTTCTCCAGACCAAAGTTTATGCTCACAGTTCACAAGAGCAGGAGTGACATGGCCACTGACAAGTACCAGCAGCATTATTAGCTTGAGAAGACATGCTGTCCAATCCAATTTTAGGCTCTGCAGACCTGCCCATAACTGCAGTTCATGAAAGGTCAGATCTGTCATTTGTGATCACCACACAAAAAAACAGATTAATGTCTCTGTTCTCATTTTGCTGGATAAGTGTGGCTTCATCCACTTGCTCTTTCCCCTGGAGTGTTAGAACAATATTCATTAGAGTCATCCAGAAAGATGGGATGGACAAATAGCTTATATGAGAGTTTTGTCTCCTCCCTTTCCCTGCACATTCACCTTTTCCATAAGGTCATATTCAGAGGACAAGGAGGGGAACTAGCCTGAGCCTGGAAGCCCTAGCAATAAATTTCATTATTCCTATTTGATGTGGTCAAAATCTGTATCAGTTCTGTCAGTCACCAATGAGCAAGAATCATTCTCATTCTATTATGGCCCATGGCCACAGAAGCTCTGAAAAAGTTTCTTGTGATCTTTCTGAGCCTCTTGGGATTATTCCTTGACTTCTTGCAGCACCCTCTAATTGTTCAAGTCCAGGTTTGAACAGGCACCCCTGGACAAATGCACCATGACAAATGTAACTTCCTTGATATCAAGTACTCAGTTTTGCTCCAAGTCCTTTGAAACATCTCTGTTTTGAGGCCTTAATTAGGGTTAGTACTTCAAATGGTTCTTAGTAATGTAGATACAAGTACTTGCAGAAAGAGAAATTCTCTCTGAATTTCTCACAACAAATATTTTTTTCTGAGACCCTCAGATATTTTTCTAAAAGAGCTTATCACTGCCGCATTTGTTCTAACTTCAGCCAGTAGTCAAAGAGCATCATGTAGGTGTGACTGTGGTTAGCATTATCTGACATATGGCATCAGTGTGGACTGTCCCCCTATATGTTTTTATATTATTTTATCTCCTTAATTCCACCATTACTTTATTTCTTCCCCATAATTTTTGTTCATTTCTGATCCCCCAGGTTTATTATAAATATTTTCCTTTTACCTTTGGATCACCAAAATGAAAGCATCACAGAGTAGATTATTAACTGTACTACACTGATAGCCTTATCTGCTCGTGTGTTATCATTACTATTGTTATGTTTGGATAGGATATAATTTCTTTCATCTTTTGAAACCCTCAGGAGTAATTAGGACAACTTGTATTGCCAATACAGGCTTGTATAGAAGAAGGAGAAAGAAAACTCTTTATCTGCTACATTGTGGTTTTGGTCACATCCCATAAAAAAGAGCAAAAGGCAGTAGAAAACTGCACCATTCTGTGGAAGAAACTGGAGGAAATCTGTACTGTACACCAAGAGGCCTTGGAAGTATAGCACCTTCAAAAGTCCTGGGCACATTCATCATATTGACTAATCCAAGGAGAAATCTATTAATTTCTTTCTACTCTGCTTCAGATGTTGTCCAAGGGAAGCACCACCAAAACTGCCCACTAGCCCCAGCTAGAACCTCAGGGAAGGAGAAGATAGGTAATTTTAATGTCCAGCTGTCAGGGGTAAGTCAGTCTGGAAAAGACCTTCATCCTTCCTTGTGGCTCATTGTCTTTAAAAGCCCCTACAAGCTTTTAGGAGCCTTCAGTATAAGTCAGCCATCAAATCTGTTTAACCACGTAGAAAGCTGAACTCTGAGCAACTCCTCTCCCAACAGCCAGTAAAAGTATGGCCTTTCTGACAACTGAGAATTTAACATTCAATTTTGGTTAGGCAAAGCCAAGAGTGTGAAAAGGTATAACATCCCATGGCAGGGGGGATAGAACTAAATGATCCTTAAGGTCCCTTCCAACCAAACCATTCTATGATTCTATGGTTCTATACTTGTGAACTAAGGATTTTCACTTGGCTTTTTCAACTTTGAGACCTTATTTTGCATGCAGTTTTTTGGCCACCAAATGACCACAAAAAGGCTGCCTTTGCCTGGAAAACAGGGGACTCCTCAGAATCCAGAAGGGCTGTCAATGTCAGTCCCTTTGAGTAATACAGTGCTTTCCAAAAGCTAAGGCTTAGTAACTTGCTCTGCCATGCTTGCAAAGCATTGCTGTGAATGCAAAGACGTAGATCGTTTCAGACCACCATGCTCAGGAATGCGTGTCCTGCTTAGTAAACTTAAAATCCTTCCCAGTTTATAAAAGACAGAGCAACAAACAGGGAGGGTTGAGCTAAAGTCTATATATAATGGATCTAAGAGATCTCCTTCTGTCATGCTGAGACTTGATTACAGCCTAAGTGCTGTCAGAAGGGCCATATGTTCCATTCACTGCAAGGCTTAGCCCTCTGCAGGCTCAGCAGGAGTGGCCAGGCAGCAGCTTGGCAATTTGTCCAAGGCAAGTCATGAATTGACTAGGATAAAGAGATTAGGGCCCTGATCCTCGAGTACCTTCATCCTTGTAGAGTGACTTCTGTGAGTGTGAAGTGGATGTGAATGGGTACTGCTTGGCCTTGATAGTGATTTAGCACCACTTTGGGCTCATTTTGAAAAGGTGAAAATGACTATAGAAGCAGAAGATAATCAGAAGATAAGGGCAAGAATTGACCCTGCATTTCCTTTGTGCTTGTGTGTTTCTTCAGTGATTTGTCTGTTCCTAACTTCTACATTTGAAGCAAATTTGAGTGGGGAAAGGCAAAAGGTGACTGCATTCCTTCACTGTATTTGAATCTTCAGTTAAACACCAGGCATTTGTAGTCACTAAAATCAAGAGCTAATGGGGAAAAAAAAAGTGGACTAGAAAATTAATGTTCTTTTCTTATACAAGTCTTTTAACATTATTTACTGCTCTGTTCTCCACTTCCAGTCTCTTTCTGTAATGGCGTTTTCTGCAGTGCCTTAGAAAATGGCTTGTAGGCTCACAAGTCAGTGCTACAGCAGTATTTCATGCACTACTTCTGAAATGGGGTTCATGTCCAGAGCCCTAATTTTCATGCAAATTACTGACTCTGTTTAGAAAGGTCAGTACTGGAAAATACTAACAAAATGCAACAGCAGGCAATCATGGTGGAGTTAAATGTTTGCTCGTGGGTTTGTTTTTTTTTTTTTTTTCACAGAGCCCTGTAAAAAATAACCCTATCTCTGTCACAAAGAGCACAACATTATGATCTGAAATAAGATTTCTATGAGTCAGTTGAGAGGTGGATAATGTACTAATTTACTTCCATCTAGAAGAGAGGGGGAATAAAACGTCAATCTCCCCATGATTTTTGCTCTCAAAGAAACTGAATATAAGTATGGTCCCCTGAATCACAGGTATGAATCAGAATTTCACACATTTTTTTGTGGTAATTGGCACCACACTCTTTTCTTCAAAAGGGCTCCTTAATTAATGCAGATAGGACAAAAGAAAGAACACTGATGTGGTATTATAACATTCAGCTCCATCTGTACTAAAGGGTCAACTTAATGCTAGCAGGTATAAAATTCCATCTTTTGTCATATGAGAGGACATTCAGTCTATGGGTTCTTTTGACACTAGAAAGAACCTGGTATTACAGCAGAACTGGAGTTTTCTGAGGTTTTTTTCTTGATTTAGGGAAGGGGAAAAATAGCAAAAATAAATTATGCTTTCTTTTGAACTAGATAAAATGTGTAAGTCGAATATTCAAGGTTTTAACATTAATGAAATGGTGGGGTTTGGTTTTGTTGGTTTTGGTTGGTTTTTGTTTGTTTGTTTGTTTAAATCATCACTTCAGCCATTTTAAATGGTTAGCTTCTCAAAACTAAGACCAGTATGTTCCCATTTGGACTGAAATGTATCTTTTTTTTTTTTTTTTTTTTTTCCCCTCAAGTTATCATTGTCAATTAATAGGTTCCCTGAATGCAGCAACTGCCCACACAAGCTTGCCAGTTTATATGAAAAAGAAAAAAAGAGCAGCATGGAGGAAAACTGATTTTCTGAGTGGCTGGGGTAGTATGGTGATGATCTATGACTATGACCTGAACAAATGAAGGATTTAAGATTTAGTTCTGACTAGCCAAATGTACAGGGCTGTTGATAGCATTCTGCTTCTGGGATGCTGACCTAAAAGTTTTTTATGGCTTTGTTAGCTAAAAACACTGTAAACCATTTGGTTTAGTCCAGCTTTGTCATTAGAAAGTATCAAAAAGAAAAATTCCTGAAATGCAGGGAAATGTCTGTAAAAGTGAGAGAGGGAGGCATTGGTTCTGAGCTTCTCTTGTTTTGCATGGTGGGATGGTGAAGGCTTGTATGCTGCAAGATCAGCTTCAGGGCATGGTTCATTCCACTGGATCCAGTGCTAGCACAACTGGAACTTCTTAGCAAGTGAAAGTGTTGTTGCAGTGCACCATGTTTGGAACAGTTTGTCTTTTTTGCTGTTCGAAACCTCTCTGAAGCAGAAAAAATAAAAAGGCAAAAGTTTATACCCTTTTCAATGCACACACTTAGACTGAACTTCATTCCTTTTTAGTGGCACAAATTTGTGTGTTGTGTGCAGCAAGAAATACCAACCTCTGACAATCCATTTCCTAATGATTCACAAACAGAAGGGAAGTTCATCACATACAAACTTATGTAGACTAATTTGGTCACCTCTAGCATTAATGACTTGAATACTCTCCTTCCTACTGACTGTTCTGTTATGCCCTGTGGTTGTTCAGCTGCTCTCTTCTACTTCCCGTGGGAGCTCTGCATTATATTTGGAATAAACCCTTTGGCCTCCAATTTTCCCCATTGCTGCTCCCTGCTAGTAGGCCTCTGATTTTCAAAGGTGGTCTGGGAAGGAGCTACTTTGGAGTCTTATTTTATTTTTATTTAGTGCGCAGAAATCACAAATAAGCCACAACAGTTCCCCTCTGCTTTGGAAAAGCACCAGGTTCAAAGACCATAGAGCCTTTTATAAAGCTCCATTACCAGAATAGGTTTCAGCCCTACACCATTCAAGCCCATTAGACATGTGTTTAAAGAGATACTTTCCCTATCCCTAACACCGTAGGGTACAAGGTAAGACAGATCAGGATCAGCAGAGAGGTATTGCCACCACATTCTCAAATTAGAGTGAAATTGGTTTTGTGGATTCTTTCACTGTACTTCTATGGAGAAAACTTGTCCTCAGTATTTTTTATTTTTTTTTTTTTTAATCAAGTGTGTCAAGTAAAACTTCAGAAGTGCTGGAGGTGGGACTTTAAAAAAACCTGTATTCATTGTAAATTTTGATAAAGATGCAAATTTAAATGGTGTTCAAAACCAGGAAAGTAGTATCAGAATTCAGTATCCACATATGTGTTTATCTTTATAGCTATTAATCTATTGCTAAGTTATAAATTTATTAGGAAGGGCTTTTAATATTGCCTTTCTTCTGCTCTTTTCCTCCTCCTAAAATAGATCTCATTCAATAACCTTCTTATTCTTGGATAAGAGGTTCAATATCCATTGGTATCCTTTCTCGTCAGACATGAGGTTATTACTGAATAATGATGATAATTAAAAGTACTCTAACTGATGTGACTAATAAAACAAATTTACATCAATGGTGAAGGGCAAATCTTGACACATTGGGTGTGGTTTAGATAAGCAACCAAAAGATTGATCATCTAAATGTTATCAAAAGACTGTGTGCTAAAATGGGAGCAGCAAAAATTCAGATGAAAATCTTATAATAGCAGCTGCTTCATGGTGAGTTCCTTCCTGCAGCTGGAAAAAGAACTGCTGTAGTTTATAACTGAAGGCAATATAACCATTGATCAAAATGAGCTGATATATGATGCCTTCCCAGCACTTCTCAAAACCATAATCACAGATACTGACACTTTTTGGACATCGANGAATTTTATGAGAAATATAAAAATATATTTATATTAAAAAGATATATCAAAGAATGTTTTATGGTATACTTGTATTTTAATTTTTAACAAAGATGATAAATTTATATTATTACTTATAATATATTGTCATGTATAGTACATTCAGCTTTCAGCCTTAGGTTTTCCTTCCTTATGAACACTGTTCTATTTAAAAGAAAATGCCATATCTTCTCAGCTCCATGTTTATACTAGCTCTTTTTGTTTCTACATCAACATAAATACAAGCATTCTTTTTACTTCAGCCTTGTTTGCCTTTGTCCACCAGCTAAACTCTTCTCTCCTTCAAACCTTTGAGTAAATCTCACTTCAGATCATATCTTGCCAAAAATGTGTCCAAGAAATCAGCCAGTTTTCTGGGAACTGAGTGAAAAGACAGATAGAAAAAAAAGAGGAGGAAAAAAAAAAAAAAAAAGAAGTGGAAATTCTCATTTTCATTGAAGACTGTAATTATTCAGCTGTGTTTGTTCCTCTCCCCTCCTTTAGCACTGACAGAGTCCACCGTGCAGCAGTGTAAGCACAACCCTGATGGGATCCCTGAAGTGTGCAGGCAGGCATGAGAGTATCCACCTTATCAGTCAATGGAGCAGCTAAAATTCCCATCTACTCTCCTGCCTACAGAGTGAACTCTGCCTAATGATTTTGGATGCCTTCATGTTCTTGCTGACAAAAATAAATATTAAGTAGCTGAAGGAAACAGTTTTGGAATAAAAGGCTAAAACATCTTGAGGTAAAATGTTTTGTTGCTGATGAGTTTGTTTTTCTTTCACACAAACTTACCAATTCATAGGCAAAAATTTCATCCTGTGAAAAAATTTCATATATAGAATCTGAATAAACCAAACAAAGCACTTACCATTAATAGTTCGCCTTGCTTTAGTCCTTGTTCAAAGGAACTACAAATCACAACCAAAATTCACAACTCTGACAAGAAATCCTGAGATTTGGCCTTCTGTTTTTAGATTCAAAGTATATTTTTTTTTTCTCAGGATTAGTGAATGATGTCAATATTACATTATTCCAAACACATAATGACTGATGTGGGCTATATGAAATCAGTTACCATCCTTCTTGTCTTCAATTTCCTTGAATAGGAAAAACAGAAAAACACAAAATATTTTCTTAAAAAATTAAAATTACATTTTAAATAATCCTTCCATTTATTATTATGAAGTCTTTCACACTGAATGCGTAAGAAAAGGAAAAAAAAACAACACAACCTCCCCCCCAAAAAAACTCCCCAAAAAACCAAAAGACCCCACAACCTAAACACATTCATATATAAAAAAAAATTCCTTAGATAGCAGCATTCTTCATTCCTCTTGCTATTATTAAAGACGCTGGTTTTAGAATCACTTTATTCCTCAAAAATAATATTTTCCTTCAGCTGAGGGAAGTCATAACCCTGTGTTTATGACATCTCATGCTCTTTCTCAAAAAATAATTGCTGTGCCACCAGTGCAGAAAAGATCACATAGCTGATGAACTTTTAATATATTAAACACTTACCTGATTCTAAAAGCTATATCTTCAAATTAGATGCATCCTGGCTTTCCATTTTCATGATCAGAATAAGGTACCTACATGCCCTGAGTGCACAAATTGGAGTACCTGTGACTGAGCCCTTAACGTGGACACAAACAAGGGCGTAAAACACAAAGGATTTTGTTCTGGTATTTAAAAAAAAAAAAAAAAAAAAAAACACACCACCATTTCTAGGGCTTTGAGTGTATATCTACTCTATCAGCTTCTGCTGAACTGAGTAAGAAATGAAGATGTAGAACATTCTAAGATATCCACGGATTAATGTTTAGTCTTTACCTTAATTGTCTCCCTTTCAAAATACCACTTTACCTCAAGAGAATGTTGTGAGGTTTTTTGTCACTGTAAGGGTGACAAAGCACTCAAGCATGTTGTCCAAGGACATTGTAGAGTCTCTGCCACTGGAGATACCAAACATATATCTGGGTACAGTACTGGGAAATTGAGTCTAGCTGGCCCTGCTTGAGCTGAAGGGCTTGGACCAGAGGACCTCTGGAGGTCACTTCTGGGTGCCGTCGTGTGAAATCTGTTTACAGTCAGAAGCTGCTCTTAATTGCTATAATGTAAACTCTATGATTCTATGAAATGCAAGCAGAACCATTTATTTTTAACAGGAAGCAAAATCAGTTAGGTATACGTTGGAACATAATTGTGTTTTCTTCTGTTGAATGGTGGGCATTATTTTTACATTTTCCTTACCATCCTGATGTCTTTTTTAAAATGTGAAACAGTTTCTATGGCAATTTCCTAATTTTAAAAATGTGAGTGAAATGGCACTTCATAAAATTTATGCAAGGACATGATTAAGGTAAAATATATGGTTAACAATTTTCAGCTGAGAAATATGTCCATAACAAGAAAAATGCGGGAGGAAAATCTTAAGCAAAACAGCAACTTTAATTCACCGGAAACACTATTTATTCTTTTGATGCATTATATTAGTTAGAAGAATCCTGCAGAAAAAGGAGAACTTTCATTTTATTCTTTATGGGCGTCAGAGTAATTGAACTCTTGGTTAGTGTATGTGTGGTTGAAAAACAGTGCATAGATAACCATTTATCAGTCAGCCTAGAGCATTTTTACCAGGAAATTTGACTTAGGGGAAAAAAAAATCTAATGTTGTTTTCAGCTCTCCAAATAATAACCCATATTTTTGACTTTTGCAGTGCTGCCTGCTAGCTCCCTGCTCACCTTATTGAGGACAAAGAGGATCCCTTAGCTGTTCCTCCAGTGTGCCATCCAGCCCTGACATAGCCTCTTAGTCAGGAGCAAGCATTGCCAGCTGAGAGCTGTGTGGAAGACCTCTGATAGAATATAGACCCTCCATATTTTAGAAAAAAAAATTGCAGCAGTCTTTTCTCACAACATTCTCCTTACCTTCCAGCCCACAGGTAGAGATTATGGAGGCTTTGGAAAGTGGGGATCACATCTCGAAATCCCCTGTTGACACAGGGAGTTCTGAATCATAGGCTAAAGGTTAAGGCTGAATGTCTTTGAGATAGAGACTGGATGCAAGTGCATTCTGTAGTTCAGTCATACCTGTGGACTGGCACTTAGTACCCTTTTGATTCAATAGTATTGGCCATCCACACTGCCACAATACCAAACCAAAACTAAGTCGAGGCACGTAAGTCCCGGATATTTTTCAATTTCTTATGGTGACACTAGAGAGATTGCACTTTCACTTTTTTTTATTGTCTCAGTTTGCAGGTTTCTTTTGAGTCTGGATTACCATTTGCTTTAACATACATAAGGACTGCTTTATCTTATAAATTAAAGCCAACAAGAATGTTAATTTCAAAATTCACTATAAATAGTATAATTCACTATAAGAGTTCCCACTGAAATTAAAAGTTACTACAGCCTCTCATGTCTAGGCAGGTTTGCACGGCTATGGGAGCTACCAGTTTCACTCTGAGCATTATTAATTCAAGTGATCTAGAAACAAATTAAGTACCCAGAGCACCTGTGAAACATAGCAAATGTGACAGAATACTGTGCACCATGTCATAAAGTACCTTCTGCAATAACTATTTATTTCCTCAGTTTTAAAGAGAAGCACACTGCTCCTCCCTCAAATGGTTTATCTTCCATGTCTCACCCTGCTAACATTTAACCGTTGGAAGAGGGGAGGATCAAGATATGGGCAGAGAATGAGGTGTCCTTGGAGGAGAATGTTGATTAATTAAGTGACAGGTTTGACACCAAAGATTACATAGAAGTATCTAGTTCACTTGTTATGATTTTTCTGGGACAGTTTTGTCCTAAAGCTTCTTTAGGAAAGCATTGCTGATTCTGGTCTCATTGAGGACCTAATTCGATACACTTTTCCTTCAGATACCCCATCAGAAAACAACTAAATCTTCTGAGCTGTTTCATTGTTGTTGTTGTTGTTGTTGTTTTGGTGCTTGATTGTATGTTTGTTGGGGCTTTTCTCTTGATTAAAGAGTCTTTCTGGAAATAAACAATTGTGCATATAAATTTTAGAAGCAAGAAGTGATGACTAATTAGATCTAGTGTGATCACTAAGCTGTAACAAAACCCATTAAAAAAAAATCCAATGGATTTTTGACAACAAATCAAGATTGGCATCAGTATTTATATCATTTTTTATGAGACCAAGCCCCAAAATTAGTAGAAAAAATGCTGGTCTGATTTTATCAGTATTACCCATAGATCATAGGAGCTGCATGAATGTCTCTAAAGCCACTCAAAAATACTTATTGCTTCCTTGTTTATGAAGAGCCCTTAAAATAAATCACTCTTCACATGTTCAAATGCATTTTAACATGTTTTTTGACTTTTAGCTGCTAAATTCCTGAGATAAATATGTAAGGGAAGGAAGTGGAAATTGTTCCACCCAAAATTAATTTTTTTTTTCATCATTTGCTATATTATATTTCCTCTTAAACATTAAGAAAAATTGGGCAGGGGGAATAAAGTGTAACAGCAACTGCAATTTCAAATTAATTTAAGAATATCAAGATCAATATTGAAAGAGAAATAATGTTTAAAATAAATAAATTTATGAATGAAAATTCATGGAAAAAATCAAATAAAATTTTCATATTAAAAAAAAATCTGTAATGTCACTATAATATCAGTAAGTAATTTTTTTCTTTTTTTAAAGTTTATGATAATT
>VWZN01001386.1:57590-80769 GCA_013396955.1 Regulus satrapa | reverse complement strand
CCTTGTCACTATTGTGACAAAACGGGGAAGAATAAGTATCTGGATGAGCAGGGGCTGGAGCAGAGAGACCTGACCCTGTGTGTAAAGAGATTATCTTCTGTCAGATTCCCCACAGGTTCAAGGGAGCAGTACCTTATACATTCTTTGTCATAATACAAGATTTCACTCAGACCACCTGATTGCCTCATCCATCTCTTCTAGCAAAAGAGCAGCAGTACTCTGAACTTAGGTTAACTTCTCAGGTCAGATATGCATAACACCTAACCTACAGGATTTTTAGAGTCTGTGCTCACACATGTCATCTAATGGGTGAATTAAACTCAGATTTTTTTTTTTTTTTTTTTGGGGGGGGGGGGGGGGGGGGGGGGAAGGGGGGTTTTAACCACTACACAAGTTCTGCAAACTTCCACTGTCTACCCAGACCTGCACACATAGTTTAGTGGAAAAATTACCTGGCCCTGGAGGACACTGATGCCCAACATGGAAACTTGTTAAGTGTTTGGTGATACAAATTAATTTGCAGTCACAGTAACATTTTGCATTTGCTGCTCCAAGAACAGTACGCACCTAATTGCTCCTCAGGTGGAATGGCCGTATTCCCCAGCCAGTAATAAGCAAAGGTCTACCCTTTATTTAACAGAGATCCATAATGATCACATACATTATTTTAAGGGGAAAATGTGAAGGAAAGGGGAGAAAGGGGAACTGCTCTTTTGTGACGATAAACTGCATACTCTTCATAAATTCATTGCTATAATTTTCAGTACATTTTTTTTTTAGCCATTGGGTGGATGCATTTCAACTCAAAGTCTTCATATGGCTGGTTTTATTCTTTCTTATAGCTCAAATGAGTGCAGTCTTAAGAAAGTAGAGCTTTGGACCACTTATACTGATAAACAAATAAAAACTACAATCAAGCTTTTGAATGAGCCACGTACATCAACTGCAGACAACCCTTCGCTCTATCTCACTGTACTAGAGCAGCCAGCTTGCAAAGCAGCTCATCTTTGGCTGCCTCAAAGCATCATGTCTTTCCCAGCTCATGTCCTACTACCAGTGCCTCCTCCCTATCATGCCTCTCTGCATCCCCTCCACTTTCTCCAAACAACATTTAAGAAGGGACTGGGCTCTTCTACATTGGTCATGACAGCAGTATTATCTGACTCCAAACAGGCATAAACCTATAACCCTTTCCTGTTTTCCTCAACCCTTTCCTAAAGCTTCCCCTTCCCAAACACTGTTCCCTCCTGCACCCTGCAGTTGTCTGCATGCATCTCTTCATTCCACTCACTGGCTCCCCTCCCCAGCTTCCCCAGCTGCAGCGGGTTAAAAAGGCAGTATAAGATGTTGCCTGCAATTGATTTTAATTCTTTCCCTCGTGCTGCCCCTGCAGGCACGAGTTGGCCAGCCCAGCTGTGGCACTGAGCAGAGCCAGCACTCCCTCACGCACAGCCTTCCCTCAGCAAGCTGTGACTGATCACAGGCTGACAAATGCACACATACAGTCATTCTTATTTCTTTGCATTCTCTGGAGTTTCCTTACTGTATGAGGTCTAGCAGAAGAAAACATCAGCTTTGTTTGTATTTTAAGGTAATGGTTTCCTCCGCAGACCTGGAAACACAAACATGACAGCAATGGACCTTTGTGGGAGAAGCAGAGCTCCAAAATGAGAGAGAAATGGCTGAGAGCAGCTGAACTGTTCAAGCAAAATGAAAATATAGAAATCTTCAGAACACAAAAAACAGTGAGAGAACAAGCGGATTTTTGAAAACTTTTTTTTTTTCTCTTTAATAAGGGCCTAATATGTTGTTTTTAAAGAAGTAAATGTGAGGAAGAAATGTGAAATTTCCCTGCTTACCACCATCTTTCTAGAAGAGTCAAAATAATGCAGGGGACTTTGGCTTGGACAGATATCTCAGATTTCTTGTCTCACCAAGAGACAATCAATGTACAACATTCCACAAATCCTCTTGCTTATCAGATCATCCAATGGGTGAGAAGGCCATAGGGTTAGATCCTAATTGGTAGAACATCTAGCATGATCATCTGCAAGATTAGTCTGTCACTGTATTTACCCTTGGAGCTTTTTTGTGACAACCTCCTTCGTCATGCCAAGTATTCCTGAAGACCTCTTCTTCCACTCTCCAGTAGCTGCCTGCAAGGCCCAGCATGAGGGGACGGACTACAGGTTATGTATCATATCCCAAAGGAGTGAGATATAGTGAACATAACAAAAATGTGCCACCCACTAGATCAGGTTGCTCAAAGCCCCATTCAGCCTGGCCTTGAACATTTTGATTGTGGATGTAGGGCATCCACAACTTTCCTGAAAAACCTGCTCAGTGCCTCACCAACAGTAAAGAATTTCTTCCTAATGTCTAATCTAAACCTGCCCTCTTTCAGTTTAAAGACTTTCCTCCTTGTCATATCACTACATGTCCTTCTAAAAAAAAAATCTCACCAGCTCTCTTGTAGTCCTCCTTTAAGTACTGAAGGATAAATTTCTGCTGTCCCAGAGTGAGTGTAAATGAAGAGCCCTAGAGGACCTGTCCATCTGGGACTAACACATGAGAAAGCAAGAAAGGTGGTCAGGAAGGGTCCTGCAGCCTTCAACAATGCAAGGAAGAGGAACGAACAACAGGACAAAGCCTGCACAACAAAAGCGTGTGAGAGCAGCCAAAAGATGTCATCAAAAAGCTGTGGATGGATGCATGGATATCCAGAACACCCTACATATTCTAAAACCTGATGAATTGAGCTAAATGTAATCAAGTGCCTTATGTTTCTGAAGAGATGAGGCCTGGAAAAAATGGGGGAATATCATAGAATTTCTTTTCAAAACACTAATTAACAACTGGTAGATTAGTACTGCACCTGTTCTGTGAAGACTGCAATATCTGTAACTGCACGGGGTAGCTCTCTAATGAAAGTCTGTGTTCTGTAGGAACTGATGTTGCATCCAGAAAATGTTAGCATGACAATCCATCATGTCCCAGAACAGCCCAAGATTTGGTTTTCTGGAAGCAAATCAAGTCAAGAGTTAAGATTGGCTCTCAGATTGACATCACACCTAGATTTACAAGTTCCTATTTGTAAATTGTTCTTATTTATTCTTGAAATAAGGAGAAATCATAGGAATTCATGATGCTCATGAATGTGTGGCACAATTGGGTGTACACATCCTTTCAGTGCAAAGAGTGACATCTCCAAATAATAATGTACAAATAAATTATTTCATCTAGAGATCTCATCTTAAAAAGGAGATCTCATGGAGGGATCCTGCTGGACACTCACAGGTCACCATCACTACTGTGATGTACTTCATTCAGCAATTTGTCCAGAGACTCTGAAGAACCATAAGAGCTTTTAAAAAAGGAAACAGATTTTATGCCTTGTAATGTAGCAACTGTAGTCATCTTGCTTTTCTTATTAGATCCTACTATTTTAGAGAGAAGAATTTAAAGACACTTTTGGAGTAGGAATGGCAGAAATAACAATTTGCAAATCTTCTTGATGAAATGTATTTAAATCACAAATGCTGACATTTTACTGAAATAACACTTTTCCAGTAGAGGGAATGTAGAAGAAAGGAGAGCTGACCCTTCCTGTCTTGGATGATAAATATTAAATCTACTTGAACGCTAATCATTTACATAAGTTGAAGCAACAAACAGAAAAGGGCTGGTTGAACCTAAAAGGACTGGAACATTTCAGTGCTCTGGGAGCCCTTTCTCATTTCAGTGTGGCTCAGCGTCCTTGGCTATATTTCCTAGCTTTCTGAAGATGAAATACTAAAGCTATTCAGTTTTTTGCTACAGTTGCAGAAGAACATGGGGAAGAAGCAAGTGAAATTACAGGACCAGAGACTGCCTTTTGTTATTACACTTAAGTCCTACTGTCATGCACTTCAATTTCAAAGAGTAGCATTTGCAGGTAAAAGGAAAACTCACTCCAGCACTTACAATCAATCAGAAATAAACAGAAAAAAAAAAAAAATCTCGGGGGGAATACACAATCTTTATCAGAAGTGGAATGGCCACCCTTAATGCAAACAGGGAAGACAGATAGCTGACCCCTCAAATAAATGGTTACAAAACTTTCATTTGTTGGGAACAGTAATGATGGCCTGAATATGAATTAACTCTCTTGCATGAAACTGACTTTCACATTTACCACTGCCTGAGAATGAAAAGAGAACTTGTCCTTGGAGTGTTTATCTATGAAGAAACTTCTCTATGAATAACTCCACAGCAAGATTCTTTAAAGCAAAACACCCAGTGAGATGTGGAGCCGTTGTCATTCCCACAGAAGTAATTTACCACAGGACACATAAGAGGGTCAGTATGTCCCTCAGGATTGGTCTCTGAATTAGGGCACATAACATGCTGACATCTTCTCCTGAATGGCTCCCAGGAAGCTGGAGCATGGGAATAAGTAAGTTTGCTGGGAGGTGGCCAGTATAGGAGTATCAGTTTGACGTCCTCAGCTGTGGACTGGAGGGACTGGAATAGCAGTGGGTGGCTGGAAGGGTGAAGGAGTAAGTGGTTACTCCGTCACTATCCAAACTCTTCATTATCATTCTACATTCACAGCTCCTGCCTTCTATGAACACCAATCTTATTTATGACACATCATACAGCCCCTGCAGTAAGTGAGAAACTCTGGCCCTCAGTGTTTCGAGAAAAACTGCCTTGCACTGCATTAGCATGCAAAATGAATGAGGCGGGAGACCAGCTCCAGCAGCTCCCCAAAATAATATGCGACAATCTAATTAAACTTTATTGTAACTATACAAGCGAGGAAACAGAATTAAGGCTGGGTAGGCAAGCTCAATTTTGTCATTTCCTTAGCCTTTGAGTGTTTGCAATTTGATAGTCTTGTCATGTCAGGTTTCTAATAGAATTTTGTGCATTTTTAGAAAATAAATTAAATTATGAACTTCTACACGGTTCAGCTTCTGCTAGGCCAGCAAACTAGACCAAGGCAAAAACTTGTGCGACCAACTGGGCAAATTCACTGCTTCCTTCTGTGCTGGCTTTTCAATTGTCGCTGTCTAGCGGAGGAGCTCACTTTTCTTAATCCATGCTTTATTGGTCAAAGAGAGAGAGAGAGATTTCCTCTCTAGGGGAAGCTAGAGATGAGAGCATGGTGGCAGCATAGCTCGGTGCCTAGAGCGGAGGGTCCACATTCACAAAAAAACTCCTTGTGACTACCAGCCAGTAACTCTCTAGAGTACAAGAAAAGGCGGAAGATACTGCAGAACCAAACACCAATTCATCCCCACATCTATGAGAGCAGTTACAATTACACAGTTGGAAGCATTGTTTTTTCAGAGATCTTTGTTCTTGTACCTATCTCAGCTTACACTTTCCAATTAAAAAATTGCTTCTGGGCTAGATATCAAATGCTTAAAATTGCAGCCAAAAACATAAGCAACTCAAAATAACCCCCTTAGAATGGAAACTCTTGTACAACCTTCATACTCCTATGCCTGGAGTACACTGCCAATAAGATGCCTAAAAAGAGGGAGAGAAACTCAGGGTGGGAGTGAAGGGAAGAGGAATTAGACTGAAAAGGAATGAAAGGGAATCCCACGAGGAGCCAGCAGAAAAGCTCCAGACATTCTGGCAGTTCTAAGAGTTTGTTCCAGGTGGCAAAATAGACACTCACTCGAGGGGGACTTTTGATGAAAAAAGGACTGGGGACTTCAGGGCACGGGCCTTAGGAGACCTGCAGTAACTCTGAATCTCTGCTGTATTGTCTGCCACAGCATATGATTAGCTTCCTGTGCTGTAGCGCATTGTAAGGCACTTTATAAAGCAATGAATTACACAGCTGAAGTGGAGTAACCACATGCAAGCAAATACGACAACCATTATGCTCTCAGCAACATCCCACACACAGCCACGAACATTTGCATTAGTGCCAATTAATCTGAGGTGGTACAAACTCAGCCAGGCATAGGATTTGTTCTTTGGTGTGAAGGAGGAAGGGAGGGGAGAAAAATATCCTTTTGTCTTCAGAGAGGAAACATCTGTAGGAGTTTTCAAGGGCTCCAGTGACTTTGTTGAGCATGGAGCGGGGGAGCGTGCTATTGAGTGCTTTGATCTCACCAGCAGGTGACACTGCAGCAAGTGGGAGCAGCTATAAAAAGTTTGAAGCATTCTAGGGACAACTCACACAACCGGCGCACAAATGCGTTTAACGCGTGTGACTCACAGTTGCCGAGAAGTGGGAACATGCAGCACGGGCTGGCCTTTTGGTTTCAGCTTCTCTTTGTGTATTAATGTCTGCCTTTTTCCCTCACTGCCCCCCACTACTGCTCTCAAACACTGGGGTAAAGCAGAGTCAGGAAGGGCGATGAATCTTTTAACCCTGCCACATGTGGAAATGCATATGACTAAAGCACAGCCAGGGAAAATTGTTCCCACAGCCCTACCTCTTGCTGAAGTCAGCAGGAAAGCCATATCCTTTACCATCAGTGCTAGCAGAGGAGCCTACCAAGCACTAAAGGGGTATTGTGCTTTTCTAGGCCCACATTTTAACCAGCCACCCTGCACAAGAAAATTATTATGGCATTTGCAAAACATGGGTTTTCCTGTGATGCATTAAGACAGAAGAAAGCAGATTAAATACTTGAGAATTAATAATGGATTTTACCTCTTGTATCTCTCTGTTCTGGCTGGAACTACCAGGAGGACTGACCCTATGTGACCCTCAGTTCCAGGACCTGTGTTATAAGGTCAGGGAGATCAACCTACTTCTACATGATGCTCCAGTTCCATAAAGTAAAATCTTCCTGCAGCCAGACATCCTATGCACAAAAATTCACAAGTGCTAACTTACTAAGCAAGGCTTGTGCTGCAGATTCTGGTGAGGGCCATGGCTATTTTATCCTGCTAAGGGCAGAATGAAGGTTGCTTACTTCATCACTCAGCAGTTCCTCAGGTGCAAAGGGGATAGAGGTAGAGCTGCCAAGTTTTGTTCAGCTCTCTGTGTAATGTATTAATTTTGTAAATGGGTTAATAAACTGGTCTGCCACTTTCTAGACTATTTGCATGAAGCCATCAGTTGCATTGCCCAGTGAAGACATCCTGCTCCAAAGAGCAGTAAGAAATTTTTACCAAATCCTTGCTGCTGCACAGAGAAGAAGCCAAGAGTCCTTCTGAGAGAGTCTTCAGAGAGTCTGCACACTATTTGCAAGATATGATGTGAGGCTGCAGGGCACTGGCAGGCATAGGCGGGTACCCATGTAGGGTTTAATGCCAGAAGCATTTGTAACAGCTTGCACTGTCAGTCCTGCCAATGCATGGCTGCTCTGCTCCAGGTGTGTTCTGTGCAGAGAGAGTGGATACCTGGTGCTGGCACCTGGCACAGTGCAGCCGAAGTGAGTATCTGTTGTCTGCTTGAAGTGCATGTGAATGTGTTAAAAACCAGCTGGAACGTGTCAGCCAGTGACAGAGGCGCCAACACCAGGGTGCTGGGCAAGATGCACAACCGCAGACTATTCCAAATGGCTCCACAAAAGGTTGACAGAAACACGAGAATTTAATGCTCAAAAACTGTTTCTAATTGCTTCTACTTAAGCAAGCAAACCAAAGGATATGAATAGCCCTTCCATAATATTTTGCACACATATTTGGGAATGTGGAGGATTTTTTTTACTATTATCTGAACTAGAATGTTGTGGAGCATTAGAACTGTTTTTGGAGAGACAGAAGCAGTTTTAAAACTAATCATTTTAAAAGTATACATTTGCAGCACTACACCCCCTCCTGTGTCCACTGCAAGTGCTTTACAATCACAACTTCCCATTGAAGTTACACAGACAGTGCAAAATGGCAAGGATGAAGAAACTCAGAGCTGACTTTGCAATGAAAGCAAATACCTAGCGCAAACCACTCAAGAACCCATATTTATTTTGACTGGGAGCACTTGGAGACATTGTTTGGGACAACCACAGGTATAAAAAGCACATCTAAAGTGTTCTTTATGGAGGGTGCTCCCTCATTGACTAGGAGATACACTGATGGACTTCAGACTCTTTAGCTTCCACTGTTCAGATGTACCGAGCAATTTCTAGTAGTGCACTGAAGTGGACAGGTGAGGCTATATTTACATTCACGTACATTAAACTATCAGCATTACAAATCTCCAGTAAAGATTGCCTACCTTTCAAGACCAAGAGAGAGAAAGAAAGGGGCAAACTGCAAAAAGGGCCAAGATTTTTTTCTCTTCATCACTCCCACTTCCTACATGAAAGATTCTGGCAAAATTTGCTCTGAAGTTGTGGCTTTTTTGAAACAACACTCTGTAGTCACATAAGCAACACTTTATTTTTCCAAGTGTAGTTATTTTGTTTCTTCACATTTGAATTTTCATGTCACTTCTCTTCCTCTCTGTAGTTTTTGCTTTTTTAAACAGTGTGAACACATTCTGTAATTATTGCTGACAGCCCAATGTTTAATGGCGTTGAATGTCTTTTATGGCAGAGTCAGACATTCGTTTAGGAGACAGCTGTCTCTGCTTAAAAAAGTTGCTACCCCTTAACTCTTTATCTCTGCCCCCACGACTCAGACACGGCAGCTGCCCGTACCTGCAAACACTTGAAGCAAAGCCTGTTTCCCTCCACCCTGCAGCAGCCTGAGAGAGCCCACGGATCCTGTTACTGCACCTCAGCAGAGGGGAGCAGGAACAAATAGCTGATCAAGCAGTAACTTGTTAAACCACCACAGCTGTTTCTCAAGCAAACATCCGACCGTACCCTCGGAGCCAGCGCGGCGCACGCGGTGCTGGAAGGGGAGAGGTTCCCGAAGCCGGGAGATGCTGTGGGAACCATCCCACATTCCTCCCCTGCCCCAGCTGAAAGCCAACCGCTGTGCTGCGACCGCGGCTGCTCTGCAGGCTCGCCCGCTCGTCTCCCGGCCTCCTGATGGCCCTCACTCCTCTTTCCCTGCTAGTGCCAGAAGTGCCATCGCGTATTCGAAGCGCGGCTGAACTTTCCCGGCCGCTTTCATCTGCCGTTTCGCGGGAACACGGCTGATATGGCATGATTCCCAGCTGTTTTCATAGAAGACTGGCCCGGGCAAGCACAGCTTTAGATAGCCTGGGTGTGACTGACTACCTGGTACACAAGTCAGGAGGCGATTTGGCTGGCGCCAGTCCCAAGTAATGTGAAATAACACAAAACTCATCTATCACCATGCAGTAGTTACCAGGTGAACCCTCACGAAGAGAACTTGCCTGACCTGATAATACAGTATTACCCCCAATAATTATGTAATTCAATACTAGAGCCAATTACCCACCAGGGAAGGGGAGGGGGGAGGGCAATTGCAGCCATCTGTGTTTGTTTGCCTGAATGTTCCCATAAAAATGTTCTCAGCGTATATCGCGCTCAGAAGCGGCAGCCTTGAAAGGGCGTTGGGACACCATTCTGTGGGGCAGTGCTGTGCCACTCCGTGTGATGTCAAACTACACTGCTGACACTGCCAAATTGTTGTATCCTGAGATTTTTGAACTATAGCAAAAAGGAGTGTGTGAAAAACACAGTCCCCTCCTTTGCTGAACAGAAAAAAAAAACCTAATCCCTTGCTGCAGTCTTTTATATTGCAACAAAAGCAACGAATACATTTTTGTGTTATCTGTACCCTTGCTCTGCACTTCAGTGAAGTTAGTTTAGAGCAATTAGCGACTTTCCTGCACTGTCTGAAATAGCGGGCACTTTCTAGTGCTCTTTCAGCTTACTTACCAGAATCACTTTTTTTTTTTTTAATTAATTCCTTCATTGTATCAGCACAGTAGAAGATGGACCTACTACTTTCATCATTTGTAAGTCAGAGTATGATTTTATACAATTTACACAATGCCTTAAGAAATGAAAGCCTACCTGCTGACATTGTTCTATGCAAATGGTTTGCAGGATTTTCCTGTACCATGAAGGTGAAAAAAAGACCACCCTGACCATCTTAATCTAGTCTCACCTACCATAGAGGTGTGGCCTCAGTAGAGCAAGTCTCGACCTAAATAGCAAATGACAGAGAATCCACCACATGCATCTCCCTTAACATTGAAAAGGCATTTTTTCCACACAGCCTCTGGGAGTGGGGAGAGCTCAGGAGACATGTTTTCCACCCCAGAAATGTTTTGTGCATGATCATGCTTCCTGTCTGTGATACAACAGAGGAATACACCATTGCAACAGATTCCCCACATCCTTTCACCTTTCATCACTCTTGCCTCCAACCTTGATCTGGGAAGTGTTAAACCCAAAAGTATTATAAATAGGTCTTTTTGACTCAACACTGGTAAAAATTTCACAGAAAAGACAATATCCAGCTTTTAAGAAATTGCTCCTAAAATACAGAGGTATAAAATTATGCTAGTCTCTTCTCATCTGGCTTTGAATCATCCCAGAGGGTTATGTGGTGGATATGACATTTTCCTTTTAAATCTGCTGGATTTTTCTATTAAGTTTTCTATAAGTTTTTCATCGGTTTGCTACAGCTAGACCCAAGCTGCACAGCTTTCTCCCTTCCAGAGGAGGAAGCTAATACTTTCATTTACTCAAATTGCCGAGGGAGATGCTATGAAGTCCTCTTAAGTATGATAAAATACCCCAGTAACATATGCATTTATAACTGATATGCCATTGTGAGAATTAACATTTGGAAATAAGATGATTTTTAGAAATAAAATCCAGCAAGTAGAACTCTGCAACGAATCATCTTGAAAACTCTGACACCATGAAGTGCTCAGGGCAAGGACCCCATGCTTCCACCACAGCAATTTTGTAGGTAGCATGTGGTGAATATTAGTAGTGCTCTCAGCTGTGCCTGAGCATTTAGGAGTATTATCACAATAAAAATCACCAGAACCATCACAGACCTTTCTAAAAGCCATGGGTTTCACAAAGGAGAAGCTAAAAAGCTCCATGGGTATTCAGTTTATTCAGCAGAACAGCTAATAACTGATCCTACAGTCCTTATTCAGGAAAGAATCTTATTCCTAAGGGGAATTCAAGTGAGCTCCATTAGCTCAAATGCTCTTCACCAAATAACCAGTAGCCCCAGAAGACTGGAGACAGATAAAAACGTTCCTTCATAAACCTAGCTGCCAAGTGGAGTCAGCTGAAAATTTTCAAAAGGAATTTCTACAAGGGCTTAAAATCAAAGGTATCTTTGTCTGAGTAGGAAAGCAAAATCAGATCTCTAACAAGGCAAAAAAGTATAGCAACTTTTTAACAGCATTCCCACCACCTTTTTGTATAAAAATCTAAATTCAGTCTAAAATGTTCAAGCCATTGTGCTTCTGCTATATGGGACTGACAGAAACTGTTTTGCTGGTCTTGGTGTCTCATCCAGAAACCAAATACCACACCAGAAGCAAACGGGTCATAGACTGTGCTGTATATGTTTCTTACTGTGTTATGTACAATATATTCCTGCAGTTTATGGAAAGATGACAGCAACAGTGTTGCAGGGCACTTAGGTTCATTAGTATGGTCAGCAATCAGGAAAAAGGCAGCTGGAGTTCAAACATTAATGAAGGTGGTGCGGTTAAAGCAGCACGTTTCCTGCCTTGCTGCTGTACCCACTCCTTCCATTCCCAGTCATGCCAGAACGCTGCTGATTTCACTGACACTGGCTGAAAAAGTGAAGAGCAGTCTTTCCCAGAAAGTTGCAGGATTTAGTCATAAAGCTGTTCTTCAGAGACTAAATTAACTATATTTTTTCCCAGTGCATCATCTTTGATGCACAAATTAGTAGCAAATAGTCATGTAGGCCAGTCAGAAGTGGAAAGAATTCTCCAGACCTTACAAGGGTGTCAAGTGCAGTTCACAGAGAGCAAAATTAACGCCACTAGAGATGGCCAAAGTTCACCTATGAGCAGTTCTCTGATGGGTGATTGCTTCTTCCATTTTGCTTTTACAAGGTTTAAGGTGTATAGGTAAAATAAGATCACAGAGTGACTGAGATGTTTTTATAAGTGTGGACAAAGAAGGCAATTTAAAATATTTTCTGAGGTGTGTATAATTACAAGTGCATTTCAGATGTTGTTAATATGCTTAGGTGCTTAGGGAAAGCAATCTTATATGAAAGATAACCTTTTAATAGATTACTTTATTACAGCAGCATTTGGCTTCACCACTATATTCAGGATTGAGTTGGCCTCCCATGTTTTCTACAGGTTTATAACTTAGCTGTAAAAAAATCATTTTAATTGAATATTCATGCCAGCTAATAAAATTTCTACACTAATTTTCAAAACTAAAAAAAATTGGTTAATCTTCTACAGATACAAATATCTACTGGCTAAGGAATTAAGTAAGGGATTTGAAGATTGGAGGTTTTTTTGGTTGTTTGCTGTGGGTTTCTTGTTCCTTTTTGGCAGTCACATGATTTTCTAACCATTTCTCTGTAAGAAATATATTTGGCAAATGATTATATATCGATTAGTTATTAAACAAGCAAACTGCTATCGCAGAGAATTTTTTTAACTTAATCAAAGCTTGCATTAGACAACAGATTGCAAAACCTCCAAAGGAACCATTAATAAAAGCGTTTTTTAAAAATTAAGTGAATTTAGTGCTTGAAAACACTTGTGAACAAGAGATCAGTGGAGTTGGCCGGAGCCAGTGATGCACAGACTTTCTGTAAAGCTTTGCCAATACATGATGCCCCTGAACTAAGACTTTCTTACTATTTCAGCCATGAATCCTCCTGCTCTTACAGCTTAGACTTCATGGCACGCTCATGACATAGGACAGAGTTTCTAGAATCACATTCCCACTCTGGGCACCAACATGGTGCACCTTAACTGTGCAGCAGTCCCGCACGATGCCAGTGACTGACTCACGTGAGCACAATTTGGCTCTTAGCTGTTAGCTATGACTTCAGCTAGAGCTCGAGGCCAGCTTCCCAGGACAGCTTGGCAGGCATGCATGCACTACATCATGTGGATTCGCAGTGGCGCAGTTACAGCACTTGATAATTCAGTTCTGCAGAAAATCCTGCTCACCTGCCTCTCCCAAGCAGTCTGTTTAAAATCAAGTTGGGCTGCTGGCACAGGTAAAGTAAGCAAAGTTTTGTTCTCAAGTTTTCTGCTTTCTGATGACATGGCTTGTCTTCTGTACTGTATGAAGAAAACAAAACTCTTAGGACTTTTTTTACTGGTGCTCTTTAAAGCACTTTAGGTTTTTACTTTCTCTTTTCTACTTGCTCTGCGCATCAAGTATTTTTAAAAACGGGTCCCTGATGATGATCTCAATTTTTTGCACCTGTGTTTTGAAGAGTTTAGTGAAGACCACCAAAATACTACCACTTAAACACTGGCTCCTTAACATGTTTTCACTGAGATAATGTCTTAACTTTCCATAAAAACAGCAGCATTACCTGCCTTCATTCAAGTAAATTGATGATCATCTGTTTGATGGCAATAGCACAGGGACCCACCCCTGTGTTGCATGTCTGTGTCCTGAGTGTTCTGCATGGTCTGTCTCTCTGGATTTTCTCCACTTCCAAAGTAAGGATGAAAGTAATGTTTCCCTCCTTTCCAGAGCTATTGCCATGACTGGCGCTGCAGCATACTCAGACACAACAGATACCTGGCACACATATAAGCACTTTACATAGATGTTTTTACCCAGTAACTTTTTGGCCAAGAAAACATATGGTAGGTACATCCCTGCAGAGCTTGTCTTTTCAGCTCCTTGCAAGTGTCCAAAAGAATCACTTCTGAGTAACTTCTTGGCTTCTTTACCTCAAGAAAAGTATGCTCCCATGTGTCAATACACAGACCTACTATACAGGAGGTCATGTTAAGGCTTTTAATATGCATCATTGGTAGCTCTGAGTTTTCATAAGAGTAGTGAAATATGTTATAGGATACTTCAAAGGATCCATTACTTTCCACCAGTAGAATTTCACTTTTTACACAAAGGTTTAGCATGATTAATGATCGGTTACGGTCTATTGATTAAGTATTACCTGCAACAGAATTGCTTAAATACATATTTACAAGATAAACTAGAACAGCTCACAGTCATTACCGTCTTTGTAGTAATTAATAGGAATGTTATGTAAATACACATTTAAGTGATTTATATAATAGGGCTCCAAATAAGCTGTTATAATCTATCATGCTATAATGAATTAGCTCCTTTACTGTAGGTAGGTATCTGACCTCTACTGGAGTATGAAAGACCTGCTTATATGTCTCACTGCTCTTGCCTACTTTCAACAGAAAATCATGCCTGAAAAATCTGCTACTGGAGAACAAAGAGAGAAAAAAATGTCATTAGATATGGAAGCAATAGTAAAAGAGATCCCAAAAGGCTCTATAGTCAGCCTGGCTACAGAATGAATGAACACCTCTTGACTGCCTCACCTGCACCATCACAGGCACAGGAAGGCTGCAGGAAAGATTAAACAGCCAGGTGAAGAGTATGCTGCATATGGAGAGGCTGCCTCTCCCTTAGGTGCCTTCCCTCCCTACTCCAGAGCACAGCACTCACATGGGAGCAGGGACACAAGAATGAACTTGAACTAAATCATCTGAGAAGTGTGATGACCATCCAACTGGACTGGACATGGGAACAGATCTGGACCTAAAACCCAAGAAGAAAATTGCTAGTATGTGATTAGGCACAGCCAAGCTGCAGTCCTGATGCTCAAAATGCTGAAGCAACGGGTAGTCTGTACCATTCTTCCCTTGTGCCTAATCAAGACACAGGTACCTCACACAGTTCTTCTCAGGATGGGCAGGGGATAAAATGTCTTTGGGCAGGCACTAAACACAGGGGTTTTGAGACCTGCCCCATAAACAAAGAAATCTGAGGAAATCATTAGACATCACAGAATAGATGCTGGAATTAATTTTTAACTATATGGCTTGCTTTAAATTTGTAATTGTTACAGCTAATTGTCATGCTCTAGATTTTCAACATACCAAAAAAAAAAAAAAAAAGTTACTTGTACTAGTTTTGGAGAGCCTTCTTCACTTCAGTTTGGGAACAGCTTAATATGCAATGATTTGATTAAAATGGGCTCTCAGTTACACACATGGCTTCTTAGGAGTCCATTTTTCTTTGGTTTGTTCAGAGAAAGGAATAAAATTAAGGTCTATTCCAAGATTTCATATTGTTAGTTTTAATGCTTTCCCTTCAAAGTGTTCCTCCAACACACCTTCCAGACAAAGCAGTCAAGCTTCCTCTGACCTCGCAGAGTGTAGAAAGAGAGAGACTCGATTCAGCTATTACTTACCTTGATGAAGCTATCTTTCATATGTTATTCAACTTAACAGGCAGTGACTGGAACAAAATCATGAGCATTATTTGCTAATGGAAATTGGATTTGGAGGGCCCCCAGATGTTCCATGCAGCTACAAGTCTCACAGGCACAGGGGATAGAGCACAAGCATGTTTCGGCATAGTAGAGACACTCCTTCATTCCCCAAGACAGTGAACGGAGGCATTTCACCTGCATGGCAGTCTGGAAAGAGACCCTGAGAAGACCCATATGTCTTTGGGTGTGGACAGAGTCTTTTCTGCCTAGTGAGAAGGACACATGACTACATGCACCCACCATCCGTGGCCCACGCTGCGCTGTGATTTGGAGGAACAGAAGATGCCTGCTCCTGTTTCACGTCTCCAGATGCAGCTCTTGGAGCAGCTCCGACAGGATGAGGGTGGTCCTACACACAGCCACGTCTAAACTCATCTGAGCTAACCCTGGTGGGGGCAGGTTTGAGCCCTCAGCCCGTAGGCAGCCACTAATGAAATCCATTAAACTGTCAACATTTAGGGAACACTGTTTTACAAAACCACTTAAACATACCATGCAGCAGACAGCTGAATTAAGCCTGTCTGCCTGTATGGAGTCAGAAAGAGCCATGTTACTCTTCAGGGGATTGAAAACTACTTGGCAGAATAGAGCCCTGATTTTTAAATTTTATTTTTAGCAATTATTCAAATGTAACTAAAACGGACAAGAGCATCTTTATTTCTTCAGAGTAAGAAAATTAAAATCCTGATATAAAAGACAACTACCACCATTCACAAAAAAAAAAAAAAACCAAAAAAACCAAACCACTGATACCAAATGGACTTTGAAAAGGTAATTTGAAAGCAGGGGAGAGACACCAGCAAACAGGGCAAATGTCTGCATACCATTGGCGCTCCACAACAGGGTGTTTTAAGATGCTCAGAAAGAGGCCAGAGCCTATTGCAGGTAATAGACTGCAATGTAGCCAGCCAGCGTGCAGGAGAGCTGAGCTCAAAGAAAAGAAGATCCCAGGCCCCTGAGGCCACAGGCAGCTGCTGTGCGTGTGCTGTGTCTGTATGTGCCACAGACTGACAGAAATGACAAACCGAGTCAGCGGAGAGAGGCCAGAGCAGCTCAAGTCACTCTGTAAGAAGCCCCGCGGGGCAAGCAGTGCTGTGCTACTACCAGCATGGGCTGCTAAAGGAGCAACCCAGCCACCTCCTGCTTGCTGGAGGTGAGGCATTGCAACTTGACCGGTAGGTCATGTTCAGTAGGAGATTCGAGGTGTGGGAGATGATTCTGAGCATGAAGGGGAAAAAAAGTGAAAGGAGTGCTCACTGTCTTTCCATTTTCTGCCCAGAAATACAACAGATATAACAGATGCACTGTCTGAATATATTAGAGGATGTTGGTTTCACAAGGGCTGCCCCTCTTGTGGTCCATCTACTACTGGAAAAGACAGGGTGCTTTCAAGGAGCTTCCAATAACTCCAGGAACATTTTGGAAAATATATTGTATTTAGATAGATCTTTTCTTCTTGCACTGTCCTGTTTCTGTCACTTCTCATTCATACAAACCTATATACACAAGAAAGATGCTTATGATTAATCTCTTATTACTGCTTATTCCTTGACATGGAGCCACAGTTTCCCACCCTGCCCAAAGTGGACTAGAGTAGTCTCATTTTCCTGGAAGGTTTTGGATTTGGATTAAGAGAAGCAGAGGTGACTACTTAGACAAAGAATAGATATGATATAGAAAACAGGAGACAAACTCCAGCGGGGTCCTTATCCAAATTCCCAAATTAAATCTGTGTCCTGAGTAAGAATTACAAGGACACATGGTCTCCTGTGATCAGGAATGCTTGGTTTTCTGCCGTGAAGTTGTCAGGAGTGGCCATTTGGTGCCACATAGGCAAAAGCACTGGCCATGACACGATGGCTTTTGACTCCACAAGAAAATGACAGCCATCAGCTAGCAACAGCTGGTGGTCCAAGAGAAGAAAGGATTTTATAGTCACTTACAGTCTCAAAAAGCATTCAGTCCTACAAACCATCACTTCTGTGACATCACGGTCATGGCTCTGCCAATGAACTGTGATGTCATAAGACAAGCATTAAAACAGCAGATACGTATAACATAAACAGTCAAAATAGGTAAACATTGAAATAAACCCACAACCAATTTTCATGCAAATTTCCCTAGTTATAACAAATGTAGGAAGGGGAAAGCAGAAAAATAAATGATACATCCATACAATTGATTCTAAATAGAATGTTTTTCAAAGCTTACCCAGAGACATCACTGACTCTTTAATGTCAGCTTTTCCACTAATTTGTATCCTGTCAATTTACAAGCTATTTCAAACACCAATTCTATTTAATAAAAATGCAAAGTACAATGGGGAATTTATGTAAACAGGGTTGGCAAAATATCTTTGTATAAAATTTTGGAAGGAGCAATGAAATTAATAAATTAATAAATTGACATTTTAATAGTTGGGTGTAATTGGGATATAGTCTAACCAAAACACTAGGCCTGACACTTTATTAACATATGAATAATAGGTTGAAGAGAACTTTACCTGAGTAAAATAGTTTCAAGTCAACTCTCTGGTGGAAGCCTCCTAAACCATTTTTAAAAAATCTGTTACAACACCACTACTAGTTATTATTATTATCATTATTATTATTCAACAGTAGTTTCATAAACAAAATACTTTTCACTCAATAATCATTAACATTTAACAAAAAGAATGCATCATTATTCCTAGGGCATGAGTGTAAGATTATGTTCTAATTTTTTAAAAGACTCTACTAATTGAAAATTTCTTATCAAAGTTAATGTTTAAAGCTAAAATGACCTAACTGGTCACAAGGTTTCTTGGAGTACAATAGAGAAAGAAGGAAAATTAGATTTTCCCCATGATGGATGACTTCAGGAAAGCCCCAGGGGAATTACTGCCTGATGTTTCTCAAAAGATTTGCTTTTTGATTTCATGATGGTGGACAAAGGAAGGCTATTCAGAGAACCTGCTTCCACTCCCTGCCTGGAGAAGCTGTCCAGAAGACTACAGTGCCTCATTCTTTGGGTCCCCAAACTGAGATTCCTGTGCTGGATTGAAGTCAACCCTAGCTGACCTAAGCCAGCAGACATTTCAACCAAAGAATCCCTCCCACAAATATATCATGACCACACATGATGTTCTGGAGATATTAAATTGACAAAAGAACAATACTTTCAGGTTACAGAGGTCAAAGGTACCTTTAAAATACACAAATGGGTATATTAATAGTAATTTTAGAAGGTATTAAAATAAACCCAAAACTTGTTGGACATCGTAACCAACTGATCATCATTTATAGAAAGAATTACTAGTCATTTACTAGACCTTTACCAACTTTGTATGTGTAGAGTCTTAATTTAATCTGTAGTTTATGCAGCTCCAAATTTTTAAAAATGAGCATCATAAATTCTCTTCCCAGCTCCATATTTAATAAGTAATAGGTCTCGTTTCCCAGATTGCTGAGTAGTCTGTAATTCTCTTCACTTCACTGGGAGCCATTGTAGACTCAGCATTTTCCAAAGCAGGCTAATTATTTAGTTGCCCAAACATGATATTAAAAAAACCTAACTCACAGCTCACTACTACAAAAGTAACTGTCTTGCACAAAAATGGCCAAATCCTGGTTCTTCACAGTAGAAGGGAAGCTAGAATCCTAGATCTCGGCAGGCAATGAGTATGTTCTAGGGTATCATCAAACACGGGAGCTGGGTTGCCAAAAAAATCAGCTGTTTTTACTGAGCTCTGAATTGTCACAACCAGACTACTCCTTGCAACCAAAATAACTGTTTAAAAGCTACCTGAGGTGTTTCCATTCTGTCACTGCCTGCCAGCTCGGCACACTCAGTGAGGAAGTGCAAGCACCCTGAAGGGCTGCTCTTCTCGAAGGGAACAGAAATGGGACATGACTTCACTCCTCCCACATCAGCTGGTGCTGCTCACTCCATCACACCTGTAAGCTGCCTTCCTCCTTCAGACACAGAATACCTTCACATATAATCTCTGCTATGCATTTTTAGATGTCACTGATATTAAGAGGAAAAATTTGTATCCTAAGCAGAAAAGAAGGCATTTCCAAGGGAGAGTTTTCATAGCAAGATTCTTGAAAACTATGGAAGGACTGAAGAAGCCAAGTCACAATATCCTATGAGACAGAGTGTCAAAAGAGCTTAAATCTCACACACCAAAATAAGAGAGAGGTTTCCAATAAAGCTCTGTATGCTGAGCTGACTTTAAAGAAACATTAATTTAATTCACTACCTGAATCAGAGTCCTGCCTATTCTGAGAGGTGGTAACTACTGTCCAAAGAATTCAGCATGTTAACTGCTTTGCAAGATTTTCCAGGAATCTAGTTTCCCTTCTTTATGCTACCATTGCTTCTGGCTGCTACCACTGGTCCAGGTCATTTCTGGAGGAGGGAAATTCCTTAATAGAATAGAAAGACTTCTTTTCCCCTCCAAATGTAGTCCCACTCATAATTGTAGTCATGTCCTACATGGCCCATCTGTCCAGACAGCACTGAAAAAAAAATACAAGATGTGTTTAGTGGGTGAGGGATACCCACTGTGCATCTAGAGGAAAGGAAGTCAGGAGAGTTGAAACTGAATTAAATAAATTATCACCTTCTATTATTTTGCCTTAAACCTAAAGTGTCTGCTGCCTAAGGAAGTTGTGAAGATTCCTATTAAAGCTAAAGAATGAGTTTAAAAGCACCCTTTAAAGTGATAGCTCTCATTAATAGTCTTAAGAAAAACTAAGTACAGCAGAGTTCCAGATGCTTTTCACAGGCACAGATATTTTGTTTCCTCATTTAGTGTCTATTTTAGCACTGGGAGGACTGATTAAAGAGAAACAGTACACTTCTAGCAACAATTTCCATGATATCCAGTTTCCTTTCAATATCTGAAACAGTGTGGATCACTTAGTCTGAACTGTTACTCTCTCCCATGGTATCTCAGAAGGCACAAAAGGAGTGCACAGAACAGAGCAGCTCAGATAACTGAGATTTTAGACACCTGTCAAAGTGGAGTACGGCTGACTGAGACTGCTCAGGGTTATCGACAGCTGGCAAACTGCACGGCAGGGTTTTCATAGAGAAGACGAGGGAGCCAGCACCACACAAGTCAAGTTCCCCCTGCACTTACCTATTTGCCTGTAAATGCATAAACTCTGCCTCTACAACCAGGTCTCAGTGCTATCCACAGTTATAGTCAAGACCAATCCAAAATCAACCATCATGTATAACACAAACAGGTGCTCTTCTATGAGCATTGGTTTACACATAAGTATGAATTTATTCTCCATTTTGTCTGGCTTTGTCTCTTATTTTTGTTAAAGTTAAGCATGGTAGCTTTACAACAGTTTAAACTAATGGTTAACCAGACAGATGATATCTCACTAAATATTGTTTTCGGACTGACTCACTGGGACATGAACAACTTCAGTGAAAATACAGTGCCTTGAAGAAGACAGAGAAATACCTTTCAGCCTAACCCTAATGATGGGAAGCCTTCCTTCCATGCTTTTCTGCCATTAGACCCATATTTGCTTCATAAAGTGAACAAGAGATGACTGAGTATTAATAAAAAAATCTCAGAAATGAGGTCATCTGTGTTCAAAGTCATAAAGTGAACTTTGCTCTTCATATAGGAAAAACTAGCAGCAGCTCTGTATTCAGACCCAGACAACTGGATTAGCTAGGTGCATTAAGTAGACAAGTACTAACTCAGTATAATCATGCCTTCATCTGTCTTCCCCTGTTTTAACTACCTGAAGTTATGCTTTTTTCTTTCTTTGTGAGAGATAACTACTCCAAGGACACTTGAAGCCAGATTTACTGCTGCTGTCCTAGCTTCAGTGTAAATAAGGAGGAAGTCAGATTTCTGGGGACTTGAGTGTTTACAAAAATTTGGGCAATTTGTAGAAGGCTGCGCATGAATTATTAGAGTAGGATTGCCATAATAAAGCTTCCTCATGACTGTAACTTCATATTCAGCATAAGATCATTCTGCATTACACTTTATGCCTGACCCAAGCCATAAAAATAAACTTCGAAAAGCATCCCTCTGAAATCTGATGCACAATTAAAATGGTAGCTAACATGTGAACATAAACTAGACCTAAATCCCAATGCATTAAAACAAAATTTCATAAACGTCTCTGAGACCTTTGTGAAGTTTTTGGATTGGTCAAGCAAGCAGAAGAGAAAGGAAAACCAAGGAAGCCTCAGATGCAGACTAGGTCTCTAGCAATGAAAAAAGAGATAATGAAACCCAGCTCATCCTCAGTCACTAACCCTTGGCTTGAATAAATGAGAAAGAAGATGAGAAAGCAGGCTAACAACTAACTCAGTTTTAGCTACTCTGCCCTAATTGTATGTTCTGATGTGATCACTCTCTACCCACACACTTCACTTTGAGCTACATCATACAAGAGCATTTTAATAGCTGCTTAGACAATCCCCCAGAAATCTAGCAGAATTAGCTGGACCTTCTAAATCCATACTTTAGCACATAGCAATCAGTCTTCAGGAGAGGTGCATGGTATAACCTTGGATAAGTCACCTGGTTTGTAAGACTCAGCTTTCCACCCATAAAATTGAGTATCATTTCCTTTATTTGATGACTAGGGTTTTTTTGCTCCAAGTACTTTGGGGCAGAAACCATTGGTTTGCAACATTCTAGCAAAATGGGGGATCTACCAGCTACTGCCACACCACCATCCATAGGTAGAAGTTTGAAAGAACTTGTTTGTGCTAACAGAATACTCGAGATTAATGTCCTTTGGATCCATAGCTATCAATTTGCAAATCAAGTCTAAATAATCCCACCTGTTCAAAACCAAATTCATTATGTTGTCAACCCAAGTTCTTGTGTATCCTCACTGCTCTATAGGGTTCCAAATAAATTTTGGATCCTTTTTTACTTAATTTAACCTTTAATCTTTGTGGCAGGTTTTTTTTGTTGTTGTTGTTGGTTGGGGGTTTTTTGGTTGATTTGTTTCTGGTTTTGTTTTTATTTCTAGAATCATAGCATGATCAAGGTTGGAAGAGACCTTCAAGATCTCCCAGTCCAGCCAAGCACCCAGCACTTTGCTGCAACCCCTAAACCACATCATCCAGCACCAGATGCCTCTTGAACACTTCCAGGGATTGTGACTCCACCACCTCCCAGGGCAACCTATTCCAATCCCTGACCACTCTAATGATGAAAAGAAAAAAATGTCTTAATATCTAAAATTAATCTCCCCTGCCTCAGTTTAAGGCCATTTGCTCCAGTCTTCTCACAGCAGGCTGGGCAGGGAAGACCAGCCCCCATCTAGCTACAACTTCCCTTCAGGGAGTCCTAGAGAGTCCCAAGCCTTCTCCTCTTGAGACTGAATAAACTCAACTCTCTAGGCTGTTCCTCGAAAAGTGAAAATTTTAATATATTTCACCAGTTTTCAATCACTTTTGCTCCTTTGCTGCTGCTGCTACTACATAATCATTTGGAACAAAGCTGGGTGTCAAGAAGCTGTTGGGCTTCTGTTCCAATGTCTTTGAGAGAGCAAAGTGTACACTCTGCCTTTCAACTGGTATCAAATGGGGACCTTGGCACTAAGGTTTTGAAGAGTTACCTGCCCTTGCTCCAGCCCCATTATCTCTCTAAGTACACAGCACAGGGACAATGAAGGCTGTTGCTTTCTTCCCCTGGGAAATCACCCATATAATCAGAAGGAGCATTTGCCATTACTGTTACTCTACCATCCAGAGTGCTGACACCACCATACAACTCCAGAAGAAAGAGGCATAGAAAGAGAGAAAGGGAAAGGGAAAGGGAAAGGGAAAGGGAAAGGGAAAGGGAAAGGGAAAG
>VWZN01001386.1:27090-47495 GCA_013396955.1 Regulus satrapa | reverse complement strand
AGCGCCGCGCCCCAGCCGCGCTTCGCTCCGCCGCGGGGAGCGCGGCCCCGGCCGCCGCAAAACCCGGCCTGGAGCTCCGGAGCGGCGAGCCGTGAGGGCAGGCCTTCGGCCGCCTCGGAGGCGTCAGGAGGAGCTGTGGGCTCGGCGGGGAGCGCTCCTCTGAGGGGTCGAGGGCGGCTCGTAGCGTCCCGTCGCCCGGTCTAACTTCCGAAAGTCGCGGCTGGGTCGGAGCTGAGGCCTCTCCAGCCGAGCCCGTCACGGGGCTCCCGCACCCTCCCCGGCAGGCCGTGTCCGCTCACGTCACCTTGTCTTCAGCGTCTCTAAAGTGAAAAAAATCTGTGTCGGTTTGATACGAATTGCCAAGGAGGTGTAAAACAGGAACAGAGAAATCAATTTTTGTGCTGCATAAAGGATCACAGAATCACATAATAGGTAAGGTTGGAAGGGACCACAGTGCGTCATCTGGTCCAGCCTCCCAGCCTAAGCTGAGCCATCCTAGAGCACGGGACATATGATTGTATCCAGATGATTCTTGAATATCTCCAGTGAAGGAGGCTCAACAACCTCTCTGGGAGAGCTGTTCCATCACCCACGCAGTAATGAAGTTTTCTCACATTCACGTGGTACTTCTGTGCATCAGTTCCTGCCCATTGCTCCTTGTGCCCTAATGGTTGGCATCAATGACAAGAGCCTGGCTCCAGTTTCTTGGACACCTACGCCCCACATTTAGATATGTTTACGCATTAATTATGTCCCCTCTCAGTTTTCTCCAGATGACAGATCAGCCTGGGCATAGGCTGTGCTGCCTCGGGAGTGCTGGGTACCAAGAGCCATGGTATCTCACACTTTAGATATCCCACAGCCCCTCACTCAGGAGTTGGGGCTGAGGCAGTGCCTGCTCTTGGCAGCCTTGAGCTCCTTTACTAAAGTGTGCACAAATGTTCCCTTAAATGCCATGAAACTCGCCTGAGCCTGCTCAGGCTGGGATCCTGCACGAACCAGCCTGTCAGTTCGGCAGAGGTAAGACTTCAGTATGTTCTGCCAACATCGTTTCACATGAGCCAGCCGAAAGCTCTGCATCAGTGGTCACCACCATCATTTGCCATTACCTCTTTGGGGATTTCAATGAAAGGGGATATTTTGTGTGTGTGTGTGTGGATATTACCCCTCCCTGAGCTATCTTCTCCCATGTGCAATATGTTTCTTCCCTTACAGATTAAATTTCATCCGCTAATTGACAAGTACACATCTTACTTGGAGTTCTGCCCATTTTTGACATTGAGCATGTGGCTCTTTTTGAACAAGGTGTAGCTGTGATTTACACCAGTGCACAATTTTTGCTTGTTTTCTAAATGTAGTTTTTGTAATACAGTGTTGTCAGCTCTCATCATTGTTTGGTGAACTGATGTTCTGTGGTAGAAATTCTGTAAAGTTCCAGTTATGCAAGTCAAGTAAGAATTTTGGCTTTCATCTAAAAGGAAAACGTCTGTTTCTGGTTCTCTTATTTGCAACAGAAACTTATGTTGTGTGCTGTAGCAGTTCTGAACCAAAAGGAAAGGAAGCATAAATGTGTTATTATGACCATCATTGGTATTATTTTATTTTAGCTCTCTTGATACTTGTGTCCCTGATTCTTTATAGCCCAGCAATACTTAATATAAAACACAGATAAAAAGACTTGTGCAGCTTACACAACCACCTGTTTCTCTGCTCGGATCTCTCCACTATATTTTAAGGTGAGACAAACAAGCATTGTTACCTACTGCTTACACTATTTACACTTAGAGAGTCATGGTGGTTCTCTCTGTAAAACCAAGGTGTGTACTTATTCTTATCCCCCCCTTGCTTTGAGGGACTGTAGTTTTGGCAGCTGAGTGTATGTTCTTGTCTGGATGACCTCTGTAAAAATAAGTAATTTTTGATTTTTACAGGCTAGTATCTCAGTAGAAGGCTGTGTTGTACTACGAGAGAGATGCCATTTTCTCTAGATGTGTATAGCCTGCCATAGCTTTTCAGAGTTTGCCATGGGAGAGATCCTCAGGACTTTTTCAGCCTCTTTTTTTTCTAAGACATTTATACAGAATCTACCAAGAGAAAGAGATTATTGTTTATAGAAAATGTACTTTGTATTATTTTCTATCATTGACAAACACCCTCATATCTTTCCATACCAATTAAGCAAATTTTCCCTTACTACTTTTTACCATGAGAACATTCATCTCTCCGTTAACAGTTTTGACTCCTGACCTTGTCGTGGTCAAACTAACGCTCCCAAATTACACACGCACTCATAAAAGTACTCTTCACCTATCAGAAGGTATTTGCCACATGTCTTGAGAGGAAAGGTCATCCTTTCTTAAGAGGCTGCATTGCCAGCAGCATCATTTGGGGGACCTGTCCTTTGACTCCCAAATCTCTCTGTAGTTATATTCCTCTTTGCCACACCTTTATGTCCCCTTGTTCAGCTGGTTGCAACATCCACCTCATCACGGGCTCCAGGTTCTGTGGCAGAACCAGAGGAAATAGGTTCGCTCCATTGCAACCATGGCAACACTTTTCAAAGATGCAGCCTACAGTCCTTGTGAGTCTTCCAGTTTTCCATGGCAGCCTTGTTTCTCAGAGACTACATCTACTCCAGGAATAAGTAAGTGTGTTGCAAAACACATAAGTTGATACTCAATAAAATAAATCCTTAGCATGTACGAAACCATCTGAGCTCTAAACAAGAGTGGAAGACTACACATGTGTGAACTTAATATAAGAATTCAGCAAAAAGGAGAGACGTCTTTCTAACTTCTGTTTCAGAAAGGCCCTGTGCCATTAAATCAGCCAAATTTTTATAAATCCAAAATCTCAGTTGTGTTCTCACTTGTTAAAGCAGAACCAAAAAAAACCCCCACTTTGTTCTTGAGGTTGCCCGTTTCCTGAAGATGTGAGATTCCTAAGAGGTCTCACATTTGGATATACAAGTGGACATAGGGAGTTTAGAGACAAACATATTGGTTTGCTGTCCTGCTGTACCAAGCCAAATTCTCAAAATTAGGGAACTAATGAATTTTAGGGAACAAAAAATGCATTAGTTCAGGAGTGACTTGAAAGCTGTCCGTCTGTGTTTTGATAGAGCTTATGTCATGCATACACATGTGAAGTATCAATTGTTTGAAATAATGTGGTCAGAAGAGTGGGAGTAAAAACTTCTAGAGCCAAAAATTATTTTGCGGGAGAGAATGAGGTAGAAGGAAAAATTTTTATGGAACTTTATAGTTTGTGGTATTAAAATCACTGAAAGAGCTTGGATGTGGCAGTGGATGTGGGCACTGATATCTATAGTCAGCCTGTAGACTGAAGTAACACTAGGTTCAACAGTGGTGAGTTTTTTACAATGCCTGTGTAGATATGCATTTCCCAAATGTTAGGTCTCCAGCCATGTTTGTTTTCTGAGTTTCTTTTGAGTTGAGCAATGGACACTAGACAGCCTCTCTTTCCTCTAATATGCATCACGCCTGGCTTCTGTAGCAGCACCATGACACAGGTTTGTTCCACAGGTACTACTGAAATTTATCTGTCTATAAACCAAATTGTTTCCACTGGAATATTTCTTCATGCAAACACTTTTATCACAAGTTGGTAAGAAGTTATTCGACACAGAACCTAAATTTTGAGCTAAACATAGCTGGAGCCCTTTAAATGTACATTATATCACTTGCTTGCAGCCCTTCAACAGGATAGGTTTCTTTTTTTTCTCACTCAAAACTTGCAAATCACCACTTTGTTCAAGAGCAGGAGATGTCTTTCCAACTTGAGAAACCAATGCCGCTGCTGCCAAATTAATTGGGAGGATAGTTGTTCCGTGTACTCATACTGATTGTATGTGGGACATCTCACTGTACTGAGGGCAGCTTTGTTATTTTAAATTATAAAGGAGCTTAATTCTCTTCCAGTGTCCAGAGCGAACTCATTTGTCAATGTGGTGCATTTCATTATCCTCATAAGCTCATTTGCTTTTCCTGATGGAGAAAAAAGCTGAACCTTGTTTTACTTTATGGAAGTCAGGATTCTTTATAATTAATGAAGTTTCTGTTTAGCCAGCACTATGAAAGGTGTTCCTTTCACTGTACATGTATGTGCTGAAGAACACATCTGGTCCTCTGGCAATTTTTTTCAGTAGCACCTTTTTGTCTGAATTGAAAAGGATCCACTCCTAAATCTTGGACTGAGACCTGTGCGCCTGAAGGAGAAATTACACTTTTAAGAGAGTCCCACGAGCTGTTGCCAACCATAGCATAGCGAAGATGTTACACTTTTTGTACGCTGCACCTTTGCCAATATTTGAATACAAGCCATAATTCAGTGGGAGCATAAATAACTTCTATTCTGAGAGATGGATGCTGTGGTATCAGGCCAAATGGCAAGCCTTGTCAGTGCCTGCATTTTCACTTTATCGATCACACAGCATAATATGATGCTCCTTATTTAAATCCTTCATGCAGACGTCGTACTGGGTTAATTGACAAGCAACTGGATTTGATAATATGTATAATGCTGTAGCAGCCATTGATTCTCGGATGGTGTGATCAGGGGGTTATGATTCTCAGCAGTGGGAGATGAATAAGTCTGTGGGTCACAATGTAAATTTAAGCTGCTGAGGGGTGAGCATTAACTTACATGCCAGTTTAGATTGATATAATAATTCTTTATAGGGACAGAGCATGATTGGCTGTAAAAGAGTTGTCCTTGTACCTGAATTGTTTCAGAGCAGCGGAGCTTTATGCTGAGCTAACAGCATGCTGTTAAGAATCAGCACTGATGTAAACACAGAGAATGATGGCTTTATGTTGGCTGTTATGTCATGCAGTATTTCACAGTTGTTGAAATAATTTCATTTTCTACCAGGTTGCTTAGTCTTTGCTGATAGACTGACAAAGCAAAGTGCAGCACTGAAAATGAAATTAAACTCCCAGCTCTCCAGATACATAAGTGATAGCAGTTTTGTTGAGCTGGAATTCTGTAAGAATGCTTACTAATTCCAGCTAATATAGTACAAAGTCATTTACTGCTTCACTTTTTTGTCTGAAGCTCATCACAGTTACATTGTTACGTTTTTACATGAACTCATGCCACTCTAAGTCAGAGACAGCAAGGATGTAAATAAGAAGGAGCAAGGAAAGGAGGTAAATAAGGAGAAGAGGAAAACAGGACACAGAGAAGGTCTATAATGAAATGAGAATTAGGGAGGAGAATAGGTGACATCAGAAGAGAAAAAGATGAAGGAAGAAAAGGAACAGTATATCATGGGAGTTGCAAAAACAAGGGAGATGTTAAAATGAAAAATAAAATAAGGGAAATTAATATAGGAGATGGAAAAAAAAAAGTAAGAAATCTCTTTAATTTCATGCAGGAATATTTAAACTCATTGATAGCAATCCTGCTTGCTGTAGTTCACTGTGTTTGGCTCAAACCTTAGAAACACACTTCTATATGAGCTTCCCCATTTCTTTTTGGCACCTGGCTGGCTCATGTATAGGGCTAGGCCTCCAGAGGTCTGAGGAGAATGGGTTTCTAATAAAGCTCCTCCATACCAGAGTTCAAAAGCTCTCCCACAATGTAATACACAATGAAAACTGACACCGCCAAATGGCTTTAGTTTCCCTCTTTTATTTTTCTCTGGATGTTACACACTTTTTTTGGCGTCTGCATATCTGACTTCAGTTTTTCTGCTGAATATTTAGCATGTGGTATGAAGAAGTAAGCTATAACCAAATATATATGTCTATATATCAAAAGCTACAGTAACATCGGTTTTTGTAAGGTTTTTTTCCCTAATTCTGTGACAAAAGCAAATGTGAGGCACTTCCTCTATTATGTACATTTATATGGGCTGTGTGGTCAGAGGTGCTTAGCAGTGAATTTGGCTCAGGGCAAGGGAACAACAGCAGTAATTTGAGGGGAGATTTACTCGTGTTAACACTTTTCAGAATTGGCAATAAAATCAGCTCAGTGCTCTTAAGATAGGGAGGGCTGGATTTTAAGCATAATATGGAAGATATATTATCAACCTGAAAAGTGATCAAATGAAAAACTGTTTATTATTAATAGAAAAAAAATCCATATATATCTCCAACAAATGAATGATAATGAGAGGGCTGCTCCCTTTTCCTAGAAATGATTACATTTTCTTTGCCCTTCTGGTTTGGCTGCTTTTAGGCTATTGCTTATGTAAAACAGAACACCTCCTAAGCCGTCGTTTACTAAACAATCTCTGGCTTCTGATCTCACACTACACAAGAAGGTAAATTGTATTCTGTGTGAGAAGCTTTAAACATGAGCTTAAAGGAAAGGGGATATTCAGTGAAACAAAGACACCTCCGGAAACAACAAAGACAGTAAGTTTGAGCTATTAAATTTGAATTTTCATAGTTGAAAAGTAGGATTCAAACAAGGAAAAAAAGGCATCAACTTTCATTAGCCCCACAGGTATTTATTTTACCAATTTGTATTTTGCTTTTCTCTTCTCTTAGCAAACCTGTGTGGCAGAGTTTGTTGAACAGGGGAGGACAATTCTGCTCTGAGACAGTGGAATGCTTTTTTGAGAGATCAGCTTCCAAAGGTGACAATCCAGGGTCACAGCAGGGATGCTGGCTGCTCAGTCCAGAGTGCTCTTAAACAAGAGGGGATTCTCATAGCTATGAGCTGTCAGCAGTGAAGTCAGGACCACATCCAGCTGTGCTATCGGTAAGACAGGTTGCTCAGCTGCAGGCTGTACCTCTGAAATGTGGGCACACGGGGTGCCTGGCATAGGCCTTAAGGGGCAGACTGGTAAATCTGTGCTTCATGACAAGTGTGAGAATCTTATCTTCAGCCTGCAGACCAACTCCATGCAAAAAGAAGCTGGTTTATTAGATGGTGGTGTCCATCCACTGGTGTGTCATAAAGTAGGCAAATGTCAAAGTGTTTGTGTACTGTATATGGACAGACAGCCTTCTGTGATAGCCATCAGCTATCAAGGGAGAAACCAGCTCAGTCCCATGTTCCACAAAGGTGTAAGAGCTATTCCTGCTTCTATAGGCACAGGTAATTAATCTTGTCTGTCATGTTAGAGCTGCTGAGAATAGCTACAGGCAAAGTGTTGCAATACAGGAATCACTCCAAGGAGTTACTGCACTGGAGTTTGACCCACACTATGTCAGTAGAGTTAGAAATGCAAGGCCGAATGAGAGAAAATCCGTGGACAGTAGCATAATGGCCTGGACATACTGTTGAACAGTTGAACACTATTATTTGAATTATGGTAAATTATTCTCTGTGATCTGCATGTCCCTAAGAATAAGTGGAGATAGAGATAAAACGAGGGCATAAATGGGGCATTTTGCTTGAGATCCTGTGCTTTAGAGGAGCTAGCAAAGATCCCAGCTCGTTCCAGCCTAATATATACAGGGTGCAAAACCATGCACCAAGCTGACTCTGAGGCTGCTCACCTAGCATTTGCCTGGCAGCTGTATAGGTTGTAGTACTGTGTGTCAAGGCAGAGAAATACCTCTTTGAAGAAGGAATGTCTTATATTAGTCATCGGGATGTGCCAGGAACATGCTTAGCTTACTCAGGACTGGGCAGGAGCAAAGGGAAAATCAGTAACTTTTCTCAGAAATTATGACGTAATTGCCTTTTCTCCCTGGAATCATGCACAGAAGTCCCTGGCAGAGAGAGCAATACCTGAGAAAGCTTTACAGTGAAAAAGCATTCATATTCCTGAAAACAAAATAGCTGAATAAAAAAAGGATCAGCAAAAAATGCTTCTTCTAAGGAACACTTTGTGCAAATTTGCTTCACAATTAGACAGTCAGAAGGCACCTAACATGCTTGCCCAGAACCTGTCTAAGAGAGGGACTGGGGACAGCCTATTCTGTCTGTGGCAGAGGAGGGAATTTGAGCTCTCTCATGGGTAATTTACAAACATCCAAAAGAGATCCCTCCGTGTGCTCTGGGGGCTAAAGGCCCGGTTAGTTACGGAATAAACACGATCAGTATTTTGCATGGTGCTGTGTCACACAGTGTGTTCTTCTTAGAGAGCCATGCCTGGCACCTGCATTGTTTCCCTCATTCATCATACACCGGGCGTGCATTAGTGACAGCACCGTAGGAAATTGTATTCTCCATACTGAAATGCATATATCTACCTGTCAGAAGCCCACATGTTGTCCCAATAAGGGCCAAGGCTTAACTGCTTCTTAGTAGTCTGGTGCAGAAGCACAAATTACACAACTACCCTCTGTGTTCAAACGAGCCAGTACCTCGGATAGAGGCTGTTGCAAACCAGGATGGCAGCTGTCTGTGGATATAATCGCCACTGAAGACATACTGCCAGGGCTTCTGTGTCCTGGTTGCACAGCTAGGGGCAGAGCACTCAAATATTTCTAAAGCTAGATATGCAAATGCCTCTGGAATGAAGCCTTTTACAGTTCTGCTCTCATTAACCTGATTTGCATATGTAAATGACCTCTTGCCACATGATAATGAGGTCTGCTCATGCAGAGATGTTCAGCATATAAGCAGAGGGTTTTCAGTGACAATCGGAGCATTTTGGCTAAAGCGATTGGTACAGAGACAGGACCAAGAAAGAGGTAAACACAGAATCCAGGGATAACAGGGTAAGGAACCAGAAGGAAACTGAAAAAAAAAAAAATCATATATTGTAGATGCCTCTTCCAAATGCCAAGGGCATCTGCAGTTCAAATGCCTTTCTGGAGCAATTTCATAGAGGAGCGTGTGAAGTGAGAGCAGCTGGAGAACACTGACAATTGGGAAGTGACCTGTGGCATGGAGCTACTCAGAAAGCTGGCTCTCCTAGAACCGTGAGTGCATGGTCTAGCATTCAGTGACTAGTTTGAAGCAGCCACTTCCAGTTACTCCCGTGAGCACCATCACAGAGAGCAGAGAGCACGACATGTGGTGGTGGGTCAATCCTTCTTCAAGGGCAGTCTCCACTCTAATAATTTCTCTGTGCATACCTCTTTGCCATTGTCGCGCTCATCCTGAGGTGATATTTTTCACCACAACATGCTGCTTAGCTTCTCATCAGGGATATTTTATACCTATGCCTTGCTCAGTGTATGTGGAGGCACAACAAAATCCCTCCTAGGTTACCCTCCTTGGATACCGTGCCACTTTTAGAGAAGAAATGACTGCTCATCTCCTAAGATATCTGTCTTCCTACTTTCTGTGTTTAACTCTTGGTTCCTGGTCCTGCCGCAGAACACTCAGCTGCTGAGGATTTGCTGACTCAGAGCTCTGCAAAACCTACGTGATTAAGCACCATCCTTATCCAGCTCAGAAAAAAAAGGAGTGATCAGTTCCACTCAAAACTCACACAAGGTAGGAATACATTCATCCTTTCAAAGGAGGAAATGGTTCTGGAGGCCAGGTCTTCTCAAGGCCAACTGGGAGCCAGTGTGGCTGGCAGCCAATATCTACTATCTCCCAGTGACCAAAACAAAACAAAACAAAACAAAAACGTGGGCTAGCTCAGAAGTTGCCTGTGAAAAAGCTTTCCTTTGTCCTGTCATTGACTGTCAGTTCGTATTGCTACTTGGGAAGTCAGGTGTGGTTGGTCTCTTTTTTGTCACTGGAAATATAATAGTAGCCAGGACCAAATATACATAACCAGCTATAGTCATAGCTGGTAAGCAACCAAACTGAAGTTTAAGGAAATAGAGTAGCAGTGCATGTCGCAGTCAATTAAAAAGAAGTTGTGTACCTATTTTCTTGAACAAGCCAGAGTTAGCCAAATTAAGTTAAAGTAACAGTGAAGGCAAAGCAACTTGGATGTTGGATTAATATAGGAAGTTGAATTCAAGCCTATTGAGGAAATTAGTTCATCTCATTACTACTTCTGCTTCACTCCCACTCACAACCAAAGGCGAGATAATGCATATGGGAGACAGAGAAACCTGACATGCTTGTATTTCATTACCTGTCCACTGCTGACAGAAATATATGCAGTATGACTACAAGTAATGGTTAACTTCAAAGCACTAAAAACTGATTGTCAAACATGCCCCATCCTTTTCACACATCAGTAGGCAGGTCCTGGAGCAGCCACTGGCCCAAGCCCAATTCGTCTGTGCTCCACCCTTTACAATGTGGTCATTACATGAAGACACTATAGTGTACTCCCTCCCATCATGTCCACCACGAAGAGATTAAATCAAGAGATTCAACCTTACACGGTCAGTATTCTATTTCACAGCCAACAATATCATCCAGACTCATGACTGTGCCTTTCTTAAAAGCCTTCAGGTCTGGGCCCAAGTTTTCTAAGGTTATATTCCAAAGCCTTCTCAACACTGAATGCTCAGCTTTTAAGAAAAACAGCAGTGTTGCATATCTGTGCTAATACTAATTTGTTTGGTGGTTGTAAGAAAAGAGTAATGTGCAGAACCACCTACAAATGAGTAGCGTCTAAAGAGCTTAGTCTGGGCCTGGTGGCTTATTCATATAAATAAATCAGAAGGATCTGGCAGAGCATGCAGGGTCTTTTGAGTGTTTCTGTATAGCCTGTCTGAGCAGCAAGCCCTTAACCACACACTCAAACAGCCTCTGGGAGCACTCAGTCTATTTGGGCAACTAACAACCTGTCCTAAAACTGAACCTTCAAGCATTTGCCATTTAGAAAAGGCTGTCAGTCCACTAAGCTAAAAGCTCATGGAATTCTCTCTCTTATTTAGCGCCATCTTTAAAATATCTTTTGTTTAACTTTATTTTTAGCTTTTTAATAGGCAAGCTTTTTTTTCCCCCCTTATTTTTAGAGGCTTTAATCAGACAAGAGTTTTATGAGGCTAATCTAGGAGAAGATATATAATTAATTCCAGACCTTTCTCTTTCCCCTCTTTTGTTCAACTTAGGTATACCATCTACATACCTGTCTATAATAGCTGAGGTAAAAGTCCTATGAGACTTCTAAGAAGCTTGGTTCATCTTTCATTAGATCACAGCAGAACTGAACCATATCCTCTCATTACTAGACAGTTTTTGAACTAGGCTTTTCCCAGTCTCACTGGGGTATGTATGTGAGCTGGAAAGCTTCACAATGCATTAAGATTTCATGAGGGCCTAATTCTGTTCTCTGTGGCACTGCCCTGAATCTTCAGTGCGCAGCACTTCTGCTTCAGTGCCACATAACTGGGAATACAGGAAGGCTCTGAGTAGCCAGGCTCCACTGAATGGACTGTCTGAAAACCAGTGTTCTAGCCATGCTGTTTGTGATTTTTATCTCAGACAAACAAAAGTTTAGTGTCATTACTTCATTGCTGTTAGATAAGTGTTTGGGACACAGGAAAGACGTTTTGGCATATAGAGAAAGCTTTTCTTCCAAATGGGCTCTTTTCTTTGTTTTAGGGGGAAAAAAAACCAACAATACAAAACCATAAAACATGAAAAAGACATTTTGAGAGATCTTATTTTGTATTAAATGATCAGTGGCCTTTCATTATTTTGTCATGGATTGATTGCATCTGGTGTTTCTGTATGAAGTCATACAAAAAGGCAGGGAATTCTTCCCTTCTTGGTCTGCCCTATGACAGGATATAATTGCAGAGTCTGTGCTTTTGTGAAGAAGTAGCAGCTCAGAACAGAACTTGGACATCTTATAGACCTGACAGCAGCAAATACTTTGACTCAACATACCATTATTAGAAGCACAGACAAGACAAAATAATTGTGTCACAGAAACAGTTCCCAGCTCCCACAAAGCGCTGTGGGCAACTCAGTTTCTCCTGTTCCTGTTTGTAGCATACAATTTAGTCACATAAGAAAAAAAAAAAGTGCTGTGGTTTTAAGTAGTAGCTGATGAGAAACTGAGTAGATGGAGGAGTTCTTAATTAAGTAATTAGACAAATAAGAGGGGAAAGGATAATATGATACAAAGTGATGAACAACATAGAATAGAATAGAAAAGTAGGTCAGGAATTTCTGTTCTTCCTATATCGTGATGCAAGAAAAAATGGCATGCAATGAAGTTCAAAGGTGAGAAATTCAAAGTCAAGGAGGGAATGGTGTCATGTAACCCATAATTATCTAGGGGAAGCCTTTTGCTTCTGGAAATCCCTGATGCCAATAATTTATCAGGTTTAGCACTGAGACTAAACTATCCAGAAATACCATAGAGATAGTAACAGCTTTACAAAATTAATTAAGCCTCGCTTCTTGTTTTAATACAGTCCTAAACAGGAAGTCTTTCAGCTTTGACACCTTCCTTTGAGCTATCTGGTAACAGCCACCATCTAAGATAGGTGAGTGAAGCAGCAAGATCTGAGTCGCCTGGTGATTCTTGTACTCTTTTGTCCATATAAAAGTCACCTTTATAATTGATTCAGAGTGCAGGACAAAGTCCCATCCCAGGGATATTTACAGCCCTGTCTTGTCTCTGAGAGCAAAAGCCCCCTAAAAATGTACGTAGAAATGAATGTAGTTTCTCTACAGCCCTAGGAGATACCTAGCTTGAGGAGGATTTGCCCCCTGCAACAAAATCAGCATTCTCTACAATATTTTCAGAGGCATCCGTGTTACCTATCTTGGAAAATGTGCCATCCTTCTGCTGATCTCTGAGTCCCTGGGATGGTTCTCATGCTACTCAAGGATCTGAGGCCTCATTATTGCTGCTTTCCATCAGAGTAGATTTGCTGCAAATGCACACTTTTTCTGCACCTTACATATTATACCAGACATTCAAAACCAACTCTCTCAAGCTGATCCAAGTGCGTTATGGTGCGTTTAAATCTAGTGTAAATCATTAATTTGCTGAGGATAAGTTGTTTTACATTTTCAATAAACTTTTGATTCGTGTTTTTTTAAATGTGCTTTAGAGTTTTACACACTTTCATCAAAACCAGATGATTTGATTATTTTCTATGTTCATCTACACTACTGCTTTGCCTGCATGTTTACAGCAGCTATTAAAACAGATGAAAGTCATGTGCTTCAGATGGATCAGGGTAATCACATCCACCAGTGAAACACATTAATTTTCAGCCTATTCTAGCACGAGATGCAAGAGAGAAATCATCAAGAATGAAAACTATTAGATTTCATACAACTATTACAGTTAATTTCATACCACTGTTACAGTTGTATTACCTGAAGCAAAGTGAGGCAGGTCTCCCGGATCCTGGTGGCATTCTGTGTGACCGAGGTGATGACTTCTTGTCATATTTGAACAAGAGCTACCTGATGAAACTGACAGCATCAATATCAATTCAACTGGCACTCAAATCCAGAAAAATTTTCTGTTTCTAAATAAATAGATTTTCTTTTGTCCTGGAGACAGCATTCCAGACTGAAGCTCTAGGATTTCTGACATACATCTTCCTGACATGGTATGCTGAAATGCAGTAATACAGTAAAGGAAGTTGCATTTTGTATTAATTTGAAAACATATAGATCTAGCTTAGTAAAAGATAATGCTAAAATTAGTTTGAAGGAACACAACTTGAGTCAAACCATATTTCAGCAAAATACTTAAGTGTTGTTAAAAGTTTATACCAGACAGGGAAACAAACAGCAGCACAAGAACTGAAGGACTGGAGCAGTGTAAAGAGAGAGTCCTGCAAGAACAGCAAGTGTTGGAGCTGTTCAACCTGATATAGGCATCCACAGGCTTGTCCAAAGATGTTCATTTAGCCTGAAAGGTGTCAGGCCCTGGTCTTACAGTGAAACAAATGTGTGCACTGATTGATTTCTTCAGACTTCAGCAGCCAATTATCTTCATGAAGTTTCTTCCTCCTGTGAAGCAAAAACGGAAACTTTGGTTACCGTCTTCTGCAATATCACAGATTTTCACAGGAAAGAGCCACACCTTACAGATAGAGTAGGAAAGGTGTCCTGGCTAAGCACAGCAACAGTGTTAGTGTGAATCCCTCCTGGAAGATGCAAAATCCATTAGGCAATTTTTTATCATGGAACCATTATAGAGACAATGTTTTAATCACTGCATGTGCCAAATAGTTTTGATCTTCACAGGAACTTTTTTAGACAAAAGGTCTTTGGCCACGCAATTCAGTTTGTGTAATATTGTTTCCAGCAATTAGTTTCATTTGCAAAGTTAAATATCATCAGTGTAAAGTGACATCCTAAGTAAAGTCCAGCCTGTTCTAAAAAAAAAAAAAAAAAAAAAAAACAAAACCAAGAGAAAAAGTAAAGGAAATCTGCTTTAGAACAATAATCTGGGCTTTCTGAGAGGTTATGGCAACAGACAAGAGTGGTAAACAGAGTGCCATAGCCATCTTCTGTAGCTTTAAGGTGAATTTCTGCCTTTCTGTATTCTCTGAGTACTTACTTGGTGATAACAACTCTGTAAAGTATTTGTAATCTCTTTGCTTTGGGCATCACTGATGTTATGCACATAGACAACCATCTGTACTTCTATTTCACAGAAGGCTGAAAAAATGATCGTTTCAGTTGTGAGCTGTGTTATTGGTTAACAGAAGTCTTCTCCAGCATTTCCATTTATTATTTTGAGGATTAATTCAAGCTTCCAGTACACCTTGGGACTATGTCCGTCCCCAGAAATTATTCAGATATTCAAAATACAGTTTCACAAAATAGTTGCTTATCTGTGATTTTGTCAAGGAATAGGAAACAATCAGAATGGTTAAGTGATATGCAAAAGGCACTCCAACCTTCAAATGGTAGGATTTCAAAGATATCCTTGAAAGAGGATGCTTGGCAGTGAGGAAATGTATATGCATCTCAAAAACCTTGTTAACAGTAAATTGAAAGACTTCACTAAAACATCTTTTTACGGTAGCTTTCCTATGGCTGTACAAAAAATACAGACGCCCATGCACATACAGGAGAAGGGAGAAATCACCGTGCAATTTGGTGAGCTCAATTACTCATTCAGTACATTGAATTCACAATTTTATCACAAAGTAATACAGTTTTGTAGAATTTCATTCCTCACCACTGTTTCAATGTCTTCAAATGAGATTAATCTGTAGGAATATATTTCTAGTTTCTCAGCATGTTTCAGGTAAATTTCTGGAGTGAAGTAAAAAGGTGAAAACATATTTTCTGTTGTACACATGTAAGTGCAAAATCAGCTTTTCTCTCAAGCACTACAAATAATCACGAACAGCTCAAAATCTCATCAATGGGCATAGGTTGTCCATTTCAAGAAAAACTGAAATGAAGGAGGAAGAAATGACTGGGGAAGAAATGGTTTATGTTATTTTGATTTTTATTTTATTGCTAGAAACTGCTGTCTCTTTACATTTTCTTCTCCTGAAAAAGAGGTTGCACTCAGTGACTAAATCTGTCCTCTCAAGGGAGCATGCATTACTACTGCAGCAGCAGAGGTAGAGGCAGCCCAAGCCCAGAGTTAGTTTCAGAGACTAATCAGCCCTTTTCTTAATATCAAGAACTCAATTCCAACTTCTTGTTTTATTGCTGCCTTATAAAAAGGAAAAGGAAAAATAAATGAAGTTACAAGAACTGAATGATAAATTAAGTATATAAAGTCAAGACAGAGAGAATTAATTACTTATATAAAGATTTGCTCAGCTTTTTGCTAAGTAGCAGTGCTTATGCTAACTTCTTATGCAGTTTTAACCTTATTTGCTCTGATTCCAGGCCCATAGCTTTGGAGTTTCCATGGTATTTTTGTTTTCATTAAGATGTAGTGACAACAGCCATTCTTTCCTAGCGCAGAAGCTTCCATTCGTCTTGGTCCTTTAGTTTTCCCCTATTGTCTTTTCTTTTGCTCACCTTTCCTGCCACTGTAGAAGCTTGGCAGGGCATTGGGTAGGTGATTTATAGACAGCTTTGGAATCTTCTATACTTCCTTTATTAAATGGAGCAAGATATTTAATTAGTTCATCATAACTGGCTTGGATGCAGTCTTCATCATTAAAGTTTGTCAGCTGTCCACATCTGGAAGAGTACTCTAATGGTATTGCTTCCCAGGTCTGCCAGCCCATGTCCTATTATTCAGGGGCCTTATGTCTCTGTGCCATTTCATCCCCTCTGCTCCCGCAAAGCTAGAATGTGAACACATTCCTGTTCTCACTTGAATTTCCCTCAAAGGAGTACTTCCCAGTGAAGAAAGGGCCAAGAAACACAATACAGCTAGAAATATATTATCTCCATGGAGCTGAAATGCACAGAAGAAAAAGGAACTCTGAAAATTGCAGAGTCTGAGGCAGCGCCCCAAAATAGAAAAGAAAATGTTCAGGTGCATTGCAGAGCCAGACTCGCCTGGGAAGAGGCATGAAGCCAAATATAAGGGATTGGTAAGTGAACACAGCCCACCTCCCAGTCCATGACCATTTCATTTAGCTACAAAAGCTCTGGCACCCAAGCAGAACATAAGTTGATACAAATAAAAGCCAAGCCTTTGTCCAGCAATGACCAGATATTTTCATTAGCTTGGTGTCATCTCTGCTCAGTCACGCATAGCACAGATGCACGAACATAATCCCAGATCTAGCAACCTGAAAATTTAGTCAAGTCTCAGGCATCTGGTTCAGGCATTTATGTGAATGACTTTGACTGAGAAGTCTTTCAGTCTTTTTGTTTCGGTTTGTGGTTTGGTTTATTTGTTTTGTTTTGTTTTGTTTTGATTTTGTTTTGTTTAATGTTTTGTTGTTGTTGTCTATTGGGTTTTTTGGTGGTGCTGGAGGGATTAGAAATATCTTCCAATTCTTGTTCTTGTTGTGGTTTAGAGTCAAACTTCCATTATTAGGTAGAACATTTAATTGGAAGAGTGGCTGAAGCAACAAGACAAAATCTGGATTTAAAAAAATCCCTCTAAGGACAGTGGGTAGAATGGGTGGTCAGCCCTAACAAACACTGACAGCCAGACACCTGTATGCTGTTTCTTTTACCATCTATATTCATCACTCTCATCAAATGAGTCTAGATAGCTGTGATGATAGCTGGGCAGCCCACTTCACAAGTATAGAAGTCACAGCTATTTAACTAGTGCATTTTCTAAGAGTCAGCCTGGAACTTGCATGGGTAAAGTGCAATCTATGTCACACATTCCTGCTAATGACCTAAAGGACTATGCTCTCACAGCAGAAGAAGGGAAAATTAATCTTCACCACAATTGTTCCATTTCTCAAACTTCTTTTTAGCAAAGATATAAATTGTGCCAAATATCTATCAGTTTTATGATGACAAGACCATCAAACTTGTTTCATTAAACACCCTCCCCCCCTCTCACGACTGTCTAAACAAGATTTTTCCATTTAGTACCCTATCAATCCAGAGTTATGATTATTCAGTAACTGAGGGGATCTCTTGTATTTAAATATTAATGTTTGTGTAGTTATTAAAGTATTTGATGATTTGTCCAGGGGCACTGTAAAATTAAATATAGCATGTCATTTATGGTAATACAGAGGAGAATAATAAAAAATCATTTTCATTCTGGTTTTGTGTCTGGCTCTGCATGTTACTTTTACTGCTTATTTGATCGTTTGGGGTATTGTGTGTTGTTAAGCTCTTTTAAATGTAGGATTTCAAAGCATATTGTTAGGAACATATAAAAGATTATCTCCCAAGTTATGACTTTGTGTTGCTGTGTATGAACTGCTGTCTGACAGTTATACTGCTAAAGGGGAAGGCAGTTTTCCAATAAACACTTATCATATATTGGGTGTAGCAGTACAGTAAGCCCATAAATATTTTGGGAAGCTCACTTTTGTCCATGCGATATTTGCTTTCAGAAATCACCTCAGCCTACTGGAGCAGAGATGTGTATATGTAATTAGTCTTCTCAAGCTATGTAAGTTTAAAGAATGTTATTTAGGCACTCCACTCTGACTTTCTCATGCTATAAAGGACAAAAGAGAGAGAAAGCAGGAAGGAGAGAGGCAGAGCACCTTATTTGAGGCAAATACTTGACTGGCATTTTTAAGTGTAGGTGTGTAGCTTCTTCAGGAATAGGTTTTTGAGGTGGGATAATGGAAAAAAAAAAGTGCCTATGCTTGACCCATTCTGCTAGGAAACCATTCTGTCCATTTAAAAACAATAGTAGATAAAAATGACTTTCATAAGGTCACTCAGAGCCAGAGCCAGGAATAGAAAGCAGGTCATATGAATCTAAGTCAGAGCACTTGCTATGAGACCAGACTGGTATTTCCTGCTGAAAAAAAAATTAAACGAGTTAAAATCTTGAATGGCTGCTTTTACTGCTCAAGAGAGGGGATATGATTGAGTCTGCTTCAATTTTTTCATATAGGTCATTGTAAAATGATTCCGTGGCTAATGATGGACAGCTGCTACAGGATGTATCTCTTCTTGGTAAAAAGGTATAGCAATCAATCTATTATATTTTTTAAAATATGCCTGGCAAACTGAATGAATAGAGAAAACAAAACCTGAAACAACCAAAGCATTCGTTATAAGTTTTATTTATTATGTTCATTCTGAGGCTGTTTGTAAAGCTGATCATAACTTTCTGAGTGTGTATGTGTGTGTGTGTGTGTGTGTGTGTGTAATGTAGCTAAATAATTATCATAAAGCAGCTTTGTTTATAAATTAAAAACATGTAAAAGACAGGACATTAATTTAATGTTCTCAGTAAAGCAATAATTCACCTATCTCAATACTCAATATAGAGAAGTGCCCTGCTTCATGTTGACTGTGATGGCATGATACCGAGTGCATTTTTTTTTTTTTTAACTGGTTTAGCTAGAAATACTTCACAGAAGGTTTGGGATCCTTATTATGTAACAGCAATTTAGAAAATTTTTATTAAGGATGTACATGCATGTAAGGCATCTGAATTATGATTCCAATCCAAAGCCCATTGCAGGCAATGCAAAGACTCACATCAAGTACATTAATTGCTTGATCAAAACCCAAGTGCTTATACTAGAAATAATACACAAATTAGGGTTAGTGCCTTTTTCAAAGGATAGATGAATCTGCACAGACCTCGGTGCTACCACAACAAGGCTGTTTCCTGTTTAAAATGTGTTTGTATATGTTTACATTACACCTTGGTATGCCGTGGGGGTATGTGCAACTACCATGCCAGGCTGTCTGAAAGGGCTGGAATGGCAGTGTGGCAAAGGATCTGTAGCCTCAGGAGTGATGTGTGAAGAAGACTTTACCATGAACAGTGAAGAATGGAGACCACATTGATCAGAGACAAATGTGGTATGTAAATCTTCACTCCTTCCCTGTGTCTCAGCTGAGTCTTCAGGCACTTATCAAACACGGGGAGTGTTCCAGCTGAACACCAAGCAAGAGTGCAAGACACCGTTGCACAGGACTAAAACGGCTGCAAAGCACAGAACCAGTGTCCATGTCATGGAGGCCACACAATGTAAGGGTCAGAAGATTTCTCACAGCCCCCTGTAGAACAGCCAAGAAACACGGGGTTTTCACTGAAGTTTGAAAAACAGATGCTCTTACAGCCTTAGAACTGCAACAGCTTCTACCAAACAGCTCTATCAAAACACACCCGTCATCTTCTATCTTGGCACTTCACTCCTGACACCTCACTTCACTGTCACCGCATGCCTATACCTCGCATTTCACTTCAGACTCAAATTCACTTCAGTATTTATCTTGAGGGCTTATCCCTTCTCATCCTTCATGATTTCATGTAGTGAATCAGAATCCTTAGCTCTCACCTCGTTTTTACAAAAGGTGAAATGCTTTTCATCCCATTCTCTAATGAAGGTATTTTCCCCATGTTTTTATATCTGCATGTGGAGGAGACATTAAAGAAGTCTACCTAGTCCTTCTGTCATCGTCCTTCAAATAATTCTCTTACTCTCACTGTTGTGATGACTAAAAAATTATCTGAGAATGGTTAAACAGCTGGTGTGCTGTGACCGCCATTTCTTATAGCAATTGTAATCCTCCCACTGCAGCCTCGAGATGTCTCTGTCTCTTCATTGTATTCATCTGTTGTCTCTGAACACATTATTGGACTGCAAAATATCCAAGATAGGAACCAGCCTTTTTCACTCACCCATAAAAATCAGCATAGTGCCTTCCACCTCAGTACTCCCACAAACATCACTGCTGAGTTGCCTGACTTACCTCAAGCACAGCTAAATTTGAATTTTTTTTTTTTTTTTTGGTGAAAATTAATTGGAAGAGAATTATAGACACAAGAGTAATATATCTACTCTACTTTGCCTTCATGGAATAAATGATTTATTTTTATTCATTTATGTCACTGTGTGATATAGGGACACACACTGTATATCAGACTCCACTGATATTGTTATTTAACTGTATTGTTAAAAAGTTACTGGAAATTGGTGCACTCCACACCAATATATATCTCTAATATTTGGATAAAAGTTCTGCACCTCATAAGGATGTTGCAAGGATTAGTTAGCAAGCAAGCATTTATAAAGTGCTTTGAACATTAAAAGAGCTACCTAAAG
>VWZN01001386.1:15647-27064 GCA_013396955.1 Regulus satrapa | reverse complement strand
TTTATTATTATTATTATTATTATTATTATTATTATTATTATTATTATTATTATTATTATTACTATTGTTGTTGTTGTTTTGATGATGTTGACGTTGCTGTTGTTAATAATAATTATTATCATTATTATAATTAAAAATAGATTTATAATTTAATAAATTAATAATATTTATTCAGACATGTCAGAATCACTAAATATGCAAAATCTCTGTTCAGGGGTGTGTGTGTGTGTGTGTGTGTGTGCGTTATTATTTTGTAATGTAGCAATGAAGCGCTATGCATGCCAAGAAAGACTGTGTCACGTTTGATTGGCAAAAATGTTTCCCCTGCAGTATGTGCCCGCCTCCTGCTGCTTACATGTATCAGGAATGATTGGAAGGTGCCATTCAAGCTTTACATCTTTTTCCTTGTAGCCTCTAGAAATGTCTCCACGACCAAAGGTTAGCAACGTATTGTTTCCTCGGTTGTAATTAGAGCTGTACTAATCCCAAGTTGTGACTCAACAGGTACAGAAGAGATCTGTTGTTTCAAGAACTGCTAGGAATGGAGAAGGCAAAATCTCATCAATCCACAGCCTGTGCAGAGCTATCCTGAGCAGCCTGGATCTACATGGCAACTTCTTTCGCAGTAATTTGAAGCTTAACTGTGGGGTTATATCATGGGTAGGTGACAGAAAGTTAAACATCACAAGAAAACTAAAGCAAAACAATTTATAGCGAAGCATGCCCCATCTCCAAAGGGAATGTCCCCCTTTTCAGCAGCCCTTTCCCATTCTGTCTCCTTCACCTTCTGCTGCCATGGCCCTGCAGCTCGAGTCCCAGGAGGGCAATAGCAAGGCTGAAATGGATGTGTCCCCAAAGGGCAGTGACCAAACAAGCTTCCCCTCTGACTCGTCCATTTGGAAGTTCAGTGTACAGGCACAGCAAAGTTCCGTGGGGAGGACATGCTTTTCCTCATTAGCAGCATTTAAGCTCTAAACCTAGCACACATTTAGGTGTCCTTGGTACTTCTGAAGAACTGCATTGCATTAGATCATGGAATGCTACCATGTAGCCGGGTAGCAGTTGGCATAATCAAACCTAAGCTGTCTAGACTCAAGCTCAGTGATGAAAGAAGCTAATGGAAATAAAATATATTGATTAAAATTACACGTTTTGCCCTACCACCATATAATTGTGACAGGAACACTGTAGTAATCTCCATTCACAGGGGGGACACACACAGCCATGGAGGAGGTTACAACAAACATATTGGGTAGGAAGAAATGAGTTGATCAAACCAAATGTTGGAGTGAGGACAGATCAAATGATGCCACATGGAAAATTATGGTTTGGAATGAAGAAGTGGTCCATTTAACAGTACATAAAGTCTCTGTAATATGCATAAAATCAGCAGCTAGCAGATGTTTTCTGACACAGTGCATCTGTATGAGGCTGAGGCATATTCAGTTCCACTGTAGCAGCAATACACAGAGCAGATATAATGGCAGACCCTCCAGACAGATGAAGGCAGCCCTGCCCTTACTTAATAATAACAGTAAATAATAACTTGCATTAATTAGCAATCAGAAATTTAATCATGGATTCGGATGCAGTTGTGGGAGGTATCAGACAGAGGATGAAAGGAAAACCTATCATCCATTGGTAACAGACAAGGCAGGGAAAACAATTTCATTTCAGCCCTGTGTTTGATAAGATCTTGCTGAAAATATCATCTTTGGGTTACAACTCTCCATTCATACTTCATGGCCAAAGGCAACTTCTTCTAAATCTCAGGAATAATTTTTGGTCAATTCAAGTCTGCAGAAATGCAAATGAAAATAACTTTTCGTGAGTTTAAAAAAAAAATACATTTTATTTCACAGAAGTGTCTGAGTTTTGAGAAAGTAGCTGATCTGAGCAGGATGGTTTATTTAAAGAACTGATACATCAAAGACATTTTCTTTCCTGAAGTTACTTGTTAGCTGGGAGCTAGTGGAGGAAAATAGAGTATGGTTCTGTCTCAGGCTTCTCTGGTATCCTAAATAGCTATTAATGCCTATCCATGGCACAATATAGGCTACTCACATTAGGCAGAGCAGTTATTCACAATTTGTTCTTTGTTCTTCAGTGGTTTTACCAGAAGAAATACTACTTAATGACTGAGAAACTTAAAATATCAGAATGAACACTTAATTGGTCATGATTACCATAACTGATAAAAATATGGAAGTTCTCAATAACTAGAATTTATTTCAGGTCATCTGAACACTCAGGGCCAGCATGATGGAGGTTATCTTAGAGTCCAGAGGCACTTGTGACTGATTAATTTATTTCAAACTAACATGTGAAGACTGAAGAACAGTACTGCATTGACTGGTGAGAAGCACCCAGTTCTGAGAACAGTGACATCATGTCTTGGACACAGTACAGACATGTGTTTGCCACTTCCAAGGATCATATTCGTCAGGCAAAGAGGCTTTAAAAGCTTCAGTCATGCAAAGTATAGTTCTTATACTATAGACCAGAGATTGTGTATCTTCTTAAGCCACTGTGCTTAATGATTTTTAAGATTCTCTGCTGTTTTCAGAGAATCTGCCTTTTATAGAACAGGTCAGAGAGAGTTAGAAATCTCTTCAGCCCGTGATAACATGACTTCTCAAAACATCTCTCTGAAACAACTGTCTGCAGCGAGATTGAGAGATGTCAGTGCAGGAAGAAGAAAGCTGAACGTGGAACTATCTCCCTTTGAAAACATTGGAACAGCGACAGATCTTCCTGCCATGAGGTTAGTTTTTGTCCAAGAGACACAACAGCAATACAATACAATAAATAAATGCAATGCTAACTGTAAGGTATAAATGTCAAGATAAAAAATATGTACCTCTGTGTGTAATTGTTAAAGTATATTATCTTGGACTGTATTACCATGGAGTAAATAGCTGCCTTAACAGATACCAGGGATTACATTTTACCCAACAGTCCCAGAACCACAAAGGGACAGAAGCTTTAAAATGGGACACACTCACCCCGAAAGCGTTTTCAGACCTAGCAGTGAAAAAGGAGCATATGTAGAAAGCTCTCTTAAATTGAGCTTCTCCTACAAACGCTCTGTTTTGCACAACAATCTCTCACTTCTCCAGCAGTGTCTGTAGCATTGCTATTGTGGCACTGGCTGCCAATTGCCAAGGGCTTTATTAATAGAAAATGGAATTATTTTTACTCAGGACTCTTTATTCTTATTGAGTGTGATTTACTGTAGTGTTATTGAGAAGGTCTCATTGTCACCTGATCATATCTTGTCACAACCAATGAGATTACTGTCGAGGAGAAAGCTGCTCATTCCAAGAAACATTTGGTAATAAATTGATTACTGGCTGAAGCTAATACTTTACAAAAAGAGCAATCAATTACATCTCTGCCATCTCTCAAAGAGTCTTACATTAGAAAGGCACATAAAATAATCACTAAATAATTGCACATGGCGGCTTGGGCTGGACTGTGTAAAATCAACTTAGACACACACAGGAGTATAAAGTGTTTTTCACACACTTTGAGAGCCACAGTGTAAAAAGCAATGATTTTAGATGACCATGCACAATAAGTGGGTTGTGAAGAAGCATCTTGCTCAACCTCATTCTAAGCACAGCATACTCAATACTGTTTACACTTACAGAGTAATAGTTATTTTTAACAATCACTAATGAGCTGAAATATCCCAGCCCCCACTTCACACTTAGTATTCATTTTCATATCTACTATTCCACTGCCTTTCAGTGGAAAGAGATTCATTCACGAGACCCCTGGGAGATCTCTTCCTTGCCTTGCGACCATGCCTCTGGGACATGCTGCTGTTCCTCCCTTGACACTAATTCCACTGACATCAGAGGACATACTCACAGAAATGCACCAGGATACAAGCTCCATATCAAGAGAAATAAAGACTGTGAGAATGGGGTCTTTTTTCTTACCCCTGCCTCCCTGTTTAAGCCATGGAGAGCTTTCCTTCATCAGCGCCTTTACTCCTGAATGTCAAAACAGGCCGTGGGACTGTCTGCTACCCCCTAAAGCAGGAGAGTACAAGAAAGGTTCCCCGGTGAACATCCCAGGCATGGATCCAACTGCTGAATTAGGACAGGAGAGGAAAGACTTGTCTCTACCTGCTGCTGTGAGGATTCACTTGTTCACATTTTTCTTCCCCTCCGGAAAGAAAAACTGCAGAAAAATTCCTCCCCCTTCTTTTTGGTCTCCCATTTATTCAGAAACTAGGCTGAGAATTTGGGTCTGGTGCAAGATCAGGGTCTCCAGTCCTTTGTTGCTCCACTAGCACCAATTACCCAGAAGCAACAAAGATCTCAGTCATCATCTGCTGCCAGAAGAGGTGAATGATCCTCCTTTATATATATATTTACTATTGCTACCATTGCCACAAAAGAAGTTTTATCCTGTGTTCTTACTTTCAGTTTATTACAGGTAATTTTCTTCTTTTTTGTTTCTCATGTTGAAAAATTAAAGCTCTTTACTTTTTTATAAAGTGCCATTGCCCAACACTTGTGAGAAATAAAGACCATAAAGACCCTAATCCCCAGAAATGGCAAAATCCATGCTGACTCTGGTTTATCACTGTCCAATGTTTAATTCCCCAGTTTTAATACAATGGTGTCATTACCTTTTTGTTTTTTTTTTTTTTTTTTTTTTAACTATCTGGGAGGCTAACAGCAATTCAGCTAAACTCAGAGGACTCACCACTGAAATAAGTAATGCAGAGTGCTTTGGAAGTGACACGCAGGAGAGGTGGGGGGGAAGGGGGAGCACCTGCAGATTGTCATGGTAAGGGCTGCAGGAGAGGAAGGAAACAGGAAAGCTGAGAAGGTAGTTGCAGATTTAGGAGGAGAGGATGGACTTGAACTATGATAGACTTGCAATGAGCACTCAAATACTAAGATGAGTCTTAGTAAAGGGTTTGAAGACAGAGAGTACATTCAATTTGTATACACAGCTGTTCCTAACATGCTTCTGGAAAGAGGCAAGAGCAGGGTCAAGAGGTTGATGTGGTTTTTCATAGAGTATAACCGTTTATTTTAGGCCCAGTTTCCAGAAGTGATTTAACACTCCATTTAAGTGCTAGTTTTTTTTTTTTAAATGGAAACACACCATTCTCCAGGAAAAAAAAAAAAAAAGAAAAAAAAAGAAAAATCAACAAGCAAGGAACTCTAGCACAACCTCTGATTAGCAAGAAAAAACATGAAGACAGGGATAACAAGTTCAGTTTAAAATTACCTGTAAACACAGTAATGACAGCACTATACACATTTACAGTGAAGAAAAATGGAGAGATGGAGAATGAGGGCTAGCCCAAGAGATATTCTTGGAGAAATCTACAAAAATCTTTAAATGAGCAATGTATTACTGATTGTGGTTCTGAAAGCACAGCTGCAACTGTAATAGTGTAGTAATAGCAGTAGTATAGTTCCTTTCTTCCAAGATTTTTTTTTCCAGATGTCCATATTGTAGAAACAGGCCATAAAGAGTCCAAGTGATTAGCCTGGTATCATGTGCACCACTGATGGACCCAGACTTTGATCCTTGTAGACAGGACTCCTGGGTGTCCTCTGTTTAGCTGTGCTGCCACAACATGACAAACTGTCCCACAGCCTGTTCAAAATACACCACTAAAAGCTGTACATATAAAATACTGTGAGTTTTAGTTTCTTCCATCTAGAAGAAGTGACACCCAGCAAGATTTTACTTCTGCCAGTTAAGGATTTCTTAAAAGCATCTGCCCTGGATCCAGGGAGTGCTGAAGCAGTATGTGGCATTTTTCTCAAAAGAGCTGAAAGTGCTGCACAACACTCAGTGGCTCCAGAACAGTGATACAAAAACCATGTGGCATTTCTAGCTACTTGATGACAGATATTCTCTTGTGTTTGGCCATACACTTACAATACATTTATTCTTAGGATTATGTCATTGAGCATAGAGCTGCTTTCAGGCATAGATCGTACACCTGGTCCTTCCTCAAATGGTGTTTTAACCATTTGCTGAAAGCGCCAGTTGAAAGGATGATTTGACTAAGTGACTAATTTGACTGAATGCCTGTAACACTTACAAACTATTTTTAAGCCATTTAAGGAGCTTCGTCTGATAGATTTGGGCAAAAGCTGCATAAATTGTGGGTCAGCACAAAGCAGCAATTCACAGATGGGCCTCTCTAAAAAAAATCACACTATTTTTGGAGGCATTTGCTCCTGTACCAATTCAGACTAGTACTGTATCTTTTCTTTGTTCTCATGGATTAAATAGGCAACACCTTCAAAAGTAAATATATAAATAAATTAGGTAAGAATTACGGAGATTTTCAAAGGCATAAAGGCACAAAAACAGGAGTTAGGTGCCTAAGAGATGACTGAAGGGACCTCATCAATGTCTGTAAGTATCTAAAGGGAGAGTGTCAAGAGGATGGAGCCAGGCTCATTTTGCTGGCACCAAGCAATAGGACAAGAGGCAACAGACAGAAAGTGATGCACAGGAATTTCCACCTGCATGTGAGGAAGAACTTCTTTACTGTGTGGGAGAGCATGCATTGGAACAGGTTCCCTGGAGAGGTTGTGGAGTCTCCGTCACTGAAGATATCCAAGAACCATCTGGATGCAATCCTGTACCATGTACTCTAGGATAACCAGGCATAAGCAGGGAGCCTAGAAAAGGTAGCCCACTGTGGTTCCTTCTAATTCTCTGATTCTGTGAAGTGCCCTTTATCAAGAATTCAACACTTGCATTCTCTGCTAACCGCTATGCAAATAGTGGAATCATAGAATGGTTTGGGTTGGAAGGGGCCTTAAAGACTATTTAGTTTCCTAAACTAACCCCCTGATATGGACAGAGACACCTTTCACTAGACCAGGTTGCTCAGTCCCATACAGCCTAGTCCGGAACACTTCCAATTTTGAGGCACCCACATCTCTGGGCAACCTGTTCCAATGCCTTAGCACCTTCACAATAAGGACTTTTTTCTTAATATCTTATCTAACCCTATTCTCTTTCAGTTTAAATCCATTTCCCATTGTCCTATCACTACATACATGCCCTTATAAAAAGTCCCTCTCCAGCTCTTTTGTAGCCCCTCTTTAAGTACGGGAAGGTTGCTCTAAGGTCTCCCCACAGCCTTCCCTTCTCCAGGCTGAACAACCCAAATTCTCTCACCCATCTTCATCGGAGAAGTGCTCCAGCCCCCTCATCATATTTGTGGCCCTCCTTTTGACTCACTCCAGCAGGTCAAAGTCATTCCTGTGCTGAGGACCCTAGAGCTGGATGCAGCGCTCCGAGTGGGGTCTCACCAGAGCAGAGGAGAGGGGCAGAATCACTTTCTTTGACCTGCTGGCCCCTCTGCTTTGGATACAGTGGGCTTTTGCAGCTGTGAGAGCACACAGACATAACATACTTACCATACGTAATAACCTACACAGGCACATGGATTAAAAGAGTTTTGAGTGGATCTAAGTAACAGCACTTTCCATGTACGTGTGTTTCATTAGTGCTTTCCTTCCCCCAGAATAAATTCCACCCCATTTTTTATTTGGGGTAGGCACATTCTGTTCTGCAAGGGGATACAAAATGCTACTACTTCAGCATCTGCACGGATTTACACAGATGTTACTTATCCAATAGCTATTTCCAGTTGACTCTCTTTAGTTCATGTAACTGCAGGAGATACAGCGTAACAAAGAATCTGGCACCTGGTTTAAAAACAGGCACACCATTTCTGGCAGTGGGTAGGATAGCAAGAAAGCCTTTAATTTGAGCCTTTGAGTGTATCCATGCAACATAAAGTACAAGTGTGAGAGGAACATGCTGATAGTTCTGCATTATCGCTAACGGTGCTGAGACGCAACAAGAAGGAAAATCTGGTTTTCTCAGAGAACCTCCCCATTAGAGCCAAATGAGGGTGCCGTTCTGGGCAACTTGGTCCAGTGTGTCCTTTCTGGATGGCCAGCTTCCATAACAAGTGAGAAAATTAACTGCTTATATTGTGTATCATTTATACCACAGTTGGGCACACAAGAATTCAGAATGGCTCTAAGTGCTGGTATGTGTAATGATACCAAGCGACAGAAATGCAGAAATTATTCGTACCACAGAAATTTCAGAGAATAAAATTTTAAGTGTCTCTATTTAAGGGCTAGATATGAAACAGGTTGCAAGTGGACTTAGACAGTACAGATTATCAAGTGACTGCAGAAAATTCCTATAAATTTATTAATATCATTGCAGAAATAAATGTCCCTGCCCAAACTGTGCAGAACAAAATAAACAGATTTATTTAGCTGAAAGTGATATTTATTCTTTTCAAGGAGTCCTATGTATTCAAAAGCTAGGGATGTATTTTATACACCACAAAAGCAGCTGTGGGGCAACTGCAGTTCTATGGCTTTGTTCAGCTGAAAGCAAGCTACAGGGAGCCTTTATTTTTCTATTATTTATAATTTTCAGAAACAATCCAGATTGAAAACAGCAGATTTTGGGTTTTGTGCAAGGGAAACACGGTAAAATCCAGCACTAAGCAGACAGCTTAAAGACCAGTGTTAGTTTCTGAAGTGACTGTTCTTCCCAAGCAAGTGACGGAGAGAAAAAATTTGGTCTTGACACTACAGTAAGTAGATTTCTAAAAGGTTTTTCCTTCCAGCTCAAATATTTTATGGAACTTGACAAACATTAGGCTCCACTTGCAAGAAGAACAGAAAAGGAGGATAATGGATAGAACAGTAAGAAAGATCACTTTGAAACAGTATCAGAAGACTCAAAACAAGGAGAAGCATCCCAGGTAAACCTATTCAGTATTTTCAAGATTCCACAAGCCCACGGGTCAGGCAGTTTCCCTGTACCAACAGTAAGCAGCAGTATTATTTTACCAGCTTAAATGATCACTCAAACCAATAATCACTAAAAAGAGCCCTCAAAAAAAAAAAAAAAAAAAAAAAAAAAAAAAAAAAAAGAGGATGCAGAGAAACAGCAAAGGACAGAGACTGTCCGAATATACAAATGACTGCTTGTTGTTTACCTGGCACCCTAGGTCCTTTTTATATCAGCTGCCTCACAGAGCAAGTGGACTTGGATTCTTGACGCAGTTGTACAAATCAGATTTTGTTTTGGTATTGTTTCCAGCTGAAAGCCCTTTTTTTATTCTAATGGTAGGAGACTTTCTTCCTATTAAATGCTTCAATGGTGGATTTAAATATTTAGAGGATCCACATTACAGGAGAACTGTCTGAGAGCATCACAAAGAAACCATTAGTTAAATCCATTAAGGATCTCCTTAAGTGGAATTCCCTGCTGTTATCTACATGATAGCCACATAAAAATGACACTGGAGAAAGAAAACACTGGGGAAAACATTCCTCCTCACATACTGTATCTATAAAAAAATCTAGTTTTACTGAAGGATCCCTTTTTAATGGTCTCAAAAATTTTAGCTGGGAATTGATATACTTTGAGCTGAATTAGAGTAGGGAAAATAACCTGTCTCGATTTCAGCTGAGTTTTTGCCCCCCTCAAGTAAACCTTTTGTTAGACAAGAAGGTACAGGATCTCTTTTTGGTTTGGATCTGGCATAAACCATCGAAGTTGTATTCACAATGCAAGACACATGAAATATACACAGTCTTTGTGTTGTCTATTTTTAAATACACATAAGTGGCAGCAGTACAGCTAAGATGTTCTTTCCTCCAACTCCTAGAGTAAGACACTTGAGCCATCTGAATTTTAAAACTTACACCATCTTTCCAGTTGCTCTTGCTTTCACAGAGGAGAAAAAGCTTGAACTCCACGAAGTCGTTCTTCCATTCTTTACAACCATGGTTTGATACATGTTCAAGAAGGCAGTTTTTATTCATCACAATCTTTCAATTCTTTATTGTTTATGTAACACTTATGTAAAATTTTCGAATGTTCAGGAATTTCTGAGCTTATGGATAAAATGCAGGTACAAAGACAGTACAAACACAATGCACAAATATCCATGTTGGTTGTAATATTGATATTCCTAATCTTTCTGTAAATCAGTATATAGTGTCTCCAATCATTGATTTTCTCTCTGGCGCCCACTTTGAGCGCATTTTATAAAACCCAAGAGAGAAAGACCTGTTCTGTGCTCAGAGTAGTATAAACCCATTCTATAGACGCAGGAAATTTCTTTCTAAGACATTAGACAAAACATCTGTTTTCTGTTGGAGAATGAGACATTTAGAAGTCTTGGTTTATTCATACATGTAGATGAACATACACAGGACCATGCAAGACCACTAAGCCCACTTTGTCTTCTCAATTAAACTTTACCTGAGAGGTCCAATGTAGAAGAGAAAAAAACACCTGAGCAAATCTGTTATTTCAGGGGTCAGCATCCTACTGGAGGGAAGGAACAGCATGTGGGCAGTAGGTGAACGGAACAAAGCAGAAACACAAGTGTGAGTCCTGGTGGTTTGAGAGAAGTGTCCATCACAGGCAATGGCTCCAGGCTTCAGAAGTCTGGACACTGAAGGGACTGTTGCATCCTGTGAGGGAATCATCAGGTGTCCAGGAGCCTTATGCCACTTGGATTTTGCATGACACTCCTGTCCACACCCAGAGAAACTACTCTAGGACACGGTTCAGGTATGGAGTCAGGTAGTAAAGCAAATCCAGTGGCAGACTCTTTCCCCAGTCAAATATTATCCTTATAATGGGACTGGAAAAACAAGCAATGGCTGTCTGGATCCTTTAGCATTCCACCCATTGAAGGGTATACTTCAGTAATGTTTCTAACCTTGTCAATTCACTTATGGAAACTTACTTTAATTTTAAACAAATAATAAATCAACGTAATTAAGTTCTCGAAAGAATGCAGAACACTGGCTTGCTATGATAACATTACCTGCCAAGGCTGTGGCAACTACACCTTCATAGGACATTGGCAGCAGACAATACTGCCCAGTGGAGCAGTGGAATTACAGCTTCTTCCTTGCCTGCTTCCAAAACTTCCATCACAAAACGGACTTAATGCATGCCACATGGGGGATGGAGCAAAGATACACCACAGCCCTGAGATTTTTTTATTACAGATTAGTAAGGGTCTTGCTGTTTATCTATAGAATGAGAATTCAGGGTGTGATAAAACCAGTACTCCTATTTAATCCTATTGATTTTCCATTGGTAATTGTAACCCTTTTAACAATTTAACTTCTGTGCTCTTTGTACCTCAAATAAAAGTTTTTAAGTATTTTCCAGGTTTTTCTCCATTTATGCTCCTTCAAGGCAACCATGATTTCTATTAACTCCTACCACCTCAAGCATTTTCTCTACAGACAATGGGGACACCAAGTTCCAACACGGGGAACTTAAATGGCGGTATCTTTTGGATACCTTCTGAGTAGAACAAGAGAGGGATGCACAGCCATGGGGGAAAATGT
>VWZN01001386.1:585-12169 GCA_013396955.1 Regulus satrapa | reverse complement strand
AGAAGCAGTCAGAACAGCCAGGGAAATTTGCTTCCCCAGAACCCTCACCTAGTTCACCTTACTTAAAAACACATTTCCAACAATCATTTCCACAATCGCCTTCAAGTTGTTTCTGAATGCCCTGAAGTTCAGGCTTTGAGTCCTGTTCCTCAGTGAGGAGAAGGGCTCAGGTGTGAGTGGTGCAGATGCAGTGAAAGCTCCAACGTACAACCAGGGAGTTGTATAAACCTCCTCTGAGCAGCTTCGCTATAGCTGAAGCTGCAGAGCTAGTCACAGAGAAAAAATGGCACCAGAGCACTGAAAGGCTTCAAGAAGTTTATTTAGGATAAACGAGGGGGAGGGGGGAAAGAAAATTAAAAATAAGAGCATGGAATGTTGCACAACTTTATAAAGGTGGAGTAAAGGTTGATTAGTGGTCATGCCCTTTCAAATTATAGAGTGCCTAGATTTGAACAGTGAAAAAGAATTGCACTTTTGAGCAGNAAAAAATGGCACCAGAGCACTGAAAGGCTTCAAGAAGTTTATTTAGGATAAACGAGGGGGAGGGGGGAAAGAAAATTAAAAATAAGAGCATGGAATGTTGCACAACTTTATAAAGGTGGAGTAAAGGTTGATTAGTGGTCATGCCCTTTCAAATTATAGAGTGCCTAGATTTGAACAGTGAAAAAGAATTGCACTTTTGAGCAGCAGCTCAGTAGAGACTGAACGTACCAAGCTGATCCTTAAGCCATGCACACCTACCTCCCAGGAACTCCCTGGAAATAGAGGCTGTGAGCACAGCTAAATAAAGAGTAAAATAGAGTAACACCCACACCTTTCACGGGCAAGGCTTGAGAATTGCTCATAGTCTAATCAGGCTGGTGCATCCGGCCTACACTTAAAGACCTAAGCAATGATGTTCCCTCCTCATTCCCTGCTCCTGAATGAAGTGCTAACTGTTATCACCCTTCACCCTTTCCCCTAGAGTCTTTTCTGAGAGTTAGTTTAACACCACAAAGAATTTTCCAGTATAGTTGTAATTACAAAAAACACGGGGTCAGCGCAGTTTATTCCAGTATCAATTTTGCCAGTATTGTTCAACCTTTGCTTCGAATAAAAGAAACTATTTTTGAGACTTTTTTGTTAGTCATTGTTAATTCTGACTTTGTTCAGACCAATCTTTTCACACTCCTCCCTGACATAACTATTTGGCTAACAGATTTAGCCTGGGCTTCTCGTGAAACTCTCTCTGCACTCTCCCTTTATTAAATACTCTGATGTGTGGCACAGAGCTGATAGCTGCCAAAGCCAGTTGCATGCCCTTTCTTTGGCAGCACCAACAAAATTGTTTGGTTTAGGAATCACTGAGGGGAGTATTTTGCTGTGAATACTACAATCATAAGCAGTTTAGTATGGATACTGTCCATTAGTAGAGTAAAAAACCATCTCCCAGCACTGGCATAAAATATTATTGGTAAAAATACCATTTTACTTGTACAACTTGTGTCTCTACCAGAGGCTGCTGTTGACACAGATACGCCTGTCAGGGCTGGCATCACTTTAGAGCTATGCCGGTAGACATCAGTCCTGGAACTGGGATCTTGGTCCAGTTACTCTTAAGACAGTAAATAGAAATGAAGATGCAAATAAATGCATGTTGTAATTCAAATCAGTGACACAACATCATATTCTGCTGTTCTTTCCTTACAGCTGCTTTATGCAGATTCATAAAATTTAAGGTCAGAAGATACCTTTAGGTAACATAACCTGAGGTATAACACAGGTCAAGCAATTTTATGTAATTGAGCCTCATGATTCATAAATGAGCAAGCATTTTCTAGAAACCATTTTTGAGTCAAAGACACCAAGTGAAGAAGTCACTATTTTCCTTTTCAGCTTATAGCTTTTGCCTCATGTTTTTGAATCCGGAGCCCCAAGAAAGTGTTTTGAACCTCTGTGATGCCATAATCTGTGCAGGTGCCTCTCCTTGGAGTTTCTCCTGTCTGTGATCCATTCTTTGATCGTTCTTTGACTCCTTCTATTTGCATTCTTCTAAGCAACATTCTAATCCCTTTTCCAGCATCAGACCTGCCATCAGTCTCCCAGAGCAGCATAAACCACTGGGCTGACACACTAAGACATACCCTCCCCACCTTCTGGTGTCCTCTGCAGGGAGAGGGAGAACACCCTTGTGACGGTGTGTGCTCAGTGGCTCCTGTCAGCTCTGTGAGTGGGGCTGAAATCAGCTGGGTGGTGTGTATTTTTATTCTATATTTTCTGTCTGCCATGCCAAGTTTTACACTGCACTGATCTCCAAGCTCTGTGGAGGTAAAAAGCATGCCTGGGCACTAACAACTCTGCTTTTGTAAGGTCTGGTGATATTTCAAATATATAAATCTTAGCAAATTTATTCCAAAATGCAGAAAGTAAGGGTTTTGGCTGATATATATTTGTAGGTACAAAGGTATACTTCATATTGAATTCATGTTATTAAAGCCCTTACAAGAGAATCAACTGAGCAGAAGATGACAAGCTTAAAAAAGAGATACCATTGTGATTACAGAAAGACAAGAAAAACAAACAAAATTCCTCCTTACTTTCATTCTTTCTAGCCCATAAAGTGTTTATGAGTACCTGGGTTTAACTATTCCTGTCAGCACAAAAGTAATCAATAAAGGAACACCTTGTACAGAAATAATGCATTTTCTGCAGTTATAGCTAAACAAAACAGATTCTAACAAATTCCTAAGGATCCACTCTCATTATTGAAGAAGATTCTGAATTTTTAGCTCTGTAAAAAAAACAGATGAATATCCTGTAACTCAATTTTTATTAACATCCAATTGTACATCACATACCTCAAAGTCCAGGTGTCCCTATGTATAGTGTTTCTGAGTACTTGACATCAGGCAGCTGGAAATTTTCTCAATATGATGTATAACAAGTTACTTTATTGGGGTAATTTAGGACAGACCCTGTAGAACATGTAAAAGAGTTCTTGGCTGGGAGCTGTTTCTCCAAATCTATCTGAGAAATGACTTGCAATCTTACTCATCTTCACAGGTGCTTGATGCCATTGATTTACAATTTTATATTGCAGTTCTAACAGGTTAGCTGAAATAGAGCATACACGTATGAAGGACATTATTGAGTACAATATCTCCAGCTCAGGAGAATGAGATAGTTCCCTTTCCCATTTAATCATAAATGTTTCTTTAGTGGGCAATAAAGAAAAAGCAACGGCTTTATACAATCACCCCACAATGTTCTGAGATTCATTGCTAAGGAATAAGATTTGCTCAGATAAAAAGGATTCTCTAATACAAGTAGATTTAACATCAGACTGAATAAAGGAACTCCTGAACTGGAAGTAAAGAAGCAAAAAGGAAAGTCTACCATGTTCCACCTTAGTTGTATTTCTAAGGGAAATGTGAATTTGTTTTTTACTGACAGTTGAGATAAATATTCCAGATAAATGAAATCAGTTGTTTCTGCAGTCTTTAGAGAAATAAAGGAGCAAAATACACAATATAGTTAGAAAAAGAGGCAGATGACTCTTAAAGCTGGTGTAGGCTCCATCCCAGGAACTTGGGTTCAGATCTGGTCGTAAAACCTGCAGTTTCCACACCTTCTGACTCGTGATCCCTCTGTTTTCAAAACCTACCTAGAGAGTCTGTTCCCCTTAGCTGAGCTAATGAGCTGCATTTATACAACTGTAACAGAACCCACCATACTCAAGGGGCTTGCATAGTGATTTTTATGATTCCCTCTCCTGCCCAAGTAAAGTCAGCAACAAGTCTTTTGAACAGGATGGAGCACTGAATGGGGTGAAGTTCACAACAGTGAACTTTGAAACAGACATAAAATAAGATTACCTAATTCATTCATAGTGAACCAACCTAATTAATCAGCAGTGCTCTTCAAATACATTACTCCATTGAGCTGTGCAAATAAGCTCCCTGTATAAAAATTATATGTATTAAAATTAAATCACCAAAGTGTTTAGTACTGGCCTCACTTTGCTCTGGCTGAACTTTGATTCTTCTGTCACAAGGCACTTTGAAAATTCCTTCTCAGTAGTACCAACCTTTCAATGAAGAGCAAAAAAGACAAGGTGACTGTCATGATTTTACATTATGTGGCCTTTCCCATAAGGAGTGCAGTCCCTGATTTCTAGCTGGTGTGAATCATCATGGATAGTGGTTCCCAAATTATGTTCCTTTCTTCTTGGACATATGTATAGTAAGTTTACACCCAGCACAGAATGGTGTGGAAATTCAAATTTAAATGTGGTCAAATGAAAACCATATTTGTCCAGTCCTCTGGATGAGAAGAAACCAGTTGTAGCATGGCAAAAAGATATATACACATATTTAATTATGTTACGAAGTCTGCTGATGAGATTAGGAAATCCTAATAGTATTTGTATATTACTTTTTTAAGAAAGAGAGAGAACCCAGAATTTTTCTCTTCACTTACAATTTTCCTAAAATCCGTCAAGTGAGATAAAATATTAGGGATGGTCTGTTTGGAATGAAAAACAAACAGACAAAAATAATTAACATAAAAAGCAAGCCTATTGTCAGTCCCTGAGTCTTTCCTGCCTCTGACTATAGCATCTTTGTTAATGCAGATGACTCACATTGTTAAGTCCTTGTTAAATAACTAGATGATATTTTGAATTAATAAAATGGTCTTTCTAATTTTAATAACATTACTTTTTATATTTAAGCCAGAAGAAACAGATGTTTTAAACAACCACATCCCATGGTAGATTCTCTAGTCTGTCACTAAGTTTCATGGCTTAACAGGAGCAAGGACTACATGAATTAGTAAGCATTTCTAGGATCACACCCTAGACTAGTAACATTTTGAGATCTTTTAGAACTGCATATCCGGATGTACTTTTACATCCAAGATACTAAAAAAAAAAACAACAACAAAAACCCAAACCAAACCAAAACAAAGAAACCCCGCACCTCTTAGGTTAGTTGAGTGCTCTTAGCTTATTTGAATCAGGTGGCCAGCTGTGGAGGATGCTCTTCTAAAGCAATGCTTTGCCCTCATAATGAGGATTTGACTGTGGCTTTGGCAGTCAGACCCGTCGTGGCAGAGAGGATGTGAAAGTGAGGTGCCCGGGTGGCAGTTGGTGGTGACGTCCTGTTTGCCGAGGACGGGAGCACGCTCGGCGCATCCATGGGGACTGCGCGTGTAACCGACAGCCACCGCACCCCACTGCCTTCTCCTCCGCGGGCTCCCTGGGAATGAAGCCACAGCTGCCCCTTCTCCAGCTGATGTGCGGAGCAACTTCATCCAAACTAACCTCTCAGAGTGAATCTAGAGATCACGGGCATTTCAGCTGCATCCTGTGCAAGGAGCATTCCCTTGCAAGAATTGCAAGCTCACTTTCACAGCTTACAGGCTCTATTGAATCGCTGTGTAAGCAAAGTATGATGGACCAGCAGCTATAATAGAAACCTGGGACTCCGGAGATGTGCATATAGTTCAGCATAGGCTTCATAAGTGTACATCCTATTGACGCAGAAATAGAAAGAATATAACAAGAAATTAATAAAGAAAGAAAGATGGCAAACCCCCAACGCACAAGTTTTTACTACTCCAGGCCTGACGTGCAAAGAATGGATAAATGTTTTTTACTGATGTGTAACTCTATGTCACCGTGACTAACATTTAGGGCCTAAATGGATAGAGTCCCTCCGTACATCAAAAGCACATCATGTTTACTGAAGGGGTTACTACCACCTGCCAGCTGTTTATTGGCCCTTAGCTGGAGCCCACTATCTCCTCAGATCTGTTGGCTCGCTTTATTCTAATCTTATTTAGGCAAATGGGTGTCAGTTAACGCAGATAGTTTAAATAGTAAGGCTGGGAACTTGGGCTGTTTAATCTAGACAGCGTTGGGAAATATAGGTAGGAGCAACTGTATCAGCAGATGTGAGGATCATTAATATCTGACAGGGTGATGCCAACAAAAAATACGAACAGTAACTTTTTTCACTGGCTCAGCTGGGTTTTGGAAAAGAGCACCTGTTTATACTTATGACATAATTTTCTTTCAGCAGTAGTGTTGGCTAAACAGACCCTATTATCTCCCTCTGCCACCAAACCTCCTCTTTGGTCAAACAGAAAGAAATGGGTAACGGCCTCACGCACTCTGCCCCTTTTCTTCCCCCTTCCTGTTATGCCAGCACTACTGTTTGGGCCGTTGGGTGAGTCAGTGCTAGGATCTGGACAAAAATAAGTTTTCTTTCTCCCCTCTTGGATTGCTGGCACATCATGCATCTGTGCAGACCCTTGCATTATAACTCCCAAGGTCCATACCAGGTGACTTGTGCAATCAGTCGCCTGGAGCTCCTGGAGCTGGCGCTGCAGCTGACAGAAGTGTTCATGCAGCCATGGCATTCCTCCCTTGTGTCTCTTTTCCTCACCTCCAAGGTGGAGTGCGAGCAACTGGACTTCTCAGTGTACAGGAGTGCTTTAAGGGTAAAATGTATCAAAGCAACAGCTCTCAAACCAAGAAGTTGCCCCCTTGAGAAAGCACAAGAGTATTCCACGTTGGGATGGAGAATACTCAACATAATTTCATGTGACCTCTTCCACCTCTCATCCCCCTCACCCTCTTTGAGGCTTTGCAGCTCTTCCTTTTCATCCCCAAGAGCATTTACTTTGTGTCCCTTCTGCAAAGGAGCTGAAGAAAATTGGCACTGGGGTGAACTTTGTTGGAACTTGGAGGGCAGGATTACAGTGTGAGTGATATTTATGAGTGATACAGCATGACTATACTTCAGGGGGCTAAGGCAGCTGCAAGTTGGGCTACAGGAATTTGGGATTATCCAGTGAGCAGATGTGTATGCACGTGTGAAAGGGTGGGGAATGAAGATAGTGTGAGGGAAAGAGGGAATTACAGATGATTACAGCAAAGGAAAAAGGTGGGTCTCCAGCTAAAAGACTCAGAGATGCTGTATTTGAAATCGTAAATGGTAAAATACTACAAAAAATGGGTCAGAAATAGAGTGCATCTGGCAAAATCATAATTTATAAAAATTCAGAATTACATATACACTATAGTCGTAGAAAAAATCAGTTTGCAAAGGAAGAATACTGTGCCATCTTGCATTAAAATCCATGCATTTCTGTCTGGTAAATATCCTGCATCCGATAAAAATATCCTGCAGAAAAATATTTTACTTGGTTAAGTCATGGAGGCCACAGTAATCTGTGTCTAAAAACCGCAATTGATAAATACTGTGATATATAAAATATAAGACTACAGAGTGGAAAAAGTTTAGGAAAGAAAACTTAAAGCTTTTTCTTTTTCTTGGAACATCCAGCGTGTTTACAGCTAAGGTACCAATCTAATTTATTTTATGAGAGTGAAAGCTGTGCACTGTCAATTTAACTGTTCCTTCAATTTATCAGTCAACCCGGTACGCTACAACTGACAAGAGGAAGGACCCCCAACCAGTGTGTAGCCAGCAGCAAATATTTCTTTTGGTTTCCTATGTATCTCTTGCACATCAGAAAAGATAAGATTTGTAAAAGGCAGGAGAATGGGAAAGAAACTTGGCATAGAACTCTATGATTATACTGTTATACTGACTCTTGTTTAGCTTTTCTAATTTAGAAAAAAATGTGACCATAAATTATTGATTCAAAGGAAGGCCAGCCTTTTCCTAAATTTCTCCAACATGCAAATGTTGGAGAAAACATGATGCTCTCAAACAATGGCATAAGATCCAGAAATATTAGTGTAATTCAGTTTAAAGGCTTAGGTTTCACTGGTGGGTGAACCCTCAACATTACTGCCAAATGCAAGATTTTGTTTTGACTTAGAAAATTGATTGGGCCCCTATCTCACCAAAGTACAGACACAAAAGCTGTTTTTTCACAGAGGCCTCAGTCCACAGAAGCACTTAGTCAGGGCTTAACTTTAAGGAAGCAAGTGTTCTCATTGGCTCCAATGGACGATTCGCATTTGTGAGATTGAGGCATTTAAACACTTGAATAGTGGTCTAACCCTAGCATGTTGCATTTTCATAATAAAATCATGTATGACATTCCCAAGATGGAGATAATGATGTTCTAAAGTCCTTTTGTTTACTCATTGCCAGAAGAAATTGATTAAATGGCCCAGGATTAGTGGCTGCTAAAGATTGGATTTTAATTAAATGGTACAACGTGTCACTCTCTACATGTTTTAGGTCATAATCTGTTGGCATAAACCAAAGTTCATTTTGTCCAGCTAAAATAAAATTTTTACACTCACCTACAGGCTTTACACCTAACAAAATCTGGCTTATCAGCTGGACATCTATAGCACTAGTTTACTTTTTACATTTGTGACTGAAATGTAAATATTACATAATAAAGAAAACACAACTGTGCTATATTTATATGTTGACCACATAAGGGATCTTTTAAAGCAAAATTCCATTACTATAGTTCTAAATACCAGGCTAAAGCAGCCCTGAGCTGGCTGCCTACTTTTCTGTGATCTGATTTATGCCTTATTGAAATAAAAGATTTGCACTGACTTCAGAATGATTTCGATTGGATGTTTAACTAGTAATAGAAGTGATAATTTAATAAAAGCCCACATACTTCTCTCTTTTTTTCCCATTAAATCTAATGCAAATCTAAAAGAAGGAAATTGAGAATTACAGTGAATTTGACAACAGTTTCATTAAATTGCACAGTGGATTTAACCATAAAGCACAACAAGATCCCAATGAAAAGCTTTTTCTTTTGTACACAGAGATTTTTCAGGCTCATGTGTGTACCCACGTCAAATCCAACAGGCTCTTGAACCTCGAACTGGATTAAAAAAAAAAAAAATTAAATCTTTTTCCCAATACCGCTAACATAACACCTCGGAGATATTAAAATATTAGTTTGTTTTTTGTCTCTCTCTTCGGTGTTACTCTTTGTATGAGTTGTAAGACCAAAGGGAAGGATGGCTGCTGTAGTGCTGGGAAAGGCAGTAACTTTCATGGGGTCGAGCTACAGACAGGTGGCTTAGAGGGTCTGTATAAATGTTGTAGCCAATGGCGTAAACAAATTACCAACAGTAAGTTTAGAAAATTATGTCATTTATTTTGATGAGGGATCGTAGAGCGCCAGAATTTATAATTTATCAGGAAAAAACAAAAGAAAGAAACTACACCTGGACAACACTGGTTTATAGAAAATAATTAAATTGAAGGAACAATGAAAATAGAACAAAAGTTGAAATTGCGCACTTGTGATATCAAATATCAACGCAATCACTTTGCAGCAGATAATATGCATGGCAATTAGAGCTTTTTTACATTATATTATAATAAATTCATAATTCATGCATACAATGAGAGCTTTTGGAAAGGAGGATTTGAATTTTACAAATACTACCACTCATCATCTGAGCAAAGATGGCAAAAGGAATTTCAACATTATTTGCGATCTAAAAAATTGAACCATCGTTGTTGCTTTGTGTTGTGCTTCCCTTGCACAGACTGCAGTGCCTTCTGTCTGCTTTAGGGTGTGGCATCTGCCATTGGGGAGGAAAAACTGGCATGTGTTGCCTTTTATAGCAGACTGATTTCATTGTGCTGAGGGCCTCAATTTTATAGCCTCTTAGTTCCAATCTTGTAGCTGAGTTGCTGAAACAAATGGGAGGAAAAGGAGTTAGTGGTACGAACTCTTCAGTTTAAAGCATCATCCTTTTCTTTTCCCTGGGAAAACATTTCAAAGTAAATCTGTGTTAAAAGTTTTGCGGGTTATTTTCCCAATTGGAAAGAGTTGCGGAGTTTGTCAGGAAGTATTGCGATCTGCAGCCCAGGCACTAGCAGCACATGTTAGCAGATCGTCAATACATGTATTTTTGCTCAAATAAAAATGTTTCAAAGTATAAGTGTTTAATTGATTTTATATTTTATGTTAGAGTACACATGTAAAGGAATACACACAAGGAGACATCTATATTTTTATTTGCATATGAAAGACTTAAAAAATCAACTTAGGTGGTTTAATGTGTATAATTAGCGTGCATTTGAATATAGAAAGAAGAAAATCCAGGAGATAATGTCAAAAAGGCTCACTAACAAAGATGTAGTATTCTCCTGGCAAAAGCTGATGAATGATTTGGCATGAATTCATCTTACGGTTCTGTTATTCTCTCTCCTACAAAGATGATATATCCCTTTCTAGCAGTTTGCATAGAATTGCAATTTGTTGTTGTTACAGACTGTAATGACCCTTGGGTATGCACCTGATTCCCCCCGCTAGAATTACTCCCCTCTTTCTTTTTTTTTTTTCCCCTGCTCTGTGTTTATATATGTGTAGCCACATAACATTTTTGCACTTGCAAAGGATACCCAAAAAACCCCCACAAAAACCACCGACCCATCAAAAAAACCCAGAACCCCCCAACTGTAAAACAGAAGTATTAGCAAGATGTACTTCATGAGCACTGAGACTTCTCAAAACTAACTCCTTAATGTAAATCATAATATTTCTGACTTTTCAGACAGAACTAAAATTAATAGACACTGGAATCACACTGCTCATACATTTATCAATAATCTTTGCATGTAACTCAACATTAGAGCATGAAGCTTCTGCTCCTTTAATCTTTTCACAGCAAATTGAAGAAAGCCTACCTACTCGTGACAGCATCTTTCTTGATATGCTGCATTTTTCTCTATCTCCTATTTATCCATTTTGAAATTTGAAAACGTGCTTACCTTTAACAGAGCGTATAAATATATTAATTTAAAACATCGTGGTTTAGACCCTTGCTGTATTGAAAACGTTTGCTAATATCCCAGTTTGCTGTATTCATAGTCAAGTATTTGATCTCCCAAATGCTTTCATTAGTTGAACGTAATTGTGTGACTATTACCTTTTGTTATACTAGGGTATCGCTTGTATTAAGATAGTTATTTAAAAAAACCTTCAAACCGTTCTGGTTCAAAAATGTAGGTCAGCAGCAGCTTTCCATTTGGAGCAAGAGTTACTCAGATTACATATTTTTAGGTTTGTGTTACTACGTTTTCATAAGTGTCTTGTGCACACTAGAAATTATATTGTTCGGGGAAACAATTATGAGACCGAAAATGTCGCTTGCTCTTTGATCAACTCCTGTTGAACTGCAAATAAGTACACAGAACATATTGAAAACGGCCCTATATATAAAAGCATCATCAGTGCAAATGACCGTTAGAATTTTGAGACAGCTGGACAATGTGGACAACTGCAAAGATGCTACCGCTGCAGAATTTTAGGTTAAATTTTATAACCGTCTGCACATACAATATAAATCTTCAGGGGGCGGGTGGCTGTGGGAGGAAAAAAAAAAAAAAAAACCCAAACAAATCTAATTTCTCCGTCACACGAGCAAACGTGTCCCTGCCCTCGGAACACCAGGCGGCTGCCGAGCAGGGCACAGGGGGCCGGCGAGGGGGTGGCAGCGTGCGGCCCCCGAAAGTTTGACCGGTCCATTTGCTCCGGCACAGCTGGAGCGCATGGCGGCCCCTCGCCTCCCTCCCGCCGAACCGGCCGGCGCGGGGCAGCGCCGCCGGCGGCACCCTCGGCCCCGCAGCACCGG
>VWZN01001385.1:103531-141688 GCA_013396955.1 Regulus satrapa | reverse complement strand
TGCGGCTGGTCTCCGGCGAGGGCGGCGGCGGGGCGCGGTGGCCGGCGCTGAGCACGCGGGTGCGGAGCGAGGCGGCGCGGGCACAGGTAAGCGCCGGGAGGGGAGAGCGGAGAGGGGAGAGCGGAGCCTCGCCGCGCCCTCCGCCCCGGGGCTCGCAGCGCCGGAGGATGAGGCGCGGCGCGAAGCGGAGCTCGGCCCGAGGCGCGGCTGCGTTTCCCGCAGGGGCTCGGGGATATGCCAGTCCTGTGCGAGGGCGCCCGGGTTAGTTAAGATGGTCCCCGTGCCCGTTAATGCCCTCCCGCGGCGGGCACAGCCCGCTGCCTGCGGCGGCCGGGGCGCCCAAAATGAAAGTTGCGGTGCCTTTGCGACAGCGGGGCTCGAAACGCTGCGGCTTCTGGCTGAAGCGTGGGCAGGGTGGGCTCGTGTTCCGTGGACTCGGATGTGATGTTAAAAATAGGAGCTGTGTATCGGAAGGAAATTGCTTGAAATGTAACATGTGAACTGAACACAGGATTTAACGCACATATTGCCTGCTGCCCGAGCTGGGGTATATTTTCAAATTCCATAGAATCATAGTATCATTTAGGTTGGGAGACACCTCTAAGATCATCGAGTCCAACCGTTAATCCGGCTGTATCTGTGTTGAAAACATATTTCTGTTATATGAAGACCAATCCCTGTAACTTTTAACAACCTCATTTTGTATTAAAATACAGTAGTTGTCATCTTGACCCCTTTTGTTTGAGGTGGTACGTTGCTGTTACATCTGAAGGGAAGAAACACTGAGTCCATATTGTGATAGATGTAGAACATAAAATCTGAGCATTTGAGGTAATTGCTGACATACAAGATGAGTTGTTGCAGGCCTCAGTTTCCTCCTTTTATAATTGACTACTATGTCAGGTTAAAAAACTGTCTCATATTTCTTGTTTATAATCCATGAAGTATAAGAACGGACAACGCACATTTTTTTTTTTAGCTGAATAATAAACAAGCTCTTCATAACATATGTATTTGCCTCTGAATGTAACTTACTCTGTGTAAAGATTTTTCAGATGTGGAGACCATATTTACAGTGCAATAAAATACAATTCTCAAAGTTCATAATGATTTGCTCCAATTAAAAAAGAAAAACAAATCCTTTAGGCATTTCAGGATTGTTTGAAGACCCCAAAAAAGTCACAAGTCCAAGCACTTTGTGAAAAGTCTGTTTTAAACTTAGTAATGGTTGCATTTGACTTAATATTAGGTTTTAATAAGTGGTCTTACAGAACAAACTGCTAATTAGTGGGTTTTGTTTTTCTGAATGTCTCCACTTTTATTCACCAAATCTTATGCTCATAAAATTCTCAAGTCATCCTGATCTAGTTAAGTTGCTAGTATGAATATTAGTCTAAGCAGAAAAAAAAAATTAAAAAGAAAAAAAAGTAACATGGGTGGTTTGGAAAGAGTTAAATATGTTTATTTCACAACAGCCTCCACAGTAGACCAATGTAATTGTGTAAAAGCTCTGATGTAAATGTGAAAGCTACTATGACTTTTCTTCCCGATCAAGAAGTTTCCCCGCTGCCACTTAAAATATTCCCAGCCTATTCCATGTACCTGATGGTTGTTACTCATGCAAGGATACAGTAGCTGACAGTGCTTTGGATAAATAAGATTCCAAGCAGGCCGAACAGAGTGAAGCAGTAGAGATTTTCTGTGATTCTGGCACAGAGCATGTTACATCCTAATTGCAGGATATTGCCTCCCTTGCCCAGGGATCTGAGTCAGCTCGGTGGTAATGGACCAGCAGTGTGGCTGATTTTGCTTGACTGAAGTTCTGTAGGAGCTGTATTTAGGAAGGTACTTATCAGAATTATGGACTAACTTTACAGAGTGAAGTTATGCACTTCTATGGTGCTTTTGGTTGTCTCATGAAGGATAAAAATACTGGATTCTGCTTGTACACGAAGAGACACCCATGTCTGCCCTGAAGAGTTAACAGTCAGTGGCATAGAGAGTGGGAGAAGAGAGGTGTCCTCTACATAAATAACATTTCCATATGTATTTGTTTGTTTTATGGTTAAATACACTCTGTCTCCATATTCTAACCATTGCTAATAGTCTTTGAATATCTGTATTTAAGAGTTTAAAAGGCTGGTCTTGAACAGAAATTTCAAACCAGAGTTAGTGGCCTTCTGGACTGGTTAAGGGAGCAAGCTTCTTTGAGGAGGTAAAAGCATTTAAGAGGAATCCCTGGTGACTGAAGGACTAGCAACCATGTCTAGAAAAACAAAGATACCTGGATGGGAAGGGGCATTCAGAGGAGTGGCCAACTAGACCGTAGTTGAATTTAACGTAAAACATTGTAGTTGTGGTTTGAATTGGATAATGATAAAAGGCGGGGAGAAGAGAGAGATGAGCTGGAGAGAAGGAAGTTGCATTAAATCGGATTGGATTCCTTTAATTCCTGGATGAAAGCTTTAGCTGCAGAAAGGGCAGAAGTTGAACAAGAAGGATGCAAGCCTGAGTGCAGAGCTGCACAAAGGGAAATGAAGATGATCATGCAGAGGAATGCAGAAGAAAAGTGTGGCCTCTGCAGATCAGGAGTTTTAGAACAGGCTCATGCTGGAGTTGAGCCAGAGGAGTGTATTATGAGGAAAGGGGTTGAAAGGAGATAATTGAAGGCGGAAGTGACTAGGAAGTAATGGATGGCAGATTTCTAAAAAATAATGGCTTGTTTTCAGCATTTGTTGAGGTTTTTTTTTCTATCAACTTCCTTTGTTTTGTTTGTTCTAGGGTTTTTGGGCCATTGCCATCAGAGTTGAGTGATTTCTCAACAGGCATGCTTTACTATTAAATAGTAAAGGAAATAGTCTATATACTCATCTTAGAATCCCAGAATGTAATTGTTTAAAAAAACATAGTTAATGTGCTCACAACTGTAGTTGTCCAAGATTTCTGAGCCTCAGAACACAGTGCAAGGCAAATGTTGTAGGCTATTAAAGGCTTATGTCATTAATGTTTTACTGTACAATATATTGTGGACATTGGAGAATTCACGTGACTTTGGGTTTCTGCTTTTAATTCCATTGCAGAATAAAGTCATTGCTAGTAATCAGTGACACTCCTGTATTTCAATTTCTCTGTTCTTCAAAGGGTGCCTGTTAGCAGCTGCACAGCACTCAGAGTATAGAATAAGCAAGGTAAGATATAGCTAAAAACACACTAATATTATAATATCGTTAATGCAATCCAGGATCTTAGCAATGGACACCTAATTTACTGTTGCATAAATAAGTGTATTAGAAGATGAGAGTCCTCTATGTCAGGCACATTCAGTGAATGCTAATCTAATATTTTTGTATTTAAAAGAAAGTTCCCACCTTGGATGTTTTTAAAGAACCTTTTAACTCTGTGCCTTAAGCTATATGTTGGTATTATAAGAATCAAAACCACATGATTAATCCTATTTTCCTATAGTCAATACTGTACAGATGTGTTCTTTGTTAAAATGTGGAAATGTGTAAGCAACCCTCTCCACTGCCTGTATTATCGTTATCCATTTTTGATACGTCTAAGTGTTACATGGAAATTTGTGAGACTTGCTATGATTTTCAGTGGGAACAAGGTTCTGCCCTGCTATGGACAGAGATTCACTCCTCTCTGCTGGTTGTGCAGCACATTCATGATATAGCAATTTTTTGTTTCTGAAGCTGTTTTTCCACTTACTCATTGCCCATTGCCACAAAAGTATGCTGAATTCCTTCTTAGAGAGTAGAAGGAGTGACCTGGTTGTAGGGAGCCTGGTCAAAGGCTGCATCTGAAGACAGAAGTGCATGTTGTTTGTAGTCCAGAGTGAGCCAGTGGTTTTCAGTAAAAAACTTACTCCTCTTCTGCAGCCTGTGTTGTTTGTGACCAAATGATACAGTTGCATACACCTATTTGGAATTACGGCTTTCAGATTTCTTAAACGATTTCTTATTGCTAATAATCAATTTGAGAGAAGCTTTGCTCTGTCATGCTGAGTTTGCGTAGCTCTGCTTGCTCTTGGATTTGAAATCTTCATTAGTTATTCAAGTGTTGCCTAGTCTTTGCTATTGGATTCTCTGATTTATTGTCATCTCACTCTAGTCTTCAAACAGGATATCCCTGTTCATTGCAGGTACTTCTATAATTGCTGACTCCTGCTTTCTGGTCTTATGCTGTCAATTTCTGTTAGTATTATAAGTTACTGTGTTGGGTAGCTCCAACGAATAGTAATTTTTTTTTTTTCTTTAAAAAAGAGCTCTGGCTGTTGAGTGGCTTATAAAATATCTCTGGATTTTGGGACTGATGGAGACTGTTGGAAAGAGAAGAGTCATGAGATATTACCTGATTAAAAATTATTTTCTGCCCTAATCAAATGACTTTTGTCTCTTGAAGAAACTTAGGCACTATTTCTTATCATCCTAACAGAAAACCAAAAGAAAGGAGGCTAAACTGGGAAAGGGGCAATAGTGAGTAATAACATGCATTTGGTTTACTGCTGAATGTGGTTTTCTTCCTGTCTTTTTGCCTCTTAAGGTTTGTAAAGCATTAGGCAAAATGTGTGTGATGCTTTACTGTATGTTCAGTCTACGCAGTTATGTAAGATGATAAGATATTTCACCAACATAGCAATATTTTATGAATATGTGAATGACAGTTAAAATATTCATACTCTTGATGCAGGTCTTGCCTTTCTGAAGAGGAAAACTTGCTGAAAGCTAAACTTTGCTATAGGTTGTGTGTTGAATGATGTAAGGGCATTGAGGGATGTCCTTTGATTTGTGATGTAGGAGGCACTTTCAGGTAGACTTTTTTATAAAGTGCTCTAAAGTCTGTTTTGGTATTTTATAGGCAAAGAATATTTCAAATTCCTAATTTATCCTTCTTTGCAAGCTCATATCAGGAAAAGACCCTGCTGGATAATGAGATTTGTTATGACAGTAAATGTATAAGTCTAAAAAAATCATCCAGCAGAAAATCTCTGGTAGCTGCTGCTTCAGAGTTCATGTTGTTTTGTGTCATCTTCCCTGCCTGTGCCATAGCAGGCTGGAAAAGAGATATTCTTAAAGCTATGGCTTAGCCTCACAAAACAGGCTTATATACAGCCAAAAAGGGTCTTAAAGGCTCAGATGTAACAATTTGTTTGGAACGTATCTTCCCAACACTTGCTCTTTGCCATGATGAGTGTAGTAACTGCAAAGTCTGACAGAGGAGGGCTTTCCAGCACTCGTGGTGATAAATGCATCTGTGTTCACTCCTGGTCTGTGCTGGTGCCCCTGAGTGCAGGGTCACACCAAGTATTCCTTCTGCCATAGTTTCCCACTGTGTACCTGTTTTGGGACTCCTACAGCAGCTTTAACGCATACATGGTGTAGAAGTGTTATGTCCTGAACAGCATCATGATAAACTTTGATAAGATTTAGCTGTGTTCTGGAGGAACTATGTATGAAGTTAAGATTCACTCTGAAATGTTTGCCATAAGAGCATTATAGACATATGTGTTAAAAGGTCATGGTAGTTATATTATTCTTCTGGTAGCCCAGGTCCCTTTTGTAGTTTTCCCAATAATCATACCAGTCCTTAAGTGACTCAAAACTAACAACTTTTTTAGGGCTCTGCTTGTGAAAACATTATCACAGTTATCCTGTCAAACACTGCTTAAAGGTCAATCAAACTGTATAAAACCTTCAAAAGCCTGATAGGTTCAGCTCTGCAAATTGTGGGTCCTTCTAGCTAGCACTGGCTCAGTGCTTTTCCCTCTCCAGTTAGTTCTGCTAAAGTTTGTGGTCCTTCCACTTGTTGCTGCCTCCTGACAGGTTTCTCCCTGGAGAGGATGAAAGAACAAAGATCCTTCTCTTCTGCTCCCATGGATTTGAGCCACGGCTGCCTTTCCTCCCAACCAAACTGCTCTTCTGCTTCATGGGAAGTAGCTCACATGTGAGATGATAAAGTTGCTAGCCCAGGCCGATATTGTCAGAGGATCAAGACTGGACACAGGATTTTGGTGTCTTCCTATGCAATACATCTTTCTCTTCATCTACTGATATGGTTCAGTGTTTTCATCACTAATAATATTTTTTTCAGTATTGTTTATTCTAGAAATAATGTAATTGTTTATTTCTTGCATGTTAACCAAAACCGCTGTATTCAACGTCTCCAAAAATTACCGTAACTCCCATCCGTCTTCCTTTTCTCTAGTTTTGACTTATGCAATTTATTTTAAACAATGCCAAATTTGCTTTGATTGTCTGTGGAAAGATTTCAGACAAGAAAACTTTCAATGCTCCTCTAGTTACCTTTTTTCCTTTGGCTTGCCAGTGGTCTCCATGCAGGCAGTGCATGGATATGCTGCTCTGTGGAGATGTCTTTTGCAGCACATACAAGATCTCAGAGATTAGTCCCATGAAATTTAGCTCTTCATAGCTGCAGATGCTCCCTGATAGTGCTCCTCCAAAGCTGCTGCAATGGTTGCATTAATCTGCAGAGGAGGAATCATTGCTGCAGGGGTGAACTGTGCAGTGGCAGCTGTGCTGAGCCACAGCCAAGCGTGGATGTGGAACATCACTCTTTTCAGATGGAAGCATGTTCAGTGCAGATGAGAGCTTTGGACACTGAAGATTACATCTGTGCAAGCTTTTAATACTTTAGTGGGAGGACTATGTAAAGGAAGGCTTATGTTTTTTTCCCAGAAAATTTATTGTGAAGCACTGAACAGAAAGGTGGCTGGAATGCACATAAATAAGGTCAGGATGTGCTCTGCCAGGCTGTGGCATGCCAGAGATGGGCCCCACGATGGGGCTTGGCTGGTTGGGTAAGCCCAACTGCATAGTCGGTGTCACCTGAAATTAAAGAATTATGAAGAAATCACAGAAAGTGGCAAATGACATAGAGCTGTTTTAAGTGTTGAGTCACTAGGAGTCCAGCTTGAAAATTGGATTCAGTTAAAGTAAGTTAAAAGTATGGCATTGTTGCTGTGCATTTGCCTCCAGACAATGAAATTTGGTGATTCATCTGGTAATTTGACCAGCTCAGGTTTGTCTATCTATGATAAAATTCACTCTGAAGTCTCTCTTTCTTCCTTGTTTTCAAATGAAATGGATGTTACTGACCCAGAAAACTGTAGCAAGTGATTTAGAAAAAGTCTACTCCAGAATGTTGTGTTGATACAAAGTTTATAAAAATTTGTGTGGGTGAATGCCTCCTAATGAAAGTGAATGGGAAATACTTCCAATGAACGTACAGAAATGTGGAGGCTAGAGCCCTGACTTACAGTTCAAAAATTGCCCAGAAGAAAACAGTATGTAGGAATACACTCTGTTTCAGAAATGTCTCCTTAGAGTATTTCAACTCTTGAAATTCTGCGGGAATGAAAGAATCCATCCATCACTTGTTTCAGAAAATACTTACAGTGAAAATGTCGATTCATTTTGATCTCCTAGCCTGTATCAAGGGGAAAAGGAGTTTTGAATTTTGCTTTTCTTGCACTTTTCAACTTGAAGCAGGACTTTGATACTCTAATGTAGAGGGTGAGTCATATTTTAAAAGTATTATCTGTGGAATTGATTGAGCAATGTATTGGCATGCCTAAGAGTCTGCAAGTTTTGTCAAGCTTTTGTTAGCCTCTAATGCTAACAGGATGTTGGTAAACTTTCTGTTGGTACCCATGGTCCATTCCTGGTTGGCTTTAGGTGTCAAAGAGTGCTTGTTACTTCCAGTGGGCAGAGATAATCTTTTGGTAGCTTTCATTTGTACGTAAACTAAATGTAAGGCCAATTGAAAGTGTTTGGAATATGTCACTGTGTTGCTGAAAAGAGGTTTGCTCACTGATACTGGTATAAAGGAGCAAAGTTATCGTGGACTCTTTTTACTACATTTGAATGCTTTATTTGTGATGTAAAGGCAGCTTAATGGAGAGTTTTTGTAGATTTCTCTCACAGTGGAACTCTGTTCCTTCATTTCTGAAGGCTACAAAAGATGCTGAAAAGGGGGCCTTTAAAGGTTATTGATGCCTTTCAGAGCTTGGAAAACATGTAGCTAAAAAATGACCTCAAGGCACCATCTGCTTCAGCAAAGGGAAATGCCTTCGCTCCTCCTGACTGTTGGATCCGTTGAGTTTTCCTTCTTGTCTAAATGGTGTTCTTGGACAATAGTCCTTTCTCCAGAGAGATGACACAGAGATGCAGATGGGTTCACGCTCAAGGGCTGCCCACAGCGCGTGTGTTGCTGCCCTTGTGTTGGGCTCTGTCCCCCTGCAGATGGGTGGTGTGTTGGTTGTTTGCCTCTCACACTGCAGCTGTGCATGAGTAGCATCTCCTTTGGGTTCTGCCCACTTGAAACTGCCAGGGAGAGGGGTATTTTACTGAGGACAGATTGTCCTTGTTGGAGTCCTTTCCCTCTGATCTCATGTTTCTTCACAAAGTAGTTTCCCCCTCTGATTGCAGCCAGGTCCTGGGCTGCTGAGTGATTCAGATGGAACATCACTGCTGCTGTAGTATTTCTTCTGACTCCTAGACATGCCAGTACACTGCTTTTCCTGTTAGATCTGGCTTTCTGAAAACTGCAGTCACTGTAGGGAGCAATAGAAACTGGTGTTTCTGGGTCACAGGGTGAGTCTTTTCTTTACTCTGCTCCCTGTCTTGGTTTAAGAAGTGTGATCTTCAATGGTCATCAAAGTTTTGTATGAATTATGGCAGGAAAAGATTCTGAACTTGTCAAATTTTCATTCATGACTTTTCTTTTTTTCCTATGTGTAACCCTGTACTTGATTAATCACACTTATAACAACCTATTTGATCATATTTTCCCTGGCCATTACTATTTGATGGAGAACCTTTTTGAGTGCATTTTAAAAATATTAACTTGAGCAGTCACCAGTTTTCTGGTTTTGCCCCAGTAGTGATACATTTAAGACCTCTGGCACTATGGTTATATGCAACCTCTTATACATGAATCCTTGCTACTTCCCTTTCAGAAAAAGGGGAAAAAATATGACTTCCCAAAAATTCTTGCAGTTCTTCCTTTCACAGTGGTTTGAAGGCTTGCAGTAATTAGTCTCATAGGAAATCAAAACTTAGAAACAAAATTTTGGAATCAAATTAACATCATCTACACTTAAAAGCACAACGAGTGTGAGATCTGGTACCACAGGGCTTTACTGGTGTTGGAAACAAGTGTTAGATTGTCTCTTGGGATGCATCATCTTCCCCATTCAGTTACTCACATTTGTCCTATTGGATGTGTGAGATCAAATGGAAGCTCATGCTAAATTTGCTAGCAGTGACAGCCCTCTAGCTTTCCTGTCTTAATTTTTCCACTTAACCATTAACCTTGGGTGAATTTTTGAGAAAGATAAAGTAGAGGTGAAGAAGTAGAACAGGAAGAGAAGCTTTCAGGGGTCCTCAGAAGGATCCATGCTGCTACCCAGGCACTGGCTCTGCAGCAGTGACACCTGTGTAACATCTTGAATCAGTTTGTGCTCGAGACTTTTTTCCCTTGTGCTCTTCCTCCATAAATATTGAGTAAATTCAGTCTCTACATTCAAACACACAAATAAACAAAATAGGGGGGTTGTTGTGATCTTTCCTTTTCCCTTTTCCCTTTTCTCTTTTCCCTTTTCCCTTTTCCCCTTCTGGGAAGACTAATTACTGGCATTTTAGAGGTACAAGTGGTTCTTGCTTCTGAGTTTGAGTTCATTGATACCACGATGTTTATATGGAGAAAAGCTATTTTAGGTCATGCTTACAACCACAAGGAACGGGACCTTGGCACTACACTCTTTACTGATGGTGTTCAGCTCTCCCTGTGCTCCACCCTCACTTGGCATGGAGAAAAGATGTGTAATCCTGGACTAAAAAAAAAATTAACATGCATCTATTAAAATATTTCCTTATTTCTAGCTTTTCCTCAGAATAAATAAGTGATTTACTAAATGTGCCCCAAAGATGTAGTTGCAAAAGCGTTTTCATCAAACCATGATCCTATTCTGGAGTTTTTTCATTAAATAAACTCCGCCCTGACAAATGCCCCAAAGATATTTTGATTTATGCATTGGATAAAAAGAGAGAGCTTGCATGAAGAATGCCAAATAATAATGATTAATACAGTAAATGAATGCCTATAAATATTATGAGAATGCTAGAGAAAGTAAAAAAATAGATTTTGCAATTGTTTAATATGCTATGCTATGTGGATCCAGTCCAGTGATACTGAACTTTTGATAAAAATTAGATATTTTCAAATGGAAATAGAGAAGGCCTGAGGAAATAATGTTGCCGTTTTATTTTATTGTGTATTTTTGAAAGAAGATTCTTTCACTTGGGATATATATTTTTAATATTAGACCTAGGCTTATTTCTAAATTTTGTCTCTTAGCAAAGTTTATTTTTTTTTTTCTTCCCAGTACACATGAAAAAGTAATTTTTGAACAGATTTCAGATTTTACATAAAGCAACAATATACTGCATAACTCTGGATTTATTGCAACAAACTGAAGCTGAAAATTGTCATTTTAGAGCATGTGCATTTTATGTGCCTTTTTATAGAGTGCTAATTGGCACTGCATTTCTCTACTGTGGCATAAATTTATTTGCAATGGTTATTTTCAAAACAGCAAATGTAGGTAAATCAACATAAATTTTTTAGTATATTTTTAATTTAATTTCATTAATATATTTATTTATTTGATTTCCCCTTGGCTTATCTGTGTTCTTACTGAACTTATGATAATTTATTTTATTTCATACACACTTAAGGGATTGTAAACAAGCTGACATTTCTGTTCTATGAAATGGGAGGGGAAATTAAATTTATAACTGAGGAATCTTTTTTATTTTGTAAATGTGACTGAGTCACCAAATGTCTGCCATAAAATCTCATTGTTCTTACAAGCTCTGAAGAACACTTTTAAAGTTTTTTCTTCCTGTAACATCCGGTGTTATTTTATCTCTTGAGTCTCTTGATGCTTTTCTTTCAAGTCTACAAATTTGATCAGAATCTTTTAATTAGAAACTACAATGCTATATATAGTAGTAAATAGGAAATTTTTTACATCAAAGGACAAATATATAAATAGGATTTTCTCCTCAATTTTTATGATACTTTGTTATTTTTCAACAGAATTTCTTGTATTCACTTCCAGCAAAACTTATTAAAAAGTATCTAAGTGCTTTATTAAGGATATTTATCAAGGAACAAACATGTTACGATGAATTGCACATTGCATCACAACATGTTTTAAATTATTTTTCCTTATATTTGATGAAAAATAGTAGTCATCATGTTACTGTGCTGCTTTCAATACTCCGCTAATTATACACAATGTGAGGAAAATGTCTAAACTTTTCCATTTAAAATTCTTGCTAGTTTGATTATTCAGGAAAGTGCATAGCTTGTAAATGTTTCATTGGTGGTTAAGACACTTGCCCTGTTTGAAATGAAAATCTTTGGAATGTGTTTAAGGTTACCTCCGCAGCAGAGCCCTGATGCTGATCTGTGGTGATGCGTGTTGGTTGTAGCTGATGTACATTTATTCCCTTCGCAGATGCTCATCCTTTGGGGCCAGTTTCTGGAGAAAGCTGATCCCCACCAGGAGTATTGAAGGGACATCATTATTCCGTTGTGTTTCTTTGTAGTGATAAATAGTCATATTTGGTACTGATTGTCCATCTCCTCTATTACTGCAGTGATCCCTGAGGCATGGAGCAGGTGATTTAAAATAATTGGAATCACATTGCTCTTGGTTTGGCAGGAAGGTTTGCATACCACTTTTGTTTTTGTAGAATTCAAGCTTTTCATCTTTGCTTTGGATAAAATATCTTTGTGCTTAGTGACTTGAAATAATCTTTTCCACTCCATTTACTCTTGATTCCTTTCAGACATTCACTGAGATGCTTAAACTTCACAATCTTTAGCTGAAGTTAGCTCTGCATAGTTGCATTAGCTGCATGTGATGCTTAGTATTTTCTGCAGTGGACCTTTCAGGTCAGTGCAATTTATACACCACTAGAAACTGAACCTGAAGTACTGCAGCTAATTTCAGAGCTGTTATTGGTATTTTTCTTCTTCAGTTGCATGACATAAAAATTTCAGAACTTTTTGATTGTGTCGGAGGCGTTTCATTGTGCCCTTCCATTAAGTTGTTCGATTCTCCTTTCCTGGCTCCTGTTCATGTTCTGCATTGAGTGCATCTTCTGGTCTCCGGGAACTCCCCTTTTATGACTCAGTTGTCAGCCACTAATGTGTCAAGCTGATGGTTGTTGCAAAGCCTCACATTTTCTGAGAGAATTCCTGGGTTTGAGAACTGAATTATGAGTGTCCTGCTTCAGTGGTTTAGAGAAGCCTTTGCAGGTGTCTTTCCTGTTACGTCTGCTTGTCTGAGGTGGCATAGATGGAAAAGTACTTGTTTTCTCTCTTTGGGTTCTTTTATTGGTGTATGTCTATGAAGGTAAGCTCCTTTGCAGCTGGCCATTTTGCCTATTCACTGAGCGGGCAGGTAGATATGCTTAAAGATAATATCGAGCCAAGACTTTTTAAAATCAATTTCTTTATTTTGTGGTTCTTAACCAGATATTTAGAAGAACTGTTGCCCAAAAAAGGCATTGTCTGGAATTCTTAAGGTGTTTTTTCATAAGTTTTTTGTGATGGGGGATGAGATTTTTAGCTGGAAGGGGGAGTCTGTCTTCCTCTTCATTCTCTCTTGGGTGCCCCCTCTGACTTTCTATTGCATCTGTCTTATGCTTTATTTAGATCAGTTTATTTGTTGGACAAAACCCAGGCCCACTCCAAGTAGTGATCGGTTTTCTGCTGCTGATCTGATTTTCTGGCTAGCCACATGAGCTGACAAGGGAGAGTTGGTGGGAGCACTTGGCCAGGATGAAGCAGAACTGTTCATTTTCAGCAGCAGCCCACAGTGTGCAGTGTGATGGTGCTTTACAAACACCTATCAGGAATGGATGCTGTTTCTGGAAGGGGATGAGTTTGTCAGACTATCCAGAATGTCTTGGCATCTTGGTAGGTTTGAAATACCCTTGAGATACACTTGATTGCACGTGAGCTTAAACTTAATGGCAAATTTCCATGTTTGCATCATGTGTCTTGGGGAGTGGTTACATCTGTGTAATGTTTTTCATATTAATTTATTCATACATATTTTTTCCCTTAAATCCACATCAAGAGTTTCTGTCAGGGAATAACTGTGGTCCAGGGTCACCTTAAAAATACATTAGCTTGTAGTTGTTTATCTTAGAGATGTGTTGAAGAGAGGAAATCTTCCAGACCAAATCGATACAGTGCAATATAGCTAGCAGTTAAAAGCCAAACCAAACCAAACCAATAGAGTCCTTCTCTTCTCTTATGGTCTATGAAGTGGATATATTTTAATGACAAATGTTACATTTCATTTATGTACATTTAGAAATCCAAATTAGGCTTTTTTATATTCTTCCTTCCTTACTAATTCTCTTTTGGTACCAGTATATGGTCATATAGAAGACTTGGTTATACTCTGTGTAAAGATCTAAGTGATGGCAGATGTAGCTCTGTTGTTAACAAGCAGAACAATGAAATGCTGTAGAATGTCCTTTGCATTTAATAATGCAATGATGAGAATCAAAAAACTTTTACTGCTTTGATCAGAAAGTGATTGTTGCAGTGCAGGTGGATGAGTGAAGGTTAGCTAAGGTTAGCAGTGGGCTGCAGTGGAACAGGGGAATGACAGAACTGCCATTGGTCCCTTGTACCTTACTGGCCTGTCACATCCTGTTTGTGAACAGCAGCCTGAAAATTCGCATCTAGCAAGAGAAGATGAAATTTTAAAATCATTCAAAGCAGACTCTGCTGCCCGAGAGGTGGAAAAGAAACAACAATGGTAATGTGATAATTAATTTTTTTTTTTTTTTTGGTGTATTTGTGGTTGCACTAGCTGCTGTAGGCCAGAAACAGCAAAATGATTGTCCTGCATGTGGCTGCCATATGTGCTGTGGGTGTCTGTATGTTCTGTGGGTGTCTTTCATTGCAGATGCCTGCTGGACATGTATTTTTTCTGTTTATTTGCCTTTTTTTTTTATTTTTTTTTTTTTTTTTTAATAGAAAGTAGGCTTTTAGTATTGATGGTAGTTAACCACCTATTATTTACCCAGAAAAGGTAAACTATATGCAACATATATATTCATTTGGTCAAAAATCATACATTTTTTTGAAAAAGATGATGAATAATCCAGAAATTACAAGAACCACTTTAGCAAAGGCTTGGTGACCTGTATTAATAAGAAGGTTAGATGTACTGGGAACAGACAAAAGTATATCTGACACTGAGTTATGCCTATTGAGGAGCTTTCCAGTTTTACTGCATCCTTCTGAAGTGTAATGTAAACGTGTAGAGTTTCTTGTCATGCAATTTTATGTGCATCTCTATAGTAGTGACACAGCCAGGCATTTTTATAGAGGGCCTGAGCATCCTCCAGTGGGAGAAACTGTCCTGACTTCTGGGTTTGTTTTTTTTTTTTTAAAGGATTCATCTGTTTCTGGATATGCATTCATGGTTGTTGTCTTTTTTATTTATTAATACTCATGCTTATATATGTAGACATAACAAGAAAATTTTGCTGTAGGGCAACTAAAAGACGTAATAAACAAAAAAGTCATGATTCCCTCAACTGCCCTTTTCATTGCTGCTGTTCTTTTCCAAGGAAGCTGGTATTCTCAGCTCTTCTGGATTTAATGCCTATTGAAAGCCTGCCAGTAGTTTTAGAAAGAGTGAATTTGATGATTCACATTATCCCATCCTGTCCCATGTTTCCCAGCGTTTTCAATAAATCATTTGTTACAGTTGTACTATCCTGTATTATATTTATTTGGAGAAGTGTAGTTCAGAGTTGTAAGTGGTTCTCCAGCGTTTCCTCTTAGGTCCTCAGTCTACATGCTTCAAATCTTAATGTGCACATTTCAATGGAAACGAAATAGGAACAAAGTTGATACTGTTCCAAAATGTCTTCAAGTAGCTTTTCGAATTAATTAGTTAAACGATATGGCTGTTTTGTTTCTTGGGTGTTTTCAGGTCTAGAAACAAATGTCGCATTTCTATTGGATTGCTGAGTATTTTCTTCCACTAGGACTAGAATAAAACTATTTCTGGCAGTTGGGAGTTACGAAGTGCTCCCATGTTCGCCCGCTGTAGGACTGAATTAAAGGAACTAGTTTGTGGAGGATATACGGCAAAGAAAGGGAAAAATAAGCAAGCAAGCTGTTTCTCTACCACCCATTTTTCTTTGGTTTTAGTTGCGACTCAAGGGTTCGGAGTTTTGGGAACCTTTTAGAGTGTTGTGAGATCACAGCTTTACAGAAAATTCAGCTAATTATATTTTAGCCCATTGCTATCCCCTTGCTGTATGAGAGCCTGTGGGAATGAACAGTGTTTTTCAGGCAGTGTTGGTGAGATTCCTGACAGTACTGTTGTCTGACCAAGCCAGTAATGTCTCAGCTGTTCTCTCCGGTCTGTGTCTGGAGTTGTGTGAGCCAGGGGAGATCTCGCTTCCCTTTGTTCGGTTTTGCCCAGGATGGGAGTTTGAAGAGCCATTTCCTATGGTGTAGATAGGTTAGGATGGGGGCTTAATCTGAATCACAAATTGTGTTGTTGGGAATTCTTGAATAAGTCTCATAGATTCAGAAAATGGATATTTTATTCATTATCATAGACTGCTTTGTCTGTTTCAATGCAATTTGATTTGGTTAATGACATTTTTACTTACTGTATATATTTTGTATCTGCATTCTCAAGCCAGTACGAAAGGTTTTGCCATGACTTAATAATAATTCCAGTCTTTTCCATATTGCAGTCTACCCACATTGCTCGAGCCAGCTTCCAGGTTGATGCTTTTGGATCATCTTTCGTCTTAGATGTGACACTAAACCAGTAAGTAATGACTAAGTATCTTACACTACATTTGTCCAAGACCTGGTGCCTGTGAAATGGAATTTTCCAGCGGAGTTTTTACAGGCTGTATTATAGCAAAAGTACTATTTTAGGTATTGAGTTATTTTGTTGTGGTATACTTTAGGTTCTTCTCTTACTTTTGTGGGTAGCATTGTAGGCTGGTTGGTAGCTATTCCAGTATAACTAGTATTTTACTGGTACAATTTCACTTCACCGAATCACAGAATATCTCAGGTTGGAAGGGACCACAGTAGATCATCTGATCCATCCTCTCTGCGTAAGCAGGATCATCCTAGAGCACATTGCACAAGATTGTGTCCAGATGGTTCTTGAATATGTCCAGTGAGGGAGACCCCAACCTCTCTGGACAATTTGCTCCTGTGTGTGGTCATCTGCACAGTAAAGAAGTTCTTCCTTGTGTTCAGGTGGAATTTCCCGTGCATGAGTTTCTCCCCATTGCCTCTTGTCCTATTGCTTGGCACCACTGAGATGAGCCTGGTCCATCCTCTGGGCACCCTCCCTCCTTCTGGGCCCAGCTCCATCAGCCTTTGCTCCTAAGAGAGATGCTCCTGTCCTTTAATCATTGTTGCCTTCTGCTGGACTTGCTTCAGAAGCTCCAGCTCTCTCATGTTCTCCAGGAGCCCATGGTGCTCCAGCTATGGCCTTGCTTCTGCCAGTTTACCATAAAGGCAAATTAAAAACTTCCCAAAGAGCCTCCCTGGGTATTAAAAGGTGGATTTGCTAAAAACTGGTAGCTCTAGGCATTTTAATAACCAAGCATAAAGTACTGAAGATACATCAATTGCACAACAGCTAATCCCAAAAAAACAGTGAGTACTTGGGAATGAAGTTTCTCCAGATGTGTTTACAGCCTTTTGGAACAGAGAACTATTATAAGGCAGTAGCACTGTGAACTTGAGTCCACGAGGAAAGATTGAATAATAGTAAACTTACAGTGAAATCTGGTGTGTGGCTTTCAGTAATGAGTTTTTGAAGTAGTCTTTTAGTGCAGCTGTTTTAACATAGGAGTTGCTTTGTTTTTCTGTCCTGAAGTGAAAAGAGAATAAATAATAGAGTAAATATAAGTGTTTTGTCAAGTAATTCAGTGCCTAATAATTGAACAGAATGTTTTGTGGTCTGGTGTAAGAGTTGCATGCAGTTGCTGCAAGTTTTTCTGTAAAAATGAACTGTTCAGATTACAATGACACCCACTCAAATTTCAAGTTCGTTTTTTCACTTGTCAATAGACTTGAAACAGTGGCAATTTCTTTACATGCACTGACATTAAAAAGCACAGGTGAATCCCTTCTGGTTTAACAGATAGTGGGTACCCTGTGCTGCTGCAAGGAGAAGGCAAGAGGCTGCTTTAGATGTATGATTTTATAACAGCTGTATTTTAACACAGTTATGGAGGAAAAATTTCCTTCTGAAAAGCACCAAATCATTGATGCTGAAATGTTTCCTAGAAGTAGAAATTTTGAATACGTATTTATACCTTACTTAGAGTAGGCTGCACAAACATGTTTTAATTTGGCAGGTTAATTGTGTGGCCACAGTTTCAAAAAGTTCAGTATTGTCCTTACAATATAAATTTCAGGTAATCTTAAAAAATAAAAATAAACACATTTACTAATGGTCTATGAAAAGAGAAGTTAAGGTTTTGATTTTATGAGCTGCAGCTTTGTACATAGAAGGAAACTTGTAGGTAGAATTTTTTGTTTGTGCACATTGATACACAAACATATGTTTAACATTTAATTTGTTTTGATCTGAGTGCCATTTTTATGTCATTCCTTTATTCTCTTGGATGATATTGCACAAGTATGAGTATGGTAAGACTGTCAAAATTATTTCCTCTAGTTCTTAAGAGTGCCAGAATCCAACTTAATATTAACTTTTCTTGAAAAGCTACACTTTTTATAATGTGAAAGGAGTTCTATCATAAATTGTGCAAAATGAGAAGAACAGACAGCCACAAGGAAATCAAGATGTTTGGACTTCTGTCATGATATTTAAATCAATGTTTAAACTACCTCTGAAATATCACTGGAAGGTCATCTAATGAAAAGAGGGCCAGGTATACCAGAGCAACATTAAAAATGCATTTTTAATTACCGTTCCTGTGAAAAAAATCTTTCATTCAGAAGATTGCAAATATTGCTTTTTTTCAGTTTTTACTCTCCATGCTATATTCTGTGCATATATTTAGATCATAGTAGTTTTCAATAGTTGAAAAGTAGTTAAATTCTTGTAAGCAGCAAGATTCAAGATTTTAGTTACCCTCTGGAAAAATACCGGTTTAGTATTCATAACTAAACCTGTAGATCTAATATCTAAAACATGCTGAAACAGGCCCCTGTGGTAAAATTAACTTTTAGGTGTAATATACATTTGAGAAATGTTAAAGGAGGTATGGGGGACACAGGGGGAGGAATAATTTGAAATACATGGGTTATCAGAAAGGAGGGACACTCCTTGCTTGTGTCAATCTCCTTTATTGCAGTCTTCATGTTGTTTAAAGCTTAGTGTACCTGAATATATCTGAGCATCATCTGTAGTGACAATATCTGTGGTGGTCAGTCACAGTGAAAGTGTTCATTCTTCCATATGGTTCCCCAATTTATGGAGAAAGAAAAGTTCAGAATTAAAATGAGAGTAGCAAACTGTGAGCTTAAAAAAAAAGTGGAAATTAAAATATTCTCCTGACTCTGGGTGTTTGTCCACAAATATTTTTTCTTCTTTTGCTGCTTTCTGTGTGGGTCTTATTTTCTCTTTCCTTTTCAAATCCGTATTTTTATCTGTCAGATTCTCTGTTCCCTCTGCTGCATTTGCCTGTGCTCTTTTATACATACTCCTATATTGCTTCCTATTTTATTTTAGATTCTGTTGTGTTTGTGTATTTTCCATCTCTGTTCTTATTCAGTTCTCTAGAGTCACACATTTCTTTGTCATCTTTTTCTATCAGGAATAGCTGTCCACTCAGCCACCATAGGGATTGCACAAATTTCTTCTTTTTCTTTAACCATTTCCTTCTCAGGTTTCTGGACACTCACAGTTGAGGCTGGCAGAAATGTTGTGGTCTCCTACTTTTCTCTCTTTCCCAGTTCCCTGTTGTTTCTGTTTTACCTCTTCACTTTACTTGCTATTATTGATTTGGGGTATTAGTTGAAGCAACTTTCCCTTCTTTTGCCACCTCCCAGAACAGTGGCCTGCAATCAAAGGCTCACTGATTTCTGCAGTGAAACAAGCAGGGAAGATACAGGAGCTGGGCAGGAAAATAAAGAAGCGGACCTTACACCAACATTTCACTCATCAGGAAAGCAGACCTGGAACAGGAGCATTCTGCAAGTGAGAGGAAGGAAATGAAAAAATCTCCAACTGGCACTGAAGTGTGGCAGTTCAGCTTAATACTGAAATGTGTGTGCTTTCTTCTTGCTTATTTTGGATCTCAGTTGTGAATACATATTTGTTCACATTAAAAGAAGATGTAAAATAAACTGAAATATAAACTGTAATGATACTAAAAAGTAATAATCAGCTGTTAAAATTGCAGCATAGTTTCCTTTTCTTTCTTTCCCTAGTGATGGTGGTATTTTCTCAGTGTACATCATCATACTTTCTCCCTCCTTTTTTCCCCTGAGTTGCCATAGTGTTTCTAAAATGAGCTTTTTTTTCTAAGATACTGTGTTTCTTTTTCACTTTTCTTGCCTGTTCAACTGTCTGTAGCATTTAAAAAGGAGCTTTCAGATTGAATCAGCTGTATTTTTAAAAGGTTCAACCCCTTAGGCAGAGGTTAGGGATGCATTAGTGGCTTCAGTGTGTTTATGAATCTGTTGCCTCAGTGTCCTTGTGTGCTCAGGCTGAACACATCTCACGGAGCTGTTTTCTCTGGCCATCCTGGTTAGTGCTGCCTCCAGCAATGGCAGAGCCAGGGCTGCTCAGCAGCACAGGCAGGTGCTGCTCCAGCCTTCCCACCCTCCACAGGTGTCCAGCTCTGATCACTGACCCAGACCTATGCAGGAGTCACACAGAAATTAACTGTCCTTCATAATTTCCTTTATTTTAGTTCCTTTTCTTTAAAGTTTTTAATGCTGTGGTGGTTTCTGTGGCTCAACAAATGGCTGTTTCTTCTTTCATGCAGAATATTTTTTCTTAAATGTAGTCACACAGCCATTTACACTCTCATCTTGTGTTGTAACTGTGTGATTAAACAGCAGAGCTCATCAGGACATGGCTCCACGTGGCTCCAAAATCTCTTTGAATCAATTTTGTTCACGTGCATCTGTCTTAGAGCACCTGAGCCAGGGCATGTTTGTTCGTGGGTGAAGCAGAGACCTGGTGTCCTGATGGTCCAAAGCAAGCTGTGGTCATGGGCTGGGTTTGGAAGGAGCGTGCTGCTGGATGGGTAGTTGTAAAAACTGTGGTGTTGGTGCTTGTCTGGAGGGTGGATGGGCTCTGACAAGGGGGGACTCACCCCAGGTTCACTTGGTGGGAACCATGATGGACAAGAAAGAGGATGCTGCAGCATCACCCCTTGTGTTAAGGCCATGGTGTCTCCCATGGTGCAGACGAGCAGACAGTGTTTTTGAATGTGAGTTTGAAAAGTTGAAAGTGGGAATTGAAAGTTATCATTTCTGAGGTGCAATGTGGACACTGAGGAATTCCTTGGCCTTCAGAAAGCTCCCTGAAGAATTTGACCACCTGTATGTGCCTTGGCTTTTCATGTTGTAACAAGAAGAGCCCTCCCTGATCATGCCTTTTTTCTGTGAGGGTGAACACATTGGTAGCCTGTTTGTAGAACCTGTAGTTCAGTTTTGTGGTTATGGGGAAGTGCTCTAAAGGGTCACAAGCATAAATAAGAATTTTTGGCTTATACTCAGTGCTTCAGTACTCTGCTGTCCTTCCTGGTGACAGTCAGTGACTAGGATGGAGCAAAACCATCAGCTGCTTTCTCTTCCTGCAACACAAATTTAATTCCTTTGGTCCATGTTTTAGTGGAAGTTAATCCATACATAGTAGGCTGGGTGAAATGGGATCACAAACTCTGCCACTTCAGGAAGCTCACACATCATCTTCTCCAACTGAGTAGCTGGCCATATCCTGAAGGAGGATCAGCATGCTGTATGAATTGATCGTTGTCATGATCAACTACTTTCAGAAGGCTGAAAGATTACGTATGAGGCAATTTTTAAAAACTCTTCAATAATTGTATTCTCCGTGTGGAAAAGAAACACCCTTTTCTCTCAGTTTATTATAAAGTAGGCAAAACCAAAAAACTATTCAGAAAATATTGATAGATTATATATATATATAAATCTTAATTTAAATTATTTATGGTTATTGGAATATTCCTGGCACCCCATGAATTGAATTATTTTGCTTTTCCTCTGAATGTTTTTTGCAGCTACTGTTGAGAAGGATACAGACATTCCTCATGCCTTGTGGGGAATGTTTATTAGGAATGTCTTTGAACTAGTGTTTTGCAAACCTTACAGGATCAGATTGTAAACTTCATCAAAAATTCTGAAAAGAGAAGCAAAATAAAAGGCAGCTTGACAGACAAGTGCCAGCTTTTTCATGAGACAAACTGCTGAAACTTTGCCTGTAATTTCTCTTGGCAAATGGTCTCCAGCACTAATATCAATGTGTCATGTAAGCTGTAAATGAAAAACATATCCCTAAATTTGCTCTGAATTGTAAACATTTGGCTCTGTGGAATTCAAATGGATTAATTTCCCCAAGTGCTTTAAAAAGTGCAGTTGCACTGTTTGTAACTACTGTAGTCCTTGGCGAGTTGTTCTCCTGCGCTGCCCCTGCGAGTCTCGCGCTTCTGCTGGTCACCCACAGGAGGGGAGTGAGAGAACCCCTCTGCCTTTCCTGCTCTGAAAGTGCTCCGTGCCTTCTGCTCTCTGTCACTCCTCTAGTGATGCCTGGTTACTGTTTGGGTAACTGGGTGTGCTAAGTGACACTCAGATCAAACCTGAGGAGGAGCAGCTCTTCCTCCGAGCCCTTCTGGGCCTCTCTATGGTCCAACTCAATCCCTTATTTGTTATCTTTAGTGGGTGTCTTGGCTGCACACAGTCCAAATTTTTCTCACTGGTGGCTGCAATTTACTGGGTTCAAATGAATTCAAGCTCTGTTCACTTTCCTTGTTCATGCTGTGTTCAGGCTGAGGAGCCCCACTTGGGTATAATCACATTTTAGTAATTAATTCTTAAAATAATGGCCTTTTCACCTTATGAGAGTGCTCTGAAACTTTAATTGTAATGTTTATTATCAGCTTATGGTTAGCACGATATAGACTGGGTTCAGGTCTTCTGAACGAGATACTGAATCATGTTCTGCACTATCTCTGATTTATTTGTTAAGTAATGTTTATTATGTGCTCTGTGATCAGGATCCCAGCTGACCCAACAGAATTGTTCTTTCTCAGCCCTCTTTTGAAGTCATTCCCTATCCCACTCCGTTGTGGAAAAGCTACTATGGTCATTAGTGCAAATATGCAAACTTGAAAAACACTTTCTTGCTGACAATTCAATTAATTGTTCCTTAATTTCAAATGTTGATTTTGTTCTCTGGGAGGTAATTATTCTGTTTGTTGCTAACACATCTTTTGTACAAACTGGTTTTGAATGACTTATGATTTTCTTATGCTTAATGAAAAAAATGTTGATTCTGCAGAGATTTCTGACAACTGATTCTGTTTGGGCTGAAAGACAAAGAAGGGTAAGGCAAAAATTCAGGGTTTTGCTAGTGTCTCACTAAGCATCCTGAGACTGGGGAAGTTATCTGGGATTATGCAGTTAGACCTGTTTGTAACATCACTCAGGGTTCCTGCCTTTTGTGTTTCGTTGGTTGGGGATTTTTGGTTGGATATTTTTTTTCCATTTTTGTGTTTAAGAAATGTAGGATTTAAGAATTTGTCAAAAATATAAGTTGTTTTGATGGCTCATCATCCTAATTTTGTTAACATTTGAACCACAGTTTCAATCTGAAAAAGCTCTATAACATTGAATTTTCCTCCCATCTCAGTATGTGTAGTGTATCAGTACTTTTTGTTTTATTAAAAACTTGAGCTCCTGGATCTCTGATAAAATAGCACCTTTTAAGACATTGAATAATTTCCTTGCCTTTTTATGACCTCCTCAGTATATCAGTATCTTTGCTGAATTGTACATTCACTACTGCCTTTTGTCAGTGTCTTGTATAAAGGTAGCATAGCTTTTGCATTTCTAATTAAAATCCTTCTTTATATTGTTCCCAAAATTTGCCCCATAACTTTAAATTTTTTTTTTCTTAAACTTGTTTTTTCTGACATTAGGGTTGACCATTTAGTAAATATGAACAATGTTCTTTAATCTTCGTATATGATCACTATTACTTTTTAATTTTTAATCCCATGCAAAAAAACCCCCAAAAACCTGGGTCATTTGGACAAGAAGAATTTTCAATAAATCTATGTCAGTCAGTTATCAGTAAGTTTACTCCCTTCCTTCAGTTTGCTTAATACACTGTTCTATTATGCTTAAAACATCTCTTGAAAGGGAAAATTGCTTTTGATAACTCAATTACGTTTTTTATATTAAAATTTAGTTTTTGGTTAACAAATTTATGTTTCCCATGATTTTTCTAATATTGTCAATAGATCTGTTGATTTAATACTGGCTACTGTAAAACACTGTTGAAATCAGGACAGGTTTGCTGCTGACTTCAGTTGGATAGGAAAAGTTTAAGAGATGTCTGTGAAATTCCTGTGAGTTCTTTATTGGCATCCTGGATGAAATGAGAACAAAAGGTAATTTGTTTAACTTAGCTGTTATTTCATAGTGTGTCACTGCGCATTTCCTCATAAGATACTTCCCTGGTCCATTAAAAATTTTCTGAAATGGTCATTCCTTGTTTTTCCCCTCAATGGATGTGATAAGGAGTATTTTACTGTGTTTAGGCAATCACATTTACTGGAAGCAATATTTGTTTATTTAGAGTGATTAAAACATATAGAATTATCAGCACTAAGTAAATTGCCTTTCCGCAGTCTGATTTTTTTTGGGCACAAAAATAATTATAGAGAATGAATTAGTGTATTTTTGTGAGAGTGTGTTTATATAGGGAAAAAAAAGATTAATTATCCTAGAGAGATATTATCATTCCATTAGCATAATGTTTTTCTTTCTTGATTATATACCTTATCATCAAGATTACCAGGTCATTTAGGAGAAATATATTTTGCACACACATATACAGAGGTACCTTGTGTGTACAGATCAGTCATAGATCAGTGCTATATTTAGCATGCATTAAGTAATACAGATCAAACTAGGGAAAGTATCAAATAATATTTCAGCACCTATAAATTTATCTTTTAAGTGTCAAGTATCTCCGAGTGACAGTTACTTTAATAGTCAAAAACCTTTAGGCATTGTGAAAGATTTTACAAGGAAACCTGCACTTTTGATTTGGCCTGTAAAAGGGGCTACGATAATCGAGATGTAATTCCTGGATTTGCTGTTGAAATGGAATTATGTCCTTATATGCTAATATCAGTTTAAGCACCAGAGTTTTTTCTTGAATATTTGATTTGTATTTAGATTACTGCCACATTTGTAAATAGTACAAAACAAACCCTTGACCTTTCCAACTATTTCTTTATTTGGTCATGGTTTAACAACTAGAACATGATTTGTGTTTACAAAATCAAGTTGGTCTAATAGGAGCAATTATTTTTTCTTACTTGCTTTCTGCCACTTAGATTCTCAGACCACTGTGGCTACAACATTGCTACAGTACTGTGAATTGGTATTTATAAATAGTAGAGTAAAACACACAGAAGAGGGTAGTAAAGAGGAAAATGCATGAAGTGGAATGTGAATAGCAGGTATTTTCTCTACTATCATTTATAGGGCATCTCTTCCCTGAGTCAGCAGCCTTCCTGCTGATACAGTTTCTTTCATATGCCTCTACTAGTGTTGTCCAGCCACTCTGCCCTGTTTTTTACTTCCTCCTTGAGAACTCCTCTGCCATCACAACCTTCTGTAAAAATAGCACTTACAGAAACAGAGGAAGTGATGGAGGACTTTTAGCTTGGGGCTTAAATACCTTCCTCAGCTAAGCAGTGAAATTAAATTTACTTTCTAGCATGGGGCTAAAAATGAAGATTTGAAGAATAAAAATAGTAAAAGTTATTAAACTTTCTGGTGAGGAATTGGAGGACTTAATGGATGTCTGGAAAAATCATCAGCATACAAACTCATGGTCTTTAATTCTGTAAGATTATGTGAGGAATAGGTTATTCAGCCCTTTTCTAGTCAGGATAGTGGATGTTTTTAAATGTGTTTTTAGGCCAGAAACTGAGTCAACAGGTGGTAGTAAAACAATGTGTTGTTAACATATGGAACACCTTATCTGACAAATGACAGTACTCAGCTTGCACACACAAACTCTGCTGTGCCAGCATTGGATTTGTTTGCTTTCTTTGTAGTATGTATCGCAGATGTAAGGTGCATCTTTGTAAGGTGCATATTTCTTTTCTATTTCTTTCTGTGGTTGTGTGAAATTTATATAGTGTTTTTTAATGAGTTTTGCTAGTAAGACCCAGGATGGGTGTTCCCATGTTTCCTCACTTGGTGGCTGGAAACAGTCTTCCTCTGCCAGATATTCTGTATGGTGTGGTCTTTAGTGTAACTGCTTGCATTTGGTTGGGACCTGCTAGAGGGTAAAACTGTATTTGCAGACAACTGTGTCACGTTAGTGCAGAAGGAGTTTCCTTGAAGAAAACCACAAACAAATCAAATTCTGCACTTTGGTCTGAAAGGCTTTGCACACAGTGCTGGCTGTATTAGCATGAGGTAATAACCCCAGAATAATTAATAACCCCTCTGTGTGCGTAGACTTCTTTCCCCTTCCAAAACATGCACAAAACCCATTTTTTCAAATCCCAATGCACCAATTATCAGATGCAAATCTGGTAGGAAATACTGATCCTGCTCATTGCCCTGTTTCCCAGGGGTGCAGTGTCCAGGGAAGCCAGAAGCTCCCCTCACCCACTGGGGCTGTGTCCTGTCCCACTGGTACCACTGCTCCCAGCAGCTCGCTGGGCTGGATCAGGGCCATGGCCTTTTGCACTGGATTTGTAGACTGGCTTGTGGTAGACAAATATTCTACTGATAAGCCTCTTATTTCTTCAGTATGACTAAAAGCTACTCTGTTTATGTACTGTAGATGAGGGTTTTCTTAGCTATAACCTGATACTCTTACAATTCAAACCCCTGGACTCTTAATAATTTGCAGGACTTTGAACTTAACAGTTTGTAATTCATTGTTGTGATTTTTCTCTAAGGGCCCATCTATTTATCTGTTTTTTCAATTATATTAAACTCAGATTTTCCTTTTAAATAATCTTCTGATTTGAACAAGATTCACCATGTCTCCAAAATTCTTCAGATATCTAATTGCTTCCTATTTGGTTTTAGCTCTTTTTTGCCTAAGTTGTAAGATGAAATAGTAGTAGATGAATGAGGCAGTGAGAGATACCTTACTTGTACACCTTATCAAAAGAACTCCATTTTAGCTTTTCTCTTTCTTTTCAAGTCTTTCAATGAAGGATTAAGAAATCTGCTTGAATCACTATGAAATAAAAACAAATTCATGTGAGCCAAAACCCATTCCTTTATTAATTGACTGAAATATTGGTTATATGATAATAGCTCTATTTCTTAAAACAAACAAACAAAAAAAACAAAACCCACCAAAAAACAAAACAAAAGCGAACAAAAAACCCCCAAAACCCCCAACAACAAGAAAAAAGACAAAACAGTGTTAAAACTGAATTTATCTTTTGTCCTTATTCTGTTCCATTTACTTTATTTCTAACATCCCAAAGGAAATAAAATGCTGTCACCTAGTGTGATATACAGTGAGATGATGAAGAAGAATCATCTTGTATTTTTATTAAAGATGACCTACAAAGACATATTTCTTCTAAATTGGGCTTCTGCCCTTTTTTAAGATGTAAAAGGTCATTTGAAAAGAAAAAACATTTTTTTCTCTTGATCTTCTTCACTTCTTTCTCCAGAGAAACAAACCCACATAAAAGCTAGCTTTTATAATAGCTGAATTTATTTTTACCCAGTGTTGTTTACCTCATATCAAATCTCCTTGTTCTTGCTGAAGAATCTATTGGGGAGGGTGTAAATGTGCAGGAAGAATTGCAAACATGTGGGCTGTGCCCATCTCCCAAAGTAAAACCCCTCCTGATGACATACTAAAGGCTGGCCTAAATATCAAAGATATGAATTTTGCTTCAAAAGAACAACATTAAAGCATTCATGTCCAAAGGGCATGACAGATTTTAGGCTCTTGGTTGCGTGTTATCAGATATACCATAGTGAGAGTTCTGAGACTAAATAATGGCAGAGATAACTAAATACCTCATCTTAAAGATTGTCTCTCTACACAGCAGTTCAGTTAGAGAAAAACTGCTCTTTCTGACTGTAGATGTGGTAATTCCGTGTGGCAGCCATTCAACCTTCCTTTCACAGGGACAGCCTTGGTGGCGACAGTAAAATTACAACTGCCTGACTGCTTATTATTGCTCTTGTAGTGAATCACCGTTTCCGTTTGGTCTGTCAAATTTAGATAGTATTCAATGAAGTTTTGATGAGGGAATGGAGAAAAAATGAGCTTGATGTAATATTTCTAGAATAGAATTGTGCGTTTTTTCAGAGCAAAGGAGTAAGGCATTTCTGATGTAGCTCTGCTTCCTAAAGGAACAGCTATTTCTACACATCATTGAAGGAAAAAAAAAGCTTTTTGTTTTGTAGCCATATGTTTTAACATCTCCTCTGTTTTTGCTTAATTATAAAATCAAAGGAATTCTCCCAAAGACTTGAGAGACAGTAATCCATCCAAAGGCATCACATTATCAATACATTTGTCAGGTGGCCAATTTGATTACAGAGGAAACTTCATAGAAATTAACCAAGGACTAAATTTATTATATTGTTCTTCCCTCCAGAAAGCTGCCCATCAGTAAGTGGCAATAACAAAATGTGAAGCTGGAGAGAAACAGCAAGATCAAGCTGAATGTGATACTGAAACGAAGCTGCCAAGTCCGGCTAAAGAGATTAATATAAAAACACTTCCAGTGTTAATGAAAAATGATGGCTGGAACTTTTAATTTATATGTGCACAGCCTTTGCTTTAGTACAGAGTTAGATGGTTTCTTTTGTCTTTTTCTTTTTGGTAGAGTAGTTAAATCTTGCATTACAATGTATTTTCTGAGCTTGCTCGCTGATCTTTAGCCTCTACTTATCCATAATCATTCTTTGATCTTCACTTCTTTTTTGCTATAAGAGGATGTATTTCTCTTTGGTGGTTTGCCAGAACATCACTGCTAATGGATTTCTGGTGTCCTAGAATTTTTACAATAGCCAGATAGAATTATATTCCAATGGCCTGTAAATATGCAATGTACTGCCACTGGAAATAGGCAACTATGCTGTAATCATAATTTGCTTTCCCCTTTGCCTGTCTCTTAGCTAGACTGTGGGAATTCAAGAGATTCAATTCATCACTTCTCCTGAAATGTGTCTGTTTCCCTCACTTGGCAGTATGATTGATACAATTTTGCAGCTGCAAATCTGAAAGACTAGGAGCTGATACTTCTGAATTTCTGCCTTTCCCTTGAGGACCAAGGTTCTTGGGTGTGTTTTTAAAGCTTTTGAGCTGTGAAGCTCATCTGAGTTCATCTTAATCCCTGTCCTGGCTCTGTCTGGATGGCAGAAGTGCAGCATTTTAGACCCAAGCATACAGCTTTCCTGTCTGATGCCACTCTTGCCCTTTAAATCTAGATTTCACTGACATCCTGCTAAGTTTCTTCCCAAATAGCCCGTTAAATTATTTTTTTTCAGACTTACGCTTATTACTGGATGAACCATATTGTTGAAATATGGTAGTAAGTGTTTGACAGTAAATATTTGAAAATTTTATTTTCTTCTCCTCCTTCCTTAAAATCTCATATAAACATCCACTAAAACATGGTCTTCATGTAAGTACAAACCAGGGAGAAAACTTCACTGAGTGTCCTCTTAAGTTAGATTTCAGGGATACAGAGCACTTGCTGCTTCTGTTAACTTTTTGGACTTTGCACAGAAAATTATCTTCGGTCAAAGAAAAAAAATCAAAATTTAGGTACTGTATATATATTGGAATTGTTGTGATAGCCTTCATGTTGGTGCATGGGATTATGCCCATGGATTACACCAGCACAGTTCCACTAATAGCTAATTGTATAATCCAGTTGGAATGGGTAGAAATTGTCAGAAAGTCCAAAGAAACATCTATTATTTGACAGTTCTTCACAAAGACCACAATAAATTGAATCAGTATTTGTAGTAACTTCCTCTGTGCTTTGTTTTTAATAAATCTGTGTACACACACACACATATACAGGTACATATACACGCACATAAATACAGAGGGGTATTTCTGCCCTCCCTCCCCCTCTCCACAGGTTGGAATGCATTTAAGGCTTTAAATAATCCATGAGTGACTCCTGTTCCTAATAGCAGCATAGAAAGGCTGTTACTTGCAATAGAATTGTCTAGACATTGTCCAGTGTACAGACAGAACAGCAAGGCAGTTAATACAAATTCTGGACTTGGCTTCTCACATGGGAGATGAACTTGAGCACCTACATCCTAGGAGGATTCTTTCAAATTCTCCACTTTCAATTTCTGTCCCACTCCCCACCCCAAATGAGCAGATTGAACGAGTGGCACTTTGGAACTTCTGAGGAGTAAGATCTTTACAACTTTCATTATTTTTGTGGATAACTTCTAAAGGGAAATTTTTATATTAAATACTTCGCTTTCATTTTGGTTTCAGTTTTTGCACCTTGATAATTATGCAGGTAACACCTGAGAGTAACTCCTGTTTCTTAATAAATTAACATGAGAAAAACAAGGCTATTATTGCTTGGTCCTTGCAAAGCCTGTCATAAGAAAGGGTTTGCCCTTGCCTTTAAATACAACAGTTTAGCACAGTATAATTGAGGTTTTTAAAAAAATTTCTCTCTGCACCTCTTTCTGTTATGGAGAAATCAAGGCAGCAACATGCTGATGCTTTGCTGTGCCAGCAAGAATAAGAAAAGTATTCAAGCTGATATTCAACAAGGAAAAAATGTGGACATTTTCAACAATTTTGTTATATGGAAAGTAGCTTTAAACTGCTTTCAGAATTTTTTTGCAGGTCAGCGTAAATCACTGAGGACACAATCCTTTCACCCCATGTTGCTGGTAGCATAAGCTCCTTCCTACACACACTGGGAGAAGGAAGAGCACCATGGTGCTATCTAATTGGCAGTGTAGGTCTTGGGGGAATGCTGGGGAACTAACAAATCACGAGTTGTTCTCTGCAGTGTTGGCCCACCACTCCTTCAATATTTCTAGGCAGAAATCTGCGTGTTATTTGAGCAAAAATGCAGCAAAAGACGTTTTAATACTCTTGTTTCAGCTGCGTGACCCAGCAGAAAAAGATAATGGCAATGGAATTGTACAAGGGCCATGGCAAACAGTCATGCTCCTGCACTTGAACAACTCTGCTGCCTTTCAGTTTTGCTTAATCCAAATCCAGTTGCTGGTTTTCAGTTATGCATTTTGTATTATCTCTGTTTAGACTTGTGTATAGCATAAAATAATGTTGTATGTCAAATTTTGCCCTTGGGTGAACATTAGTAGTTCTGGTTGACTTCAGCAGGAGCTGCAAGCAAACATCCTAAAAAAAGAACTTTTCTTTAGACTTAAAACGTCTTTTGGTGCACTGCACTTTTGGTACATATTCCAGAATGTGCATCTCCCTGCTTTCAAAGTACAGAAGTCACAGGAATTATTAACAAGTCTCTTTCATTTGACCTTGGAGAGGCAAACAGAAGGAGCTGAATACTGTGTGGGAATAAGATGCCAATGTTTGAGCACCTTTGAGATCCCAGGCCCTGAAATCTGTCACCTTACCAAAGCATTTAGGATTTTGTTTGTGTGGACAATTAACATCCTAACCAGAGCACAGTGGTCTTAAACACCAGCTGTCTGCAGAAACTGCTATAGATATGCTTACTGGGACACTGTAAGTGTTTGCACAGTTTTAAAGCTGTATTTTTATTGTTATTGTATTGTAACTGTGCAGTCAAGTTCTCCCAGGGGTTTCTGAAAGTAGCTGACAGCCTCTGCTGTGGCTTATTGTGGGTACTTAAGGGAAGAGGCAGAAGAGTGATCTGTGGGAGGCACCTCACCGCTGTCAGCAGTGCAGCTGGCAGAGGAGCATTTCAGAAATCAAGAATCCTTTCCCCTCCATTCAGACCATATGGCAACCAAAATCTTCTAGTTCATTGCAAAGGACCCATACAATAAAGGAATTTAAATTGCCAGTGAAAAACTAAGCTGGAGCTAGGAATAATCAATATATAGAGAAACCACCTGGAGAAGTTAAAAGGCCGGAGAAGTTAAGTTAGGTATTTTGCAGCAGATTCTGATGGTGTTTTTGATGCTATTTTAAATGGGTAAAGTGGGATTGCCTGTTGGCTTTTAAACTGGGGACATAGCTCTCAGTAAACTGAAGCTGGAGAAACACAGAAATGTTTCTGTGTTTCTACAAGTTTCTTCATTAATGGGAATGAGAATTCCCAGTGCTGGATGCAGAACTTCAACCAAGTTTGCCATCCTGATTGGGGCACCAGAGTTGTTGGCTGCAGAATTTTCTTTTTGGCACCATGGCTGTTGAGCATGTATAGCAAATCAAAATCTTTTCAACTGCCCAGTCTTTAAAATGTCTACCTGGGATTTGAGAAACCTGATTAGAGGGTTTTTTTCAGCCTAAATAGGGATTTTTAAAACAGGACTGCTAGCTGTCTTGTTTCCTTAGGTGTCTGTTACTGTGTGAGAATTGACACTGGATAGATGCTGAACTGGGATAGAGAAATGCTTCAGCAATCTGTGTTAACTGTTCAATGATTAAGCTGATGTTAGCATCAGTCTCTAAAGAACAACAAGAATTTGCTGCTTTAGTGACTAACAAAAGTTGCATTAAATTAGAGGGTGTGAACAGATAAATTCCTCTTTATGGTTTTCTTCCTTGCTTTGCTTTTCCTTACTGATACAACGGAAATGCCTTGAAATAATTATTCAAACTGTGACCCTGTTTAGTAACTTGCAAATAAATGGCTATATTCCCATCTGTGTAATAAATGGGTAATTAGATTATATTAATATAATACCAGGACTGGCTTTAGTGGTGTGCATGAAGTGCAAGATTGAGTAGTCCTGTCTAGTTCCCTTTGTACAAAGGTAGTTTTCTGCCTTAGAACAAATTTATGTCCTGGGGGTGATTGGAGTTTTTAATTGCAATGCATTTCTTAAAAGCTTTTCTGCAATTAATATTATTCTTAAATATATAAAAAAGATGTTGAGCACAAAATGCAGACACAAAAAACCAGCATTAAAATAGTATCAACACCCCCAAAGTCACAAGTTGAATGTCTGGTAAGAAACCAGGAGAGGTTTAACAACTTTTGGAAAGTGTCACCATTGTTTTTCAACCATTTTCCAGTTCTGAATGAACAGAATCTTATCATTTTCAGTTGACTCTTCCATTGTCTTTTAAGGAGGCTTAGTTGCCAAAATATCACAGTTTTTCATCTCTTTCAGCATCAGTGCCCCTGTGCTACAGAGGAGGCAGCTGATGCTGCCTTGTTGCTACTGTCATCTACCTTCTCACTCTGGTATTGCTACATCTTAAAAAGTTTAGAAAATGGCTGGTTGCTTTTTCTGTCCTTGCTGTAACTTGGTGCAAACATTCACCTGTCACTACTGCATTTTCCATTGCATCCTTTCTATACCTGTGTTGTTCCCATTGATTGAATTTGTCATTCAGGATGATTTTATGTTTTTTCGAGAGAGACAATCCATACATACAGCTCTCCTGGTATCACACTGAGCCTGTGTGTTTTTGTTAACCCAGGCACTTTTCTGCTTGTCAGCAGTCATGTGCAACACTTTGAACTGTATAGCTGGAAAAGCATTAATTTTCAGTGCCACAAAGGTGCACTGTTTGTGATAAATATTTCTTCTACTCCATGACACTGAATGTGAGGGGTATGTGGAATTAGACACTTTCCAACAGTTGTGAGAATACTTTATGCAGGAAAGTATAGTCTTTTTCAAGTGCCCCTTTGAACTCTTCCAGTGTGAGTGCTGCAGTTACTTGGCTTGATATCAAGAGCAGCATGACATTGCTCTTGCAGTCCCACAGGTGACTTTTTTCAGCAATGCCTGTCCTCCTCCTTCCCTTGGGACTTTGCCTGACTGTCTTCTTAGCTTTCGTGCTGGATTGACTCTTCTCACATATGGTTATTTTTTGCTAAGGACATCACGTCCAGGACATTTTTGTCCCTTTATTGCACATTAATTTCAAATTGTATTTGCACTTGGAAAGAATGGACTGTCTCCATGCTGGAGACATAAGCATTTAAGCAATAATTTTTCATCTTGCCCTCAATGTTTGTTTAAAGTTTTAATATGGTTCTCTTAATTTTTAAATTTTCAGGTACCATGTGGTATCTGCTGCACTGTGGGGCTACTGCACTCTGTACAGATCTTGGTCCTGTAGCAATTCTGCCAAAATACTGCAGAGCATATTTCTGGGTTCAGAAAAGGCACATTTCAAGGTGACAATATAGCTATATTTATACACAAACATTGTTTTTTCATTTCTGTTTTGTGCTTAGCTACTGTTATGTTTAGAAGCCTCATGGTGTTTTTTCATTACATCCTCAGAACTTCTGCTATCCCTCGTAACCTGGGGGTTGCTTCTATACCAAAGGGCAACTTAGAAAATCAGTCACCTATTACTGCAAGGTAACAGTCTGCATGCTTGCAAACTTGTGTAAGGAAAGGAATCTCTAAGACTCCTCTCAGTGCATAAATATCAAGTAATTTTCTTAGCAGCAGCCCCTGTACTTTAATCCTCACCACCTCTTGAATTGTCCTAAAATATGTGTCAGGAGCTTGATGGTAATAGTGGAATTTTTGTGTTCATTTGGGGTAATTTTTATATGGTTTCAAATTGTTAAAACACTCTTCTTGTCATCTGCAGGCTTTTTTATACAGTGATAGCTTTGTTTTCTTGTACCTTTGTCATATAGGGTGTTGCCCATACAGGTTTCCAACTATTACTTAACAGAAGGAATGCCTAGCACATAATGAATTTAGGGGTATGTGAACTACCTGCTGTATTTTAAATAGGGTAGCCCTCCCTGCCTGTGCCCCACTCTCCTTTTCTCCTTTTTCTCTTTTCTTTGTGAGTAAACATTGACAAACACCATTTGATGTAGTATATATGATCAGTCCGCAGCTAAACTACAGAGAAATATTTTGGACTAAAATCAACACAAATATGTTTCTCTTGCAGTGTGGAGCAGCCTTCTAGTTCTGATGTGTACATAGTTTTTACATGAAGATTGCTCTTTTCCTGTTATGGAGCTCAGTGCTGCTACTCTTATAAACAGAATATTATTAAGTATTTCCAGGCCTGTATTATTCTGGATTTCAATTTACAAATGACTTAGAGAGTCAGGATCATTGCTGATTTTAGATTGGTCTCAGATACTTCTAATTGCTTCCTGATGCCCCAGGATGCTCATATTCTTGCCCCCCTTACATTTTTCATCTCAGGTGTCTGAGGAAGGATTGGTGCTTGCCCAGGTAGCTGTTGGCATGGTGTACAGTTAGTGTGTGCAAGAGCTTCGTCTGTGTTTGAGCTGCCTTGTAGTTTGCAGTTGAAGGGAGAGCAGGGGTGATCCAGTAGGCAGAAACACCCTTGGGGATGGGCAGTCTCCAGATCTGCCATTGCTTCACCCACCCTCTTGGGAAATCACTTCATCCCACTCTAACTCTGTCCACGTCTGTCCAGCAGGGTAGATGACAATCTGTAACTTGAGAGGGTGTTGTGGGCATTAACAGGTGAAAGAGTGTCAGCTGCTCACCTAATAGGTGGACTCAAACATGGGGGTTGACTGCAGAACTTCCAAACACGAAGGCTTTAACTTTTATATATATATATATATATCTCCCAGGACCTAGTAATTTTCTGTCTGATTAGTGCCCAGAGACTTGTAATATTCACTCTCATGAGCTGTCCTCTGATACTTAGATAGTGAAAATGGGTGGGCATATGTCAAAGACAGCTACTAAATTGAAATGAAAATGGGAGAAAGCTGTGATGCCTTGTGTGCTGAAACAATTGGTGAGAGAAACACTGTGCCTTTCAGCTCACTGCTTTTTCCATTTTCCCTTGGCGGGTTAGAGCTATTTTTAAACTCAGTATCTTTTAAATAATGCATAAGTTAACAATAGAGACTTATAGTACTGGAAAAAAACCACACAAGTGAGCTTAAAAAACCCCAGAAAATCCTACCCAGACTGCTTCCAGGAGGGTCTCTGGGAGGAACAGAGCACACTTGTCTCTTCAATTTCCAGACGTCTTTTGCAAAATTCCTTTTTTTAGAGCAAATCTCCTGTCTTTGAACTAAGATTTTTAATTTTCAGAGTGCCTTCCCAGTCAAAACAACTGAATAAACCCTCTGCTGAGGGAGGTACATCACTTTGTGGTTCTTACATTTTGACATAGCACAGCCCAATCTGGCTGTGAAAGTACCTTGGCACCTTTGTATGTCAGGGGGAGTATGGGGGGGAAACCTTTTCTTCTGGCAATGCTATGCTTGGATGGTTGAACTGAGCTGTGCAACTGCAGCTACTCTTGTTTCTCCAAGCAACACCAGATAGTGTTGATCCAGACTCTTGGCTATCCCATGCAGAGGCAGCCAAACCACCACAGCTCATATATCCATGAACCTGAAGCACTGAATGGCCGCCTGTGGAAAAGGAAAGTCCAGGAAAGATGGCCAGCAGGGGTGGTTACGTCCTCATGGCTTTTGCAGCCTGTTTCCAGAGGTCACACTTCGGTTTCTGTAGCTGGCACACATCCATGGAGAGGGATCAAGGGAGAGTGGTGGCTGGGAACATTGTCACCACCAGACCAATTTATCTGGCTCTGAGAAAAAAGGGGTTGCAGGGGCTGAGCCGCTGGGCAGATTAATTACCCTGGCAGCTCAGAGATTTGTGACCTCTGCGGTTGGGAGCACATCAGAAGCCACAGGAGCCTTCGTGTGAGCCCTGCCAGCAGGCAGAGATTGCACAGCTGGGTCTGGTCCCTCTTGTACCCTCCAGGAGCTGCTGGGGCTGAGCTGGAGGGCTGCAGCTGCTCTGCCCTGCCCAGCAGGGGCTCAAGCAGTGAAAGCAGAGGTGGAGCAGGGCTGTGAAATTAAGAGTCTTCCCAGGGGATTTGGGTCTACTACATTTTTCATGTCATCCAGATCTAGTTTTGCTAATGAGACCTCTAACTGAAGGAAAGGGAAAATGTCAGTTCCCAGTAATTCTTGTTTGCCTTTTTTTCCTAAAAAGTGAACTTTCATGATCTTAGGGGGAAAAGGGAGAAGTAGAGTATTTAGGGATCCAGTATCAATCATGCAATTTTATTCCCTTTCACTTTTGTCAAATACTTTTATATCTTGTAGACAGTAATAAATATTCATGTGGGTAGAAAGATAGCACTTTTTTTTTTCTTTCCCCCAAGTACACTTGGAAATAATTTGTACTCTGGTTGTCTGAAAAATTACAGTTCTGTGCCGGTTTTCAAATACATTATTTTAATGCTTTGTGAGATATTTTGGATGAAATATTAGTGATTTGGTACTCTTTCACTGCAAGAATTCTTTTTTATCTCTTTCCTTAAATTTCTCAAAATCTGTATATGGAAGATTTTACTATTGATTGCATTTGGTAGAGAAGGCTTAGTAATAAACCTCTGTTCTTAAGACACTACTAAAAGTAGTACCATTATGTTAGTCAGAGTCCAGCAACTGATGCAAAAGATAAACATAATCATCAACCTTATACCAGCACAGCAAATCTTTTAAGAATATTTGTAATTCATTTTTGTGTCACTGTCAGCAGTGACAATTTCTGATATCTGTTTAATTTAGAAAAATTAAGCATAAAGTGGTGGGTGTAGTACATGTAGTTTTTCAGGCTATTTCTCATGGTTTATTGTCAAGGGGAGAACTCTAAAGTGTTTCAGGATGGATCTCAGTGGAGAGCTGGAGAACATATTCTTTCATTTATATAGTAACAATAAGGAACAAGGGCTCTCATGGAGTTAAAAATCCATGTGTCAGTTACAAAGCATTTTGTAGAGGTTGTAAAGAAGGAATCTGTTTAACTCTATCTTGCCAAATATCCTGTACTGTTTTTGCAGCATTGCATGTATGAGCCCCTCTGAGGATTTACCCAGATATACAACTAGGTGCTTCAAACTGTTGGCGTAGGTGGTTTTACCTTTTACAGTCTCACCGGCTGCGTGTGTTTCTTGTCTTTCCTCACACTGAAGGCCTAGGACACAAAAGCTGGTGAGTGCTCCCTGATGTGCCTCTCATCCAGCTTTGGCTGTACTTTAGGATGCCCAGCTGGTCTGCAGCTGTTCCCAGAACCTTGACTTTTCCTCCCCCCTTTTCCTGCCCCTTCTTGCCTCATGTTGGATTCTTTCAGAGAGCTGCATGGTTGTTTCCTCTCTCTTCAAGGTTGTTGCTATATGAGAAGTGACAGACAACAGTCCTGTGGCCTCTGCCCTGTAGCCTGTATAAAGAATTGACACTCTACTTTGACTTTTCCAGGTTGCTTGGCTTCAAATGGAGCACTAAAAATTGTTCAGGAGAACTGTATCTCCAGGTTGTATGTTATTTGTAATTTATTAATAATTTATGATTTTCAGACCTAGAAAGATGCTTTAGACCAAAGTCCAAGTTTACATTGAGGAGAAATCCTTGCCCTCAGTCTCTAGTCCCTGGACTATGCACAAAAGCTAGAAGTACATGAATGTCCTCCTGCTTGGAGAGATCTTTGTCTCAGAAGATATTCCCAAGGAAGAAAACTATCTGCAGCATCCTCAGGAAGGATATCTTCACTCTGTCCTCACTTCCTGGGCTTTAAAACTTGGCAGCAGTGTCTGTTTTGTTTTCAGCAAGCTTCTCTCTCAGGGATGATCATATACATGGATGGTCATATGACCACACATGGCCATTTGTTTTTTATGACAGATGGATTGAAAAATTT
>VWZN01001385.1:75362-103497 GCA_013396955.1 Regulus satrapa | reverse complement strand
TTTTTTTTTTTTTTTGTTAAATGGAAAGCCTTCTGGTCCTTGAAGATCTGAGAGGTACAAATCCACCTCACAGTTCTGGCCACTCTGAACTTGTAGTGGTAGAAATCTTCCATCTGTAAGATAAGTGCTTAAAAGTCTCAGCAATTTCAATTGAAATTCTGTCTAATTAGTTTTTGAAGTTTTGAAGTGTGACCTCTGTTGTGTAATTCTACAGTAGGCTAGCCAGTGATAACCTGCTTTCTTATCAAAACTAAAATAAATAATTGCTGTAAAGAGAAGATGATTTTCTATTAGAAAAACAATATGTATGTTTGCCAAAATACCATCCAGTGTATCAGTTTTCCTGACTAACCCGACAACAATAATACAATTTGGGATTTTTTTGGGCAATAGTTTCTTTTTCTTCTTGATATGTGAGAAACAGTGGGAGGAAAGGTGAACAAAAACATTCTTTAAAAATATTGCAAAAGCTCTTTCAGTCTTGACTTACATCAAAAAATATACAATATTTAGCACTTTCACCAACTTTGACTTAACAAACTACTTTGCTTTTGTACTTGTTATTCTTTTGGTTGTATCCTATTTCTGCAAGCTTTCTTTTTTTTCTCCCTGGATGAAATACTGCATTCTGTGTTTCATTCACTGATTAGTGTGTTGTTACCCAGTCATTGACTTCTCTTTCCTTGTAGTGCAGGGCTCTATGCTGTACAACTCTGAAAAAATTAAGACAAGAGTCTTATTGAGCTTTTGGAAATGATATTGTGCAAGTCTGGGATAGTAACTAATGATTTTTTTCCATGTCCTTTTATAAACCCATATCAATAGTACTGTAAAATATGTATTTGTATCCTGAATAAATGACTGGAGCTCAAATAGCCAAGTAGCAAAGAATAATTGCTTATTTTGAATTGTTTTCCAATTCATTGCAACAAGTTGCTCATTTAGAAAAGATGAATAAGATTCTATTTTAGTGTTTTTCTCTTATTTAAGTATCTTTGAAGATTAAAAAAGGAATTGCTTGGGGGGGAAACTGATTTGGAAAAAAATGTTCCATTTTTTGGGGGGGGAACACTCATTAGACAAAGGGGTCTGGTACTCGTGTGTTGAATTACCACTAGAGAACGGAAACTCCTGATTAAACTGATAAAAGTGTACAGCTTCTGTGTCATCTATGGTCCATTTAGGGCATGGCAAAGATGGTAAAAAAGTAGAGCTTTCTGGGCTTTTACTGTATGACATTTTCTGTGTTTTAAGATACACTGGAAAATGAAGTGAAAGGATTTTGGATACAAAATTATGATACTGCACAGAACTATATCAATATACTGTGGTCAAAAGCTTTTAAATACTTGGGCTGTGTTTAGATAGTGGGGAGGGAAAATGGGGAGGGTCAGAAAGCTTAGAGGGCTTCCTTAGGCTCCAGGATGGGGTCACCCCTGGGACACTGAAAGGGTTTGCTCTCTGCTCCTGTTTTTTTGCATTTTAGTTTATTTGCAGTTCTACATGCCTCGTCACCTTTCTGAGGTGATGGTGTGACAGTATAAACAATGCTGCTTTGTCATAGTAAAACTGGAGTATGAATAATATAATAATAACTATATTAATGTAAATAAAAGTAGAGAATAGCTGTACAGCATAAATAATCATTATTTTACTGTCATCTCTGTTGAGTGTGAGGCTGGGGTTCTGCCTTGCTGCAAGGAGCAGCTCCTGCGCTCTACTGCACACCAGTGCTTTTGAGTAGCAAGTCTAATGCTACATTTTCTGAATAAGTGTCACTTTCTACTTCATTTTCTGCGGCTGAAGCTAAAGCACATACACGGATTCTGGCAGGCATGCTCAAGCTTGCTTGGCACAGAGCCAGTCACTGTAATCTGGAGTTAAAATGGAATGAGTGTTGCCTCATCTCAGAGGGTTTAGGTCTTTCAGGGCTTGAGTGCCCTTGACTTCCACCCATTTAAGTGGGAACTGGGCAGTTTCACCTTGTGCATGCTCAAATTAAATGGACTGAAATATGAACTTCATGTCTCAGAATAATATCATCATCCTTTGTATTAAGAAAATTTCTCAAACAGCTTGCAATATGTCATAGAGCACTACTTCATCTCCTGCTTCTCAGTTACCTCATTCTAAGATGAAAATGTTTTGTCTTCACCTTGTCCTTAATGTGTGCTTCCTGCTGTTATTATATATTAATTCTGCAAATGCATTATTGAACTTCAAAGAGCCTTTTAGGCTGCAAACTGTTAAAAAGTGAAATGGGTGTTTGAGTTAAGGCAGAACACATCTACTCTACTTTTAATTTGATTAAATTATGTTAATTTTATACTATTTGCATATATGACTTAAGATTTAGTAGAGAATATATCACTGCATTTCAGGAGTTTGTTTCTGGTGTTCAATTGAGTTTCATTTGAGGAGATTTTAAAATCAAGTTCAATACAAAAACCAAACCCATATATATTGGATAGATTCTGTGTTATTTTTCATGTCTTCCACAATGAAAAGCTGTAGGGTTTATTGTACCAAAATGAAATAAGCTGTGGAAATGTTGTAATTCTCACTGAGAACTTTGTCTATACCCCAGAGGCTGTTAACCTCAATGAAGAGAAAGCCTTTTGTATTTAGAAAAGTGTTCTGCTCTGTTAAGATTTGTCTACCTTAGAAATATTACATAAGAAAGTGTAATGTCAGTAGATTTCAGTGATGACAGGCACTTCTTGTAATGCAGAAGGTGTAGCAGGTCTTTGCTCTCTAACCAAATTATGAAACTGTTGTATAAGTCTGAACTCAGTAAGGTGATGATACAGATGTTGGAAGAGCTGGAATCTGCCTGTTCTGCAGTGCATCACCCATCTGCCACTGGTTTAATCACGTTTTCCCAAAAAATAACTTTCCTTAAAACTTGGGTGTATCTTGAGGGTTCCCTTACACATTTTTATTCTCATTTTGAGTGTTTTAACACTTGTATATTCTTGGCCAAAAATATCAATCTGAAATTCACAATGCTTATTCTGGGTAATGAGCTGATTTTCAAAAGTGCTGTGTTTTCAAAAGTGCTTTGTTAATGGATATAATGAATGCTTAGCAGCTCAAAATATCTCATGTGTAAGCTCTCGAGAGAAAATGTCAGTTTGGGAATGAAGAGGAAAGAGAACCGGCAGTAAGTCCAGGAGACTTAAAGCAAAGCCTATTGTATCTCTGACATGCCAACATTTTCCAGTCAATGTTGTTTTTTGTTTCCTTTGGTGCAATGAATCACTTGTGTGACACAGAGTAGAAATGATGGAGTTGATTACATTCCAAGTGTAGTCTGAAAAGCAATGATAAAATTACACATCTTTTTAGAGATACTCCAGTTATACTCCTTGATCTGAATCAAGAAAATCAGGGTTTTGAATGTGAGTGTACAGAACTGGTTTTTTGTCTATACGGAATTACTTTCTGGAAAGAAAAAAAAATGTTTTAACTGTTACATTTTGATTTAAGTTTTCACTCTGGAAAAGTTAGAGGAACTTTTTTGGTCTAAAACAATTCATTGGAAATTCCTGGGCAGCATTTATTAACTGATATGTTTTGAGGACATCTGAGGTGTCTCAGACATCTTGACATCTGTCCTTACACTTTAATTCAATATCTGCTATATAGCATAGTTGGTTCCACCTTCACACGTTGCTGGTCCATAAGGAAAACAGATGCAAAGGGAAAAAAATACATTTATTCCTGTGAAAGCACTTCTCAAACTTGGTCTCTTTGCTTCTGAATTATCTCTTTTTCTTATGGCCATCAATGTTTGAGATTACATCATCCCTCCCCAAACACTGATGGCTATATGCAGACTGAATAAGCCTGGAAGAAAATATTCATCAATGTGAATCTCTTTGTGATTTAAGAAACAGCTATATTTATTTTTCTGAATTGCAGTTTAATTTTGGAGTTTCTCATCTCCAAATATTTAAAATAAAGTGCTGCAGATTTCAATTGTACTAGTAGTGTTACCAGATGTACTGAAGATATTCCCATAAAAAAGCATTACAGAACTGATTAATGGGTGATAGAATTGTAAATATATCTGTTTCTGATTTTTTGAGGGGTGGGAGGAAGTCTGTATGTATGAAAAAATGTATAACGCTGTATGTTTTCTAACTTAAAAACTATCAGCATTCTTGGAGGTTGGTTAGCTCTAATTTATATTTTAGCTCAGAATTAAATTCTACAGTATTATGTGAAGCTTTTGGAAGGCTTTTTCTTGTTCTGCCAGCCACATTAGTGTCCCTGATGATTGCTTATTAAATTCATTGCACTCTAGAACTTGAGTCTTAAATCCAGCTTTTATTATAAGCAACACATGACATGTTAGGAGGATTATTTTTAGAAACATAAATAATTTAAAGTACTGAGCAAGATTCTATAAATATGTAGTAAGGATGATAATAACGATATCCTTATGCATTTTTGTACTGAAAAGGAGAATACAGTCTTGAACATGTGCTTGTCAGTGTGAGCTGTAGGTATAACCTGTGGTGCCCTTTACCTAAATTATTGTTGTCCACACAACATGATGTTCCCTAAGATGCAGACCCTTTTAAAGACATTAGAAAGCCTTGAAAGAGCACAGAACTGCCCTACAGAGGAGATCCCTAACACACATGATGTTCCCTAAGAACTGATGAGCACTGCTGTGAGAGGCTCTTGAACTCTTTGCTGAGGTGCTGGATTGTATTCCCAGAGTATTCCGCTGCCTGATTTTTTCAGAGATGCCTAAATTAGGAAGCAATGTTCCCAGGACAGTTGTAGCCAGCAGGGAGATCCTGAGTTTCTGTAGAGGGTGGTTAGGGCAGGAGGCTGGTGGGAGGGTAATGTCTTGTCTTTGTGAACAACTGCTCTCTCTCTCATTCTTCTGATTTTGGAGTAGGGCATCCCATAGGGAAAAACCTCCCAGCTGGTTGCCCTGTTTCTCCATGGCTCAGCCAAGCGAAGAAAGGGGAGGATGTTTCCTTGTCTCTTTAAAAAAGTCCTTCTATATCTTTGTTCTGCTGCTGAGGTTCCTTTAGGACACTGGGTTACCTCAGGATGAGGACAAGTGAGGAGCTGGAGCAGTTCTTTTGTTAGAACAGTGTGAGCACATCACTAAGATTGCCAGGCAAAAATGACAGGAGATTTGAAAGTAGGTTTCTTGTAAAAGTGCTTGGTCAAATTCAGACTCGTCATTCACTGAATTTAAATTTTAATTAGAGGCAGCTCTACGTTCAGAGGCAGATCATGGCTGGAGTGATCTGCACGTGACTGTGTCCCTGGCAGAGGGGATGGATCTGCAGATGCCGGGTGTGCTCCCAGCCACAGACCCAGCTGTGCTTCACACCCCACTTCTGGATTTGTGAGTGGACCTCTGGGTGGGCAAAAGGACACAACTGCAAAGAGGAATGGTGGCTTTCAGAAGTGACACTGGGGTCACTATCCCCTGTCTCTTTGCTGAGGAGGCTGTTAGAGGCCTTGTGATGAGGTGCTCTATAGGAGGAGTCATTCAGGATTAGAGTCAAGGGCTTTGAGGGGGAATATATTATTCTGTGCTCTTTAGGGCAGGTGTGTGCTCTTTCAACGTTTTCTAAGGCACTTCTTTTTAGCATTTAAAAGGGTCTGCATCTGTTCTGTACCTTTCAATTTTGTTCTTTTTAAAATTTTTTTTTAAATTTTTTTTGCTGGACAAGCTGGCTATGCAGTTGCTTTGTGAAAATTAACACTTCCTAAACAGACAAATTTTCATCTTGATTTTATTCAGCTGTTTGGAAAGACAATAACTTGGAGCCCTTTGAAGGAAAAAAAATACATATGCCAGAATGGCAGGATATGTTCCTTCTGGCTTCTGCATCTGCTGGAAATGATTGCACATTTCATCTGCTCCTGCAGGATGCACTTTGCATCAGCACTGTAGTGCTTTGCTGTGCCATGTTCAAAATGTAACCGTTTGATGTCAGATTGCAAAGAATGCCCAGGTCTGAAAAGCCAGGTTCACAGCCTGACCTACAGAAGATATGACAGTCCTGGAAAAGAAAAAGGAATATTTAAGTAACCACTAAATGAAGAGGTTATTTCTTTAAAAAGTAGTGATTGGAATGTACTCAAGTATGAAAATCCATTTTTAATCTTGAAGAGAATACTTCGCAGTAAAAATAGATAAGATTAATAGATAATAAGATATTTCTTAGGAACCTATTCTCATTATAAATGGGTGCATGGTGTTTCTGCCTATAGTCATATCATGGCTGTAAGATGAGAAAGTACAGGAAAAGACAAAAAAGTCATAAGGATTTGCATTATCACAAAAAGAGAAAATTTTGTGTCTCTGCTGGAATTATAAGCCTGCTTCATTGTGGCAAGTACACTGGAGAGGTGTAAGGAGGTAGTGATTCAGACTTAAAGCTCAGTGGGAAGAATTCAATATACTTAGATCTGCTTTGACCCTGCCAATTTTTCCATCCTGGGATATGTATTCTGGAATTTAAACCTTGGCATCATGAGAAGTTAGAGGTGGTTTATTTTTGAGCATGACTGAATAAATCATGTCAAATGCTGAAAATGTCTGTTAGCACATTAGACACAGTGGTAGGTATGCTGAATAAAACAATTTGGTTTGTGTTTGAGTCAAGAAAGAGTACACACAGTCTGCTATTTTCTAATAGTTAGAATTTTGAGCTAGAATTCTCCCAACAGACAGTTCTACAAGGCTATGGACTGCTCCTGATTTAAGAGAGGATGACATGAGAGATGAGAATAAAGGGATAGGCAAGAAGAGTGATGAAGAAACAAGAGAAAACGAATAAGCAAATTGGATGTCTCATGCATAGTGTATTGCTGACAGACACCTCCTAGGGATATAAACTATCCTATGTAAGTTTATATGGATATATAGCATATAGAGGAGCTCTGTATATATATACATGCATGTGTGTGAAGAAGAAATGGATGGTAGCAACAAAGCACAGTCAAATGACAACTTTTACCAATGCTGTGAGGCTGAACCTGCTACAAACTCTAGAATTTTATTTTTAACTTTTTTCACCAATCAGTGCACCAATTTAGGTAGGTATATGATCAGCACTTGTGGATATATGATCACCACTAGCAATGTCAAGGATTTAATCCCATTCCCTTTCTTAGAAACCAGCTAAGCTGTGCCACCTACCACCATAACTGGTCTTAATACAGTTTTTTGTCTTGAGAGGTGTGAATATGGGAAGTTTTGCATACAGAGGAATAAAGCTTGTCTTAGGGTATGTAGGATGTGAGACCTATGATAAGGAAAGGGAGAGATATTTGAAGGTGCAGGAGTTTTGCTGTAGGATTGTCAGTATGAATTGAATCATAGCCCCATCCATGAAGCAGCAGATGGAGAACTGTCATGGCTGTATTTATAGAAATGGATCTCCACTTACAGATGTGGAGCAGTCTCTGCAATGAATGCAGCCAGCAGGTTGGTGCTGGCCACTGTTTCTCTGTACACCTGTTGTAGGTTACATGATGTGCATATGAACCATGTATTAAAAAGCAATCGTGTGCTAACAGCTGGAAAAATAATTCGCATGCTGTAAGCACGAATATATTTTCTCTCAGTTTCAGAAAATGACTTTGGATAGAAAAGTAAATTTAAAATACAAAATTACTGCATTAATTTCACCCTAAGAGACAGTGACAGTGATTAAACACAAAAGAAATAAAATTGTGTCATACCAGTGGTCCATCTGTCCTGGCACTGGAAATGGGAAATGATGTGAAAGAGCACATGTGCTGGGCCACTTTCAGGTTCCATTCCACTCACCCCCATAACATCCATGACTGTTTGACTGGAGATGCCAGAAGGCACATCCCTCTGTGTGCCTTTCATAAAGTAGCTGCTTATGAACTCGTTGCCCATGACTTCAGTCCCTGTCAGAGATACCTCCTGATAATGTTTGCCCGTGCAGCCTCCTGTGGCAATGTGGTGCAGAGATTCACAACTCGTTGTGTGACATTGTGCTTTCTTTGATCTGTTTTCAATTGGTCTTCTAATTTCTTCAAGTACTTCCCTATTTAACTAATGTGGAATTAGGAGAATAACAGCTTTGTGTTAATTCTGTCTATGGCTCATGTGACATTGTAAACCTCTATCATGTTCCCCCATCCTGTCTTCGAATTGAAGAGCCTTTTGAGTTTAGAGAGGATGATTTACTGGTAGGTAACACACAGGGAGGCAAAATAACCTGCTGGGTCATCAGCAATACCAGAGCCATCTGGCAAGCCAGACAAATTTGACTTGGAACAGCATTAGGAAATGGATTTTTTTGCCTTTCTGAAGCTAGCTGTACTCTTGTAGTTGTTGAGATTGATGCTTAATGAGATTGATGATTGTAAGTTTGAGGGAGCTGTGATAATTTCTTGGACTGGGGTTAAGTGATTAGTGTTGTCTCAGAATCTGGCTCCTGAGGATTTGGTGGTTAAGGGACTCTTGTCTTCCCACTCTTCATTCATTTTTAAGATGTGCCATGTATTTTATTTCAAAAGCTTTTGTGTCATTTGTCATGTGTGGATATTTTGAGATATTTTCCCAGTAATGCAGCCTTCTTCTTCTTCAAGAGACTTCTTTCCTTATCTCTCTTAACTGTGTGATTGAATTTTTTTGCTTAGTTTCAGGCTAAAATCCTGGTTCACCCACAAGTGAAGTCTGAGACCTTTGACTTCTGATCCACACAATGATCCATGCTATTAAATTTGACCTTCTTTATCAAAATAGAGACATTATACTGCTACAGGAGGTAATTTCAGCTTCTTGCTCTTTAAATTTGCTGTCACTGAAGATATTCTTCATGTCATGACTCATTTTTTCTTAGCCCCTCTACCAAGAAGAGGCTTTTTCAGTATCTTAGAGTGTCAAGCCCATTTTTGTCTTTTTGAAATTCTAACATATTTTATTCTTCAGAATAGCTTCTGGAAACTAATCTAGTTCTTTGATTTAAGGTTTGAAATGTTTTAAATTGAAACTATTTCCAGGTATACCCTTTTCTATAGTTAATGTCTTTTGTGAACAAAGATAAAATAAGTGGTAACCTTTTTTTCTGGTCTTTTTTTTTTTTTTTTCCCAGAAACATCTCAAGTGCTTTAACAGTTGATGCAATCACTAGATTAACAAAACCCTCACATTACTCTATAATTTTTTGATCAATTTATGTGAATACTCCATATATAAAAAAACATATTGTTTAAAATAAATTGTTTTTGGTGACTACTACATAAAAGATTATTGTGGCATGCAACCTTTAAAATATTCAGAATAAAATGCAAAGTTCAAGCAGCAGGTAACCCTGAGTGTTAGGGGGGTGATTGTTCTAAGAGCTTAGAAAACAAATGACAGCTCAGCAGGGGAAAGCTTTGCTGTCATTAAGGGTGCACATTTTAAGATAGGTATGTTCAGTGTTAATGCCAAACTGTATCTCTCTTGAAGAGATACTGACCCCTTTTCTGGTCTTTCTTGGCACCATACAGTGGGAAGCAGTGGCATGGAAGTGCTGGTTGGAAAGAAGGGGTGATGGGTTGGTGAAGGAGGTGTAGGAATGTGACCAGGGAGAGGGAGGCAGGTACAATGAGGGGGAGTTTGGAAGAAAGTGATGAAAGGCAGAGGCTGAGACAGAGCGTATTTTGGCCCCTTTGCATTCCTATTTTCTGCATCTTAATTTAAAAAAAATAATCTGTAATTATACACTGTTTGTTGGCAATGTAAAGTAGGCTGGGAGTGAAGCAAGGCGGTGCTGGCAACGAGGCAGTTTGCTGGACAGCCCTGTTTGCTGTTACTGGGTCATAAATTCTGTGTGTGCAAAGCAAGTGGTGATGCCTGTTTGCTTTGAAAGGGGTTTTCTGCATGGCTCTGGACAAACGTACCCCAGATTGAAGCCTTCACCCTTTGCTGTAGTGACAGTTCCTTGTTGTTCAGGTACCATGAGGAGGACACTTGAGCTCAGCTCTGAAGAGCTTCAAGAGCTCCAGAGCTGTCCAGATTGCAACACAGAGCAGGACACATCTGAAATGCGTTAAGATGAAAAAACTCCTGTATTTCTATAATGCCTGTATCTGTCAAGTTTTGGACTGGGCTCCTGAAACAAACAGATATTTTACAGCATTTTAGTGTTGAGGGAAGTGCTAACTCTCCTAAGGAGCAGTTTGTGGAGGACTCAGTATTTGTGTTGTGCAAATACATTGAGAGAGTATCATGGAAACGTTAATGAGTGCAGGAATAATTTGTATACTTGCTCCAGGGCAAGACCATGTATACAGTAGCTAAAATTTGAGGGCAAATCTTGAAGGAAGCTACCAAATAAAAATATTTAATAAAGTCCATTCAATAAATGTTATAGTTATCATGTATAAAATGTGTGCTTGTTTTTAGAAGCATGAAGTAATGCAGGGGCCATGTATAATACTTACTCATTTAATTTTTCAGTTTTTCTCTTTTCATATAGAATTTGTGGACAATACACAAAGAGTTGGATTGAAATATGGTTGAAGTCAGCAGTGAGTTTACTTGGGAAATTATGTTCCATGTAGTATAAAACAGCTTGACTGTATGAAGAGGCCTATTCAAAACTAGGATTAGACCACACTAGTGCATATGTGCAGGTAAATATGTAGCCTGAGCTTCTTGTGTGCATTGCTATTCCCTTTCTTATTCATTTACCATCATTTCAAATACTAAAATTAACTGTTTCTATCCCTAATATAAACAATCCCTAATATAAACATAAACAATCACTAATGTAAACAATCCCTAATATAAACAATCCCTAATATAAACAATCCCATATCAGAGGCTATTGGCTAATTTCTAAAGTTGCATTGGGCCATAATAATATGAATGCAAGAAATGTAATAAAATATTGTTTATATTTAAGTTTCCACAAAAAAAACAGAACCTGAAATTATTATTTCAGAGCTGCTTTAGGTACGGTTTGCTCTTAGTTTGATGAGGTTGTGGGCGTTAGTCAGATTTCCTTATAACATGGTGGTAAGAAACTTGGAAGAAACTTCAATACAAGCTTCTAAGTTTTTCCCCCCTGGAAAATGCAAGCAGTATCTGTTCACCATTAGATTCTCCTAAAATTTCCCATATGGTCGTTCAGATGGAGGAGTTCAAACCAAATCGCAAAGAATGCAGAGGACAGGCCAGAGAGTCCATGGTGTGGTAACTGCAGATGGAAAGTGGCACCACAGAATGGCACTGGGTGTACTTCAGGTGCTGTTCATGTGTACGAGGCTTGTCCAGCAGATATGGTCATACCAGCCTGAGCTTTCCAAGTACCACTGCTGCTTCACAGGTTTTCCTTGAAGCTACTGTTGTGTACTCTCTCCTTTTTCATGGTAGTAGTAGGAGCTCTGTGAGTAATAAAGCTTGGTGAAACTAAGGAAGAATGTCTTCAGCCTGCTTAAACCTTTTCCCATCAAGAAACGAAGGCAGTTCAGAAATGAAACACATGTTGTTTGTAAGGCAGAACTGTGAGACTCCTTCTCTAAAGCCAGGGTGGAGGCCCTGCTCAGGGCTGCAGAGTTGCTCTGCAGTTTGCTGTCTGCACTAGGGTGCAGGGCAGTAACCATCCTATCCTGCAGGCAAAGTAGTTATTACGGGATTGAAGGACTAAGTGCATTTTAAAGTCAGATGGCATTAGGGATCTAAGTGAGAAGTCCTGACGAGGAAAAAAAGTGAGCAAATGTCAGTATTTGGAACAAACATCATCAGAGATTCAAGCTATGTAAACTTGTGAAACGTGAAATCAAGTTCCAGGAAAGGGCTTGGAGTGGGTACTCTACTATTTGTGTATAATCCTTTGAGAACTTAACCCATTATTAAGTCCCTAATTTATTTTTGAAGGAAGACTTAAATAGTTAGTAGGAGTAGAAAAACAAAGAAATTTCTTATTCTGTTCTCCCTTTCATATTAGCAGCACAAAGGACAGAAAAGTACCACAAGAATATTTTTAAAAGGGGTGATATTTCAAGTTGTGTAGACAAAAACTGGCTTTGTTTTTCTCAGCTGTTTTCTCCTTCCTCTGAATAGACACTCTGAAAATTGCTGCTGTGTCTACGAGAAGCTATCTAATTCTGATTGATTAGTCCATTTGGCTAACTTAACAGATACAGTCGTTAATTAAATTAACCATCCATATAAAAAGAAATTCAGCAGTTCTTTTGATGGGAAGGAGGAGATGAAAGTTTTAGAGCTGTGGCTATTAAAGCAGATCGGTTCATGGAGTATGGAGAGAGCTAATCCCCCTGAAGTGCAAAGAAAGATCATGTAGGAGCAGAGAGGAGGTTTTTGAGTAGGCATGAGGATAAAGGAGAATTAAAGTGTCCCATGTAGTGAGATACAAAAATCTGCCAGTTAAGTGGCTTTTTTGAGATTATCTTGCTGTATGTTTCAGTTAGCTCATGGCTGATACGGAAAATGTTTCAGATTGTGTAATGCAAGATAATACAAGTTGTCCTTTGGACTCTTACTGACTGGCAGATAGAACAGATAGAAACATCCATTCTGTTCTCTCTCATCCAGTTTTCCACTTTCTTGCTCTTTGTTTTACCACAATCAACCAGCCTTATCTTCCTTGGTGTACAAGATGGGCTGTACTAAAAATGTTCTCTGATAGCTACTCCTTCCACAGCTATTGTTTCTGCTAATACTTGGTAGAGAATGTGCACCACTGGGGCAAAATATTTCATTTTATGGAAAGCTTCCTCATCTTCATGTTCCTGGGACCCTGACATTGCCCATTCCTCTTACTGCAGCCTTCCCAAGCATGATATTGCAGGAGGCTTCCTTCTCACAGCTGGCTTTGCCCCATGGGCTGGCATTAATTGTGCAGTTGATATGGCATCTATCTCTTATCTATGTCTCCATCATTTCCCTGAACCTGTTCTTTTCTCTTGAAGGTCTCCATATGTCTGTTGATAATTTCCTGCTGGCATTCGACCCATCCAGACCTTTCTGCTGATTCTAACTAAAATCTTGTCTTCCTTTCAGTAATGCATCTTCCTTCAGATCTCTCATTTGATGTCCTTGTCTGGCACCATATTTAATCTAACATTTCGGGTGAACATAACAGAGAGTTGTGGAGACAAATGAGGATGAATAAATGATAAAGAATTTCTACAGTGTCCAAGGAGATTCAATGATATCAGATTATCACAAAGCCAGTAATTTCTTTTATTTAGAACACTGATGCTGACAAAGACACATTATAGTACTGTGTTTATGAACTCCTTTTATTTCTATCTTTCTTAGCTTTGTAATTCTTCCTGTGGCCTCTAAAGAGAACTCTATACTTTCTGCTCTTTTTCTTCCGTAACTGTTAACCTTTTCAGTCTCTTAAATCTGGAGAGTTAATTTTTGCTCAGAAGCTGGCAATAGGCATTTTCCTTCTCTGTTTGAAAGTGAAAGTTTCTATTAAATTTACAAGGATAATTCCCAGGGTTTTTCCATTTCATATTCAAATGTCAACCTCTTCCTTTACAAAAATCTTTACTCACCTATTTTTTTTCTTCTTTTGACTTGAAGTGCTTTGTAATCTCGTTTTTTTCTTTCTGTTTCTTTAAACACTTGTTCTTTCCTCTTTTCTCTTGCCACCACATTTTTAAATCTGTTTTTCCTCCTGGAGCTGCTTCTTTCTGCTGAGGAACCCATCAATATCCAAAGCTAATCTGTTTTCCTGAGTTCCCAATCCCAAACCTACAGTTTTACAGTTTTTACAGGTAAACTGTTGATTCAAGGTAGAATTTTAGTGCATGTATATGCATCATCTTGGATAAGGATAATTTCTTTTGTTGGAGGCCTGTTCTGTAATAAAATTCCCCCAGCTTCTGCCTCTTGTTGCCACTGGGAATGTTGGAAGAGCAAAGAGGAGCTTGCTCATTTTTTTTTTTCTGGCTCTTATACTGTTGAGTCTGTATGGGATAGTCTCATATGGACTTTAGATAATGCTTCAAAAATGCTGCTGCTGTAAACAACATGACAGTACTTAATTTGTGTACACTGAAATAACAGACCTCTGACAACAGAATTGCCATTATTAGCATAGCAGTGTTTTTTCTTGTTAAAGCAACAGATCACACGTGCTTTTTTTTTTCCTTGTGAAATGTTTTATTTTTAGGTGTTATTATATGCAGCTTTTTGCCATGCCTTTTCAAAAATTTCGTGCCAGTGCTTCAGCAAATATTTCTTAAAATCTCATTCTGCAATATTGTTAATTATAGTATCGGTGTTTTTTCCTCTGTGATTTTCTTCATCCCTTGTGTTTCTAAGATTTTTTTTTCACTATCTGGTTTGGGGTTTTTTTGCTATTATTTTTTTTTTTTTTTTTTTTTAACATGCTATTTTTATTTATAATTAATACAAAAACTACCAGTTAAGCTGGCAAAGTGTATTTCTAGGATAGATTGGCAGGCAACCTAAATTATTAGTGTTTAAATTCTATCATAAGAAACTGTTTATTTATGTTGAGATGCATGTTATTCTAATGCCGATTGCCTTATCTTACTCAAATAATTTTAATAATGTTTCACAAGTATTTTAATCTATATTTTTGTTTGTTTTAAGGGAAGACCTTCTAATAAAATTTTGCAGTTCTGTGCCTGTACTGTTACTGCAAACAAAACATGACTCCACCTAGGAGGTGATACCTCTCGGCCTGAGTTTTTAAGATGGTGTGTAATGGTCAGTTTGTAGCTTAGTTTCTAAAAGCATTGGTTGTGTTATTGGATCTGCAAGAGTGTTGTGGTTTTTATGATATTTTCGGTGCTGTGAATCATAATAATAAAGCATAACATGGCTTCATTTATGGATTTTTCTACTCATAAAATCTTCTCAGACATATCCTGCCATGTTACTTAGGATGTATCTCTGCATTTCAGATCTGTGGTGTGTTTGCAAGCTGTGCACTCAGTCCCCAGGAGCTGTGCAGGCAGCACTGTGACCTTGTGGTGTTTCCCTTCCAGACAGGCTCGGTTTGGGAATCAAGGCACTTGTGACAGACCTTGGGAGGGGTGGGAATGCCAGCAGCCCCCCAGCCGTTCCCAGCCCTTTTGTCCTTAAAGCAAGGATTTAGCAGTAAGACCAAATGGATGGACCTGTTGAAGAATTGTTCTTTTTGCCTAGTTGGAAAGTGAATACAACTTGAAGAGCCTGGGTATGTCCATCACTGGGGTGGTTGCTGGGAGAAGAGCAGCTGACTGACCCTCAGCAACCCTGGAGCTGGATGCCACGGGACACTGTGTAATCCTGAGGAGAAACAGGACCCTTCCAAGGTGCAGGCACAGCAGCCCAGGCCAGGTCAGAGGGGTGCTTGGCCAACTGCCCAGTCCCAGTAGCCCAGGGCAGATGGTGAGGGAAAAGTAAAAGGGCTGAGCAAATATGTATGAGGCTTCTCCAGAGCTCTTTTCCAGGACTCCAACTGGCTTCTCCAGCTCTTCTTCCAGGACTTTGAGTCAAGTACAGTGTTAGTGTGTTTGGCAGCTCCCAGTTACATCCATTAACTTGTCCATTCCCAGCTTTAACTAGTACAAACCTCTAGCAATATGTACAAACCAGTAACCAGTACAAACCTTCCTGCAATGCTGAACAGTGTAATCAGCAGCTGAGCCAGAAAAGATTATTTTAAATTAATTTTGTGCTCACTGACCTCTTAGTGTACCTTCTAATTCTTGTGTTGTACAAGGCAGATAATGATCAATGCCTTTGTTTTCTCATGCCAGACACAATTTCCAGATTTTTGAGAACATAACATATGATCTTCCAGAACATTAAAACATTAACAGCAGTGTCTTTTAAAAAGCACTAATTTTGGTAGACCCATATGAGAAGAACCTGTGTTTCTCCTTGTCATCCTTCCAAATGCAGTTTCAAAATCTCCCTGAGTTAAGCCATTATGTTTGATCTCAGTCTTTGTACTATATACTTACTTTACTATCTTACATTTTGTAATCTCATATCTTTCTTGGCATGAAAACCTTTATGTCCATCCAATAAGGAGGATGAAATTAGTTTAACTAACTCCCCTGGAAATAATGAAGAGTAAAATTAGAGCCCTGAGCTCTAACAGAATCTTTATTAAAGTTATGGAAGCAAACACTTGCTGAAAGAGTGTAGTGAATACTGGGAAACTATATAACTAACTTCAGCGACCTAAACTAAATACGTTTTAAGAGAGCATCTGTTTAAATTACTAAGTCCTGAAAATGCATACAAGACCTTGTAGAAGTCTTTGAGCTTCCCTCAGGGCATGAATATCCTAAATATTTAATATTCACTTCTAAGAGGAATCGGAGTATTGTAATCATTAACTCAACAGCATCTCTTTTAGCTGCTCCTCAGTAATGGGTCATCTGCTGGCACCTGGGCCAAGCATCAATATAGATATAGGGCCTGAGCAGAATTAAAGGGGTTCAGACGCTGGCCAAGGGCGTCACTCACTATTTCTTTCACTCTTGTTGAGAGCTCCTCATTCCCTCCTTTGCATCAGCTCTGGAGCTGATGAGCTCTTGTCAGGTGATTTGAGTTACCTAATGCAGCAAAAACATGGTTTTGTTGAACCCTCCCAAGTGTGCCTTGATGAGTGTTAGTTCTGACACCAGGAGTATTTTGATGAGTGTTAGCTCTGACACTGAGAATGTTTTGATAAGCGTTTGTGCTGACACAAGGTAGGTTCAGTGCTTGCTCCTGAGGGGGCATTGAGACTTCCTGCTCTCAGCAGTGACCAGCTGTGAACTCATTGACTCAGAGGAAGCCCCACCTCCATGGACAATTGTCCCACAGATGCTCCCATTCAGAAATTTTTTAACATCACTCATTTTGTTACCCCTGCCCCTTACACTTAGATACAAAGTATTTTTAACATCCAACTTCCATTGACTCATTGACAATCCATAAGGACCTTTGAGATTCTGCCAGTGTCTTCTGTACCCTAATTAGCTGCTCCTGTATCTTGGAGTGTAAACTGTGGTGCGTTCACATTTCCTCATAACTCTATTTTTTGCTAGACTTCAGGAGCCTCTCTGCGTTTCCAGGTAATAGAACTTTGTAAGCAAAGTTGTCCAGTACCTGTCTGCGATATTTGAAAAGAGGTCTCTTTTGGGCAGTGATACTAATCATACCTCAGCTTGACTGGAAAGAAATCTTTGAGGTATTCTGGGATGACAGTTGTATTTTCCAGGAAGACATTCTATTGATCTCCCAAATCATTTTGCCAGAAACAAGTGTGGTCATTTCTCTCTTCCTTATAAAACAGGCTCTTAAAAAAAAAAAAAAAGTTATAGAAATTCCCTCCAGCCCTTAAGTGCATACATTTGCTGTTTGTACAATTGAATTTGATCCTATTTCTAATAACCAGTCCTGAAGATCATCCAGGTCTTCCCTATGGAGGTTTTTTCAATCTTTTTTATTTTCCATACTTTCCAATTTAATGTTATCAGCATATTTCACTGGAATGCTCCTGGGTTTTGTGCCTAGTTCATTAATACAAATACCAAGCTGGCAGTTTTTAGGGATGATATTGGAGGACCCATACTTCCAACTTTGTCCTGCTTGGGGCTCACTCAGAGCAGTCACCAATGTCTGTGGGAGTAAAAACGTCCTGCTATCATTTGGCCAGAGTGAAGTTCTGGAAAAGCTGAGCAGCCACTGCCCTGGATGCTGCTCTGCTGTTCCTGCCCTCCCTCATCAGGCCAGCTTATGTCTAAGCTCAGGTTTTTTGCTGTTTGAAGGAGAAATACTAATTTTTTGCCTCTTCTGCTGAGCAGGTGTGTGCTCACTGCCTCCTGCCCCAGTGGCCAACCTGCCTCTTGTCAGGTTTTCTTTAGCAATTTGTCATCTTTTCCAATGTAATCGTCACTGAGGTGGAACAATAGCAAGACTTTATACAGATTTAATTGCAGTAAAATTTTGTAGTCTGAACATGCTTAATGAAATTTATGATGTAGATAATATGGTCTCTTCCAATCTTACCAATTCTGTGATCTTATGGTTTGCCTGACTAGAAAATAACTGTAAGTAAGATAATTTGACTGGTTTAGCATTTAAATGGCTTAGCAAATACAGCCTGCATTTAATTTATATATGTTTGCCTCAGGTCTGATTGGTTTTTCTCCTTGGTGTTTGTTCCAAGTCATTTTGTACTTAGGATTGCTATTGCCCAGAGCCTTTTCCTCTGGCATTGCTAAAGCTGCAGGGCTCCCAGGAAGTGTGTACACCTGTGCTGTGACCCTGCCTGGGCTGCAGCTCCTGGGGGCTTTGTCTGCCCACAGCGTGGACCTGAGCTCACCATGTTGGTCTTACAAGGTCATGTCATTGTTGTGCCGTTGTGTCCTTCGAAGCCTGCCAACACAGCTGCTGCTTCCCCTCAGATTCCAACTGCTTTCCTATCCTTCTGCTTTTTGGATTTTTTTGGAAGTTCACCTAACTTCTAGGCTGCTCAGTTTCAGCAGCAAATAGAAAAGACTCTTGAATTACAATCAGTGTCAGTGGTTGGTTTTGGACCTTCCATGAAGAAGCTCCCCTCAGTTTTCCTTGTCCCACCTTCTGCTCTTAAAAATCAGTGTATCCCATGTACTGTGTAACTCCATTGGAGATGGTTGTTTCAGTGATTTTTATGAACATTTTAGGAAAAGTATCCTGCAGTTTTTGCCCTTTTCAAATGTAAATGTTTAATCAGTGCTTGCTGAGAGGGAGTACAAGAACACACACACGTGGCTTATGCTTCTTTTTTTCTTCTTCTTGCAGTGACCTGCTGTCTTCTGAATATCTTGAGAGGCATATCGAGCAAGGTGGGAAGACAGTGGAAGTTAAAGTAAGAATTTTCTTTTTATGCTTTTCTTTTAAAATTTGCTTGGCTTTTGGTGTTCATGAAAACTCAGATATTTTTGTGAAAGGAGGAATAACTGATTTTTCAACTGATATGTTTTACTGTTTGAGGCAAGCATGTTTCATGCATTCTAACTTTCAGCTTTAAACAAGACAAATACACCCCATTGTCAAATTTAGTACATCAATGTTTCTATCAAAAATGGTATAAATGAAAAGTGTATTCAGAGTGGTTATTTTTGTTAGTAAGTATACTTTACTTTTGATAGTTATTGAAGAAAGTATTTTTGTTATGGTAAATAACATTTTCTCATTGTACTAAATCCCAAGTTTGTAGATTTTTTAGGCTTCTTTGTAAATTTGAGAATGGCAATATTTATTGTATAATATATCCAAATATCCAGTCACCAGTTTCTTTGTGTGTTTGTTGGCATGGTAACTACATTTGTTGCTGTTGAAATGTCCTAAAGCCTTTACAGAAGTGTTTTGTTGTTTGCATGCATCATGGGAGATTTTTCTTGGGGAACCTCTATTTTTTAGGACTTATTTTGGAGATGTCACCTATAATTTTTGTATGAATGGCTGTAGATCATTTAGAGTGTTCAGAAATGTATTATTGGTGGTACAAAATGGAAACTCTGAATTTGCTTATCAGGTAAAATTTTGTTCAAACTTTGTTTTATTAAAAGAAATCCCCCGAATTGTTTTACTAAATCTGAGATAATCTAAGTCCTTCAAAACAAATGCATTAATCTCTGTGGTGTGAAAGTGGAAACGGAAATGGTCAAAGCAGTCCTTTATCTGCTGGAGAGCTGAAGGTGCAAGTTTTCTTTGGTTTATTCCCTTCTGTCATTTGCAAATAGGAAGTCTGCTCTTCCACTCTTATCAAGATAATAGTCTGCATACATTATCAGACTGAGGCAAACACATACGTGTTCCATTAAATTGTGAAGACTAATTTCTAAGTCAGCTCTGCTCTGCAGTCAAGAAGTCTTGCTTGACTGAGGTTCAGAATATGAGTCAAAGCAGAAATAAAGATAATAGCTGATATTAACAAGAACAAAACAACCCATTTGTCGGCATTAAGATATATATGCAAGCTAGCTAAATTAATCCATCCAAGCCCCATCACTGAATTGTTTCTGATGAGCAAGCCTTAATCAAGCAAGGAAATGTTTGAAATCAGCAGCTCTTCATATCTAAGTGCTGTTTAATTGAATGGGAAAGTGATGGGAGTATCAGGCCTTTCAGAAGAAGGGTCAGAAAATGTTCTGGGCAAAACAGCTCCCAGCCTCAAGGGTCACACAGATTATTTCCCCTTCATTTAGATGCTGAGCCAGGGTCATGTATACCTTCAGGGTTGGCTATCACTGCCCTGCTCGGTATTCTCAAATCTGCTTTAAGCAGAGAGCTATCATTGCTGCATTGAGCTTGATACTTGAGGTGAACTGAATTGGGAGTGAAAGAGGCTGCACAGGCTGTACTGCAAAGGAGAGGGCTTGCTGCTCAAGTGCTGAGTTGCCTTTCCCATGCTGCCCTGTACCTTGCATGCCCATGGGCAGGGGTGCAGGGGTGGCTGGGCCGTAAAGGTGGCCTCCTCTGCCTCTACTATGCCACTGTTCCAGGAGTTCTGCAGGCAGCAGGCACGTGGAAGCATGCTAGGAAAGGGAATGTATGGTTTTTGCTTGTTTTGTTGCACCTGAGTGTGTGGAATTGGCAGGGAGGGAAGCAGCTGCCATGACAAAATGTCAGAAGAGCCTGGTGTCTGCAGTCATGGGAACATTTTCATAAACGTTCAGATACCAAAAGATTTTTGAAAAAGTGCAGGCTATTGAGTACACTTTAATACCAGACACTGAGTGAGGCTGATTTCAGTACTCAATAGCAGTGTAAAAATAAATCTCATGTCCTCTGAACAGTCAGTATTTTTCAGAGCACCTTTAAATTCATTTGAGAACTTTGTCTGCTGCAAAATTTCTGAAAAGACTGGCAGTATCTGTTTGCATTTGAGAAATTTGGTTTTACATCAAAAGTTTTGGAAATCTTAATGCAAGACATTTCCATGATGGTGATTTATTACCTCTGATTACTGTGGGAATTGTTTGTCATAACTGGTAGCATAATTATTATACTAGATTTTAGGGATTGTGCAGCTTGCTTAGATCCTTATTTAAAAATAGCTAGTAAAAGGGTGCGACTTATGAATAAATCACAAAATATGCATTCTGCTATGCAGCATATTCCTAAGCAGAAGCTGAAGAGGTATTTCAGAAAGGAGACAGGTTTCTATCAGTTGCTTCAACATGCTGCTCTTCACCCTCCTCTCTGCAATTTATCTTGGGCTGTAGGCAGACACAGAGGCGGCCTGGCAATATCTCTCTTGCTGCCTTGGTGGGAGAAACGGTGGCAGAAAGAAAATGTCCATCTGCCATCCACTGCCAGCTGCAGGCTTTGAGCAAGCCTGCTTATACAGCCAGATGCCCTCCTGTGCTCTTGGCCTTCTTGTTGGAGAGTGTGTTTTAAAATACGTACATATTGCCCCTTGCATTTCTCTGTGCAAGAAGACTGCACAGACGTGCAACTCGTCGGTGCTGCCGCTGTGCCATCAGCAGCCTGGGAGAGGACAGGAGCTCCAAGGCACTGTGTGAAGGCAGCTGTAGGTACATGCAGCAGTTTGGGAATGTGTCTGCAAAGAGGATCCTGCCTTGGCTCATATGCCATGTGGAGTTGGTAACTACTTTTGCCACTCCTCCGCCTCTCCTTCCCTCCCAGTAAAACTTCCTGTGCTGTAAAATACATATGGATCTTCTGCCATTACTGAGGAACCTTCAAAGAGGAGAGGGGGGCAGAGGAAGGGAGAAATGTTTACACCATAAAAAATACCATTTTTTAGTAGCAAAGGGATTTTTACTGAGAGAGGAGTCCTCAGTTTAACATAGCTTTTTATCACAAGAAGAAGTTACATTACATTTGATTTCTGCATAATTATTAATACATTAGACCATTGTGAAGGTGAAACATAGTACACATGTTTTTGCAGGGTGCCAGCATTTAGCTGCTGCAGAGGAGAGGCTTCTTGTTAATTTGGCAGAGTTAGGCAGAACCTAAGACATTCTTATTAAACCAACAGCAGTGTGCAATGCCTAAGAAAAACAAAAGAAGGTAGATATTTGAATTATTTCAGTGTTTTCCCCCACACCCTCCTTTACTGTACATCATGTCTCTACTAGGATAGCAGCAGTGTTGGCCTAAATTCCCTCTGGTAGCAAAGAGAATAATCAATTAATAAGAAAGAGAAAAACCCTTCTTGGCATTGCCTTTTCCTGATTGTGTCATTCCGGACCATCCTATGCTCATAGCACATCAATACTCAACCTGTGTATACCTAATGTTGTTGCAATATATCTCTGTGTCCTTTTATCTCTCTTTCTCACTTTTTTTTGGTTGTCATTCTGTCACTGATGCTGTCAGTGAGATGAAAGGCAAAAAACAGCTATAGTGCTGAGTAATTCACATTGCTGGATTTTTCACCCTCAGACGGAACAACTGATATCTATTCAGTGATATTTTCTCAATAAAATGCTTCAGTTCTTCTCTTCAGAGTGTGTAGAAATAAATGCTTCTGCTTGTATTTCCCCCAAAACAATGGACATTTTTATGAGTTCTTAGGAAATTGCTTTCTGAAAATAATTAAGCCATGAAAATAATTTAATCAAAAAACTTGCGCAGGTAGAGACGTGGTAGATAAATACCAGAAAATTTTGATGTCACGTTTAAATATGACTAGAAGGAACTACACTTCATAGGCAGTCCCTAAAGTCTGAAATTCTTTAGTGTGGTTGTGTAAATGCAGCATGTGTATTATGGGCACAAAATTATAGCGAGAGTGCTGACAGCACAAACTGCTGCTTTTTGCTTCAGCCTCGCAGCATGTTCATATGATAGCATCCAACATCATGAATGGAGATTCATAAATGCTTGGTGCAGCTTTTCTCTGCTGTAGCATCAACAGAGGAGCTTTGGCCAGGCTTGTCCTGTGGGTCAGGACTGCCCTGTGTCTGTGTGTCCCAGGCTGTGCTGAGCCCCGCAGTGCTCAGACCGTGCCCACTGGGCTTTCTCCAAGGCACCTGCAGCCATCCTCTCCAGCTGGGGTGTCCCAGCACAGCCTCCTGCTCTGGGGGAGTCCAAGGAGAAGGGCCATCACTGTAGTTTGGCCAATGGGGAGGTCTGGGGCAAATGCATTTTAATGCTGCACAGCGAAGCAGAGCTGTTAGCTTGCAAAAACAGTCATTAGGTTGCGTGCATTGTTTGACTAGTAGCGTGTGCAAGATGACTGTTATTGTAGCTTACAGCTATTTTAATTGCTTCTGGCCAAGAGGGGAAAATTGCTGTTTTTCATTGCCTTGCTGTGCCTTAAAGCCTTGGGTAGTGTGTGCCATGATATGTATTTGAAGCGATCTTTAAATGCCCTCTTGAAGGAAAAATGATCTATAAGAGAGAAATTTATTAAAATCCTTAAAGACCAGAAGAATCTGGGTACCCTTGATATGGTAGATATTTCTTTTTCTTTTAAACTTTCTCCTTCAAATCTGGTCTACTTGAGCAGTTGTTAAGGTACAGTCCCTCAACCGAGGGCAGTGTGTGTGTGTGCACCTGTGCCTGTGTTTGACGAGACCTTATCCCAATTAGCATCCCAACATTTCATTGTTATCTCCACAGGTGCAAACTGATAATAAGTCTACAGTAATTTGTGGTGCAGCCAGATTAAACATTTAAACAGTAAGCAGGTCATTTTAATAATTGACTACTATGCTTCCAGCCTTACAGCAAGGTGCTTCTAATCATCATCTTCCAGTTAGGGCACTTACTGTCTGAGAAGAATATGTTATTATTCTTCAGGTTTTGGTAACTCACCGTTTTGTAACCAAAGAGGAAAGTGTTTCATTGCCAGGGAAGCCGATATGCTAAACAGGCTTTCCTGTAAGGGAATACATATTCTCCTGAAAAGTGGTGTGCCAGTTGGGCTGGCAGGGGATGGGATGGGAGGCTGGAGCCTGGGGCTGATGGGGAGCTGTGTGCTTGTACCTGAAACTTGTGCAACCTGCTGATGAAAACTGAAAAGGAATAAATAATAAATAGTGCAGGAATTATATATGCCAGTTTCTGGCAGAGCTCTTTTGGCTGCGTCCAGACACTAGAGAAGCTGTTATCAGAAAAATCACTCTCTATCTTGTTTGAGAGAAGACTTTGAATAAGGGTTCCTGTAATGTTACCAGATCTCCTCTCTCTTATGCCCTCAACAGAGCTCTGTTGGCCTCATGGCAAATTACTAACAAATCTAGGCCATAATCTACTTTTAGTGATAGCAGTAAACTAACTGAAGAAGACCTGACGGGGAGCTGAGTCTGACACAGTTTAGCAGGGGGTTTCTGCAAGGTTGATCTGCAGAGTGCTCTCATCAAATGTTTTCCTTAATGACTTATGCAAAAAAAGGTATGTGTATTTTTATGAAATTTGCCAACAGTGCAAGACTGAGAAGTGTTACAGTGCACAGAAAGATCAGCTGGAGGACTGACTATCTTTTGGCCAATGGAGTAAATAAAATCCAAACAGACCAAATGGCAACTTTTTACACTTAGGGATTAATTATAGGTGTTTGTACTATACAGTGAAAGTTCATAAATTGAGAGTTCCACAAGAAGGGGGAAATTAAAGCACAGCAGCAGAATGGAGTGGCAGAATGGAAGCAAACTGTGGCCTCAAAGTATACCAGTCAAATTACTTCCTCTAGGTTTTGACTGGAATTAATGTTACTGTATGTCTCTTGATGAAGACTTGACAAAAAACTTTTTGACAAAAATTTTTAACTTCTGTGTGTTTTCAGTGACTCTGGACATCCAGTTTTTTCAGTGATGTCATACTGTTACATTAAGTCAATAGGTATTGAGAAATATGTCCATTTTCCTGTTGTATTATTGTTTGAATTCTGGAAGTAAGCCCTTTGGGGTTTAGAAAATGTAGTATCCTCTATGGGATACCAGGGCAAGATAATCAGCTCCTATATATAGTGCATTATGACCTCATGATCCTGCAGGCTGGTACTTTTAATGTACATTTACAGTAGCTTTTTAGAAATAGCTGATTATCTCCCTGTTATTACTAGCTTGCTTTTTACATACATCCTGCTACAGAGGAGAAAAAAATTAAAAGTAACAGCTTTCCATATCAGGAGTCATTCCCAGGTCATGGTTTTGAATATACTACACTAGAATGAATCCCAGATCATGTTTCATGTAGGATTTTGCAGGTTTAATTATCTTGTCTCCCTCTTCTTTGTGACATAAAGAAAATAATCCTGTGGGTTTAACTAGTCCTGCAGGGGAAAAATGTCAGAAAGTGGAAATCTCCAGAGCTTAAAAAGTATACGTTTCACTGTAGATATGGACCCCAGTGATGGTGGGTGGTCCTGCTGAAGTGACAAGCCAAGCAACTGTGTGACCATCAGGAGTCACCTCTTGTGTACTCTGCTGCAGTTTTCTCTTGTTCCAGGAGGAGGACAGCTTGAACTTGTAGGAAAACCTTGCCTGACTTTGTGCACCTCAGGAGTTATCTTCCACAAGGTGCAACAACGTACAGCATGCATAGCCAGAGAGTGGTAGCAACCAAGTGTTTCGCAATCTCAGACTGTATGAGAACTGAGTATGGCCAAGAGAAATTAATTACTACTATAACATTAAAGAACATAAAATCACTTTGTAGATGCCCTTATTAAAAAAAAAAAAAGTATCTTTTTGGATTTAACTTAATCCCTTTGAGGGGAAATTAAGCTAAGCAAACAGAAGCTGCTCTGCTTCTGAAGGAGTGCTTCCATGCAAGGCTTCAGTGTGCTTTAGCTTGACATCTTTGCTTTCTTCATCTTGACTTCTGTAAGTAGCTTTGCCTAGACATGTCTGTTGTTCCCTATGGATACCAAACTGGCACTGTATTATAAACAGTAGGTTAGTGTTTCTAGACACAGCCTCAAGCGCTGTGAATTTTTACTTAAAGAGAAAGTTCTGTCATTCAGAAAAAATGAGCCAATAAGGGTTTGAGAGTTGTATTGTTCTCTGTTTTCCTCAGAACTTTATGACTAGCTGACTGATTGATATCCATGTAGGTATTGTGTTGTGTTTATAGTAATCTTGTAAATCACATTCCTTCACCTTGGCTTCAGACTCGGGGTAGGCTGATGAGCTGACGTGGCAGACTAGATTGCATAGATTATTAGAAATTTTTATACTGGGCCTTAAAATGTTTGCTTCCATTTCCCTGGAACAGTCATGCAGGAGTGGGGCAAAATGACAGTCATTTAAATGACTTGTATGCCATGACTAAGAGACACTACCACTGCTACAAGAGCTGTCTTAAGGACAGCAACAGATTAGGCAGGAAGAGGTAACCTTTTCTCCTTTGCCTGGCAGCTGATAATAAAAAAAAATATTTCCCCTAACACCAAGGTAAGTCAAGGCAAGTCGGGAGTCTGCTTCCCAAGCAGATGCCAGGGCAGCTTCCAGAGCAGATGGTGTTGCGTTGGCATGAGGTCTCTGTCCACACCCTGCAGTGTTTTGTGGAGCATCTTCTCTCATAGCTACGGGGCAGTAAACACAACCCTCATTTGGCCTCTGAACTGGGAAGCTGGACTGATATCTTGTGCCATCTGCTGAAGGCTCCTGCTGTGAGTCACTGATGGCAGTTGGAGCGAGCCGCCTGCGTGCAGGATCCTGTCACATACATGTGTGTCTCTGTTTGTTAAGAGCGCTGCCAACAGTCTTTAAACATGGGCAGTTTGTGGAGAAGGCTTAGAAGCGGCTGTGCCTGCTCCTAATTTTGGAATCCGTATCTCTGATTTCAGAATCTGAAACGGCGTTACAATCTAATGTCACTACAGCGTGTTGGCTCTGAGTTACATGAGCACATGTGGTAGCCCTCCTCCTAAAAGGGAGGGCAGCGCTCACAATTTCGGAACATTCGGCTTTCAGGCATCTGCCGTCCAGAAACTACTCTGCAAAGAGGTGGTGCCAGGTCCCTGGCGTTGTTACTGAGCTGAGTAAGAGCTGAACCCAGGGCTCAGCACAGCCCCACAGCAGGGGCCCTGCCAATTGCTGAAGTATGTGTCTAGTAAAAGGTGTTTTCTCTCCTTGCAGTTACATTGGTCAAAGTTCCATTTTGACTGTTCTGTGTGCTAATAGAAACCCATTCATAACAAGTTGTCTCCTGCTGTAGAAGTCAGCAAATGAGGATGCATTTTCTTTTCCTTTTGTTGTTGATCATGTAGCCTTAGTTATGTGTTTTTGTAACTAGTGGCCCCACAATGGATAGCTCTTTAAACAGCTAATTGTTATCTGGCAGCTAATCATTATCTAGCATTCAGAGAATGATGACTTGAGCCTTAGCTGGCCTTTTGGGAGCTTTCTGCTGCAAGGAAAGAGGGAGATATGTTACTGGGATTTGAATTAAACTAGCAATCTTCTTTCCTTTGGATTAAAGAGTGTTAAAATAAGAATATGTAGGAGAAGGAAGGTATTAATTTTAAGGTCAGTGCCTGACTGTCGCATGAGTTTTGCTAGCCAGCACCTCTCTTAATTGCAGAAAATGGCTTACTTGGGTATCCGATGCAGAAAGCAGATGAATGTGCATCCTTATTTTCCTCCCCTGGGAAGGTCAGAGTGTCTCTGAGGTGAATAACAAACCCTGCCAGTGTATGGTCAGCAGATGCTTTCTGCACTGTGACTGCAGAGAGGAGTGAACTGCTGCCATTAATGACTGTCAGGGCTGTTCTTTTGCTTTACTTATTTCACCCTTTATTATGAGTATTGGTTAATGTGTTTTTCATCTCTTCTGTTTCTGCTCAGCAGCTCATGGTTCTCAAAGCAGGAAGAAACTATCTTAAAGGATAAAAATGGGAGCAGATTTTATTTGCATTGCTGACATCTGCGTCTTACCATTTTTTAGTATCTTTGCATCTTTGCCACATTACATACCTGAAAGGTTGCAAGAAGACTGGTACTGACACAGCCAAAAGGGTTGTATCTGGTTAGAGATGAACTGTAGCAGGATAAATAGAGCAATTCACAGGGCAAATAGCCCTAATTCAGCATTTTCCTATAACTATCCAACTTTAACATCAAGATGAAAGCTATCTTGTGAAGTGACAACCATCATAATAATTAACTTGTTTTAATTGACCCTGGGGTAATTCTGGTTTTTTGGGTTTTTTTTTTGTTTTTTTGG
>VWZN01001385.1:0-54458 GCA_013396955.1 Regulus satrapa | reverse complement strand
AGGAAAGCTTCACTTGAATCTGAGATACCTGTGTATTACTGATTACTTTTCCTACCTTGCTTATTTCTTTCAGTTTGGAAAGCCAGACTTAATGGCAGTTACCCTGGCACAGACCTTGGCCCAAAACATCGGCATTTTCTCAGACAGAAGAAAACTTCTAAGTGGTAATTTAATTTGCTTTTTCACTCTGTTTCAAGAGAAAAATCTTAAAAAGTGGAGGATTAGGGTCTTTCTGATATGTAATTTTTCCTTTGCTTCTCACAATGTTGAAAGATCTTTATTTCTTACAGTAACATGAGAAGGATCTGACATAGTAATTTTCCTCTATTTGAATGGTCTAGTATCACCCTGCTCATAATTCCTGACAGCACTGGTGTCACCATTTCATCCAAAATAGACGATAAAGGTGCCTGCCACTTCTATTCATTTCAGGGAGACTGCTGTCCCACCCACAGACCAAATGGCTGCCATCTTATTACACAAGGGTGGGAATATACATTATTAGATCTGGGGGTAAGGAGGAGCATCCTCAATTCTGTCATATAGAACAGTGTTAATGATACAACTTTTTAGCAGTTTTCCTTGATTTATTTCCTCTTGTAGATTACTCAATAATCCCCTGTTTCTCATGTTCATTACCTAAGTCTCCAGTATTTGCTATCTACTGCCACCATTTCTCTGCTGTAACCTTGGTATTCAGCTACTTAATGATCCCTGTTTACCTGCAATGCTCAAATCTTCCCCATTGTCCCCACAACAAGCACCTCACCTTCCTGCTTCCATGCTATATGAAGTCTCAGCTTGATATGATTAAAATAAAAATACAGTTTTGAAACAATTTAGATAACTGGAGTGAGCACTTACTGGATTGTGTGGGCTTATGTGGCCTGTGTTTAGAAAGATAAATTATTTTATTGATTAGTGGATTTTTTTTCAGGCATTGTAAAGACAATACATAATGCAGAGATAAATCAACTTTTAAAGGGATTTTTGAAGATTATGTAATACTATAATTAAAAATACTCATAAATGTAGGATGGATGCTATATCCTACAGACCTGCTCAGTATTCATTTTCCAACCATGTATTTTTGAGCAGACGTAGGGGCCGGGTAAAAGTGACAATTGTGATAGTGGTAATTCCCTTTCTTTATGAATGAAAGGGGCAGGACACTGTTTTGGTAGAGAGAGAGAAGAATACAATTGTTGGACAGAGCTTTGTTTTCTGTCTAATTTTGCTTTTAAAATGGAAGCAATAAACTGATGTACATGTATACAGTAAGAGAAGTTATGGAATGTGCAAGTGGAAAGCATTTCTACTGAAATTAAAGCAAGACATAGCTTTGAAATAGGAAGATTGAAACCAGAGCAAAGTGATCCCAGCTGGCAGGGCAGAAGGGAGTTGCATGGTGAAGGGAGGCAGGCAGGGGAGGGAAGAAGACAGGGAGGGAGAGTGGAGGAAGAAGCTGATAGATCCTGCTGTACTACCTTGTGTTCACTAATCATTCCATGCGGTTTTTTTCTTTGGTCTGAATTATTGTTTGGGGTTTTTCAAGGGAAGGTGTTCAAAATCACATTACCATTGTTGAAGAAGAGAACTGAAAAATAGAAAAAAACCAACTTTTTTTTTTTTAACATCTGAAAATTTGGGAAATGAGCATCATCATGCAGGAAAAGACAAGAAAGCTGACTCATGATTTGGAAGTGTTGAAAGCTAACACTGCAGTTTCCTTTAAGAGAAGGGAAGAAAAACAGGACATATTTTCAAAGCTCAGGATTGCATAGAATCATGTAGTTTTTAAAAATGTTGGCAAGGTGCACTGATACATTTAACTAAGGTGTGTGATAAACCAGGAATTTTTAAAAAACTTGTTTGGAAATAAGAAATGTAATTGAGTACAGTGTGCTTTTTATGATAAGAATTGTATTATTTTGGAGTCACAAGACTCGAGATATAACTTTTTATTTTATCTTTTTTTTTCTTTTGTCAGGTGAGTGTAAGTGTGAGGACATGTGGTCTGGATGCATAATGGGAGATATGGGGTAAGACATTTCACTAGAGAAAAGTCATATTCTTCATACAGTAAAGGAAAGGTGTGAAAAGTTCTCTCTTTTGTGGTTCAGCAGAATATTTTTGATGACTGAATTTTCAGAAAGTAAAGTATCGGGTAGATACCATACTGAGACACCTTCAAAGAAATGTGAGAATAAGTGAGTTAATGAGAAGGGCATGTGAGGATTTTTGATGAGTACTGATTTGACTTGGAAAGCACAAGGCTCAACAGTCAAGCCAGGTCATTGCAGAGAAGCAGAAGCAGGCATAGCTTATTTCCTCATGCAAGTTTGCTATTGAGTTGTTGAAGCAGCGACACACCTTAATTCTTGAAATTCTATAATCAAATTTCTGAGGCATTTCTCATTTTCAGTGTTTTTGTTGGAATCTTTCATCTATCTCTTTAATTAATTTTTTTTTATTGCCCAGTTTGTTGATATTAGAAAAATTGCCCCCCATTGGAAGCTGAATATATTCATACCTATGTGTAGTGTCACTGGAGAGATTTTAACATAATGACTGGTGAATCAGTAAATTTTTGCTGCTGCTGGTTGAAATTTGATGCTTTCTGAAGTATCCAAACACTTTTTATTACATGCCTGTCTTTTATCATGCATACAAATTACATTGAATTTTAGTTTTACAGATGAATTACATTGTATTCTAGCTTTAGATGTAGACAGGGCTCAGTTTTTAATTAATTTCTAATAGATCCATAAATTTTCACCGTAGCTTTTTGGTCAGAAAAATTTTGAGCAAAGAAGTGTGTCTCATTTGAACCTCTTTGAAAGTGTGTGTGTGCCCTTTTCATCTTAGTATACCTGAAAACATACCTGGTAGGATTTTTCAGATTTTAGTAAGTTGAAAAGCCAGTCTGTGAGGCATTTTTGATTCTTAAAAAAGCTATAAATTCCCATGTTAGGGCCTTTAAATTCTTTACCTGAAGTTCAAACCTTTCAAATAATTTGGTACATGAAAAAGCCTTGTATTTACCTAGATTATTGCTGAATTTCGGTGAAATCCACAGCCTCTGTAGTGTTTAGACCTAATTCATGAGCATTACAAATGGAAAAAGCCAATTATGTTTTGGAAGCTATCTCTCCTGGCAGTGTGGGATAGTTGGCTAATAGTTTTATATCCAGCGGTGAGCTGATAGAGGAAAGCCCTTGAGACTCCAAAATCTCCTTGAAGCATAAGTACTTCCATGACTACGGACCTGAATATAAAGATCACTGCAATTGCCTTGGGAAAAGTTATTTCCCTGTGGAAAGGATCTATGCAAAGATTCTCTGCATCACATTGCTTTTAGGTGGGGCACTCTGTACTCAATAGAAATTTACTGAGTGGGACACATGACAAAGGGAAGCTGAAGTGTTACGTGGTGTTTGTTAGAATCTTGTTTTAAATGGCATAACTCTATCATATAAAAATACTGTGGGTCAGGGGAACCATTTCCTCTAAGAGAGAAACAAACTATAAGCCGTTTTTGTCTCCTGCAGTTTGTATGGGAGGAAATAAATATCTTTGTGAGATCAGACCTGTTAGTGGAACAAACCACACTTGTGAACTCCATGCTGGAATCAGATTTGTGCTATTTGGCATGTAAAAACTTAGGGAAATGTTCTACACCTCTCACATTCTGTGAGCTCTGTATCATTGTTGAAATTTCCTTATTATTTTCTGGAAGGATTTTCAAATTAGATAGACTTACAAACAGATAGTCACTCTGATTCATGTTTTCATTATTTTTCTAAAGTACAAAGTTTTATTTCTTATGTTTTGATAAAAGAAAATACAGCATAGAAAACACCAGAGAAAATAATCCTTCTACCTTATCCTATTAGGTACTATCTTCCAAGCAAGTTTTCTGAGTGTGATATTGAAGAGTATCATGAATTTTTAAATAATGGAGGTGGAGCCTGCCTTTTCAATAAACCAACCAAAGTAAGCATGACAATATTGTTGAATATTATTTCTATTCTATTGCTAATTTTTATGAAACCAAGAAAAATGAAAATTATAATTTACAAAAAACACCTGTAGTTTTGATAGTTCTGGTTCTTTCTAACTATTCTAGTAACATTTGGGTGTAAGTAGATTATTTTAGTTCACAGTAGTTTAGAAATTACTTTTACATAAATTTCTAATAAAATTAGAATAGTTTCATGCCTAGTAGAGTATTCACAGCTTCTGACTGAGAATCATACCTCACACAATTTGTTCTGAATATTGTAAATCCAATACGATTTTGTATTTACAACAGTTCTGCAATGGAGGATTTGCAGCAGTATTTTGGTACATTCCTGCTCCATTTACTGAAGCCTGCATTAATATGTAAAGCAAACAGGATAATGATCTTGAATTTTTTCTATATATAATTAATGTTATCCTGTATTTAACAGCTGTCTTTCAACAAGCAAAGGAAAGAGGCTAAGGTAGAAAGACATCCAATGTGGAAAAAAGACTTATCTGCTAACTAAGGTGGTCACAGATGTAAAAGAGAAGCAAGTCAATTTAGGAGTGATGCATGCTCCTTTTGGTGAACCTGACAAAATGTGCATCTTCGGGCAACCACAGAATTTAAATAAAGTTAAAGAAGGGAAGAAAACTCCTCAAGCTGACAAGCCTGATGACAAGCTGAGCCTAGCTATCTCTTTTAAAGAAAGAGTATCTTATTAAAAGTGGAGAGAAAGTGCTTTAATTCCTATTGCTAATGTAAAACTTTTTAAAAATATACCTGAGTTTTAGAAGTTTGCTTTTTTACATCTCATTAGAGGTGGAGAGAAATACTGGTAGATTTATTTACTTTCCGAGTGTATTTTTTATATAGTGTAATGTGCCTTAATTGGTTTTATATTAGTGATTGTGTTAATTTACACATCTGTCAATTAGAAAAACCCCAATTACTCTCCTTTCAATTTAGTTTGGCAGCACATTAAGGTATTTTTGATGGCATGCAGAAATGTGAGTTAGATGCGGAAGCCAAGTTGATTTAGTCTCTCTTATGCATTGTTGTTTGGGTTGGTTTACAGGTTTTGTCAGTGGATGTCTGTCTAATTAACAAAGCTGTCAAAGATGTGTTTCCTAGCAAAGGTGGTGAGACACAAACTGGTTTTTCTTTTTCAAGCATTATGAGATAAAGGAAAGCTGATGTGACAAGGTGCAGTGTTTGGCAGTGCTCCACTCTTAGATCAGCTGTAATCCCAAAAATTACATCAATGGCTGCTGGAGAAGATTGAACATATGCTCTTTTCAAATGAATGGATGAATGAGATGGCTTTGGGGAAAGGTTATCCGATTTGCTTTTAATGTTTGGGTTTTCCTTCAATTTTGTTTCTAGCTGTCCCTATGTACTGCAGCAAATTGGCCCAATATTTCAAGGCAGAATGCTCTGTTACTGCTGTCTCTTTGTCTCTGTTGTACAGCACACCGAGAGATGTTGGAGAAGTTGTCTGGAAAAATACATAGGAAACAAGCAGTTTTAACAACTCTTTAATAATTCTCAAGGCTTGCATACATATTATGTTAAATTATACATAGGCATTGCATGCTGCAGTCCAATTTCCATTTCAATAGGGGATCTAATAATAGCACATCAGCCTGTGCTAGGCTATGGTTTGTGGCACAGTGAAGTACGTGGGGTGATGCTCCATCCAGTGGGCCCCTGACAGAAAGGCAGCAGCCGCTGAGAAAAGCTCGACACCATGCACAATGTACTTGTGCAGATGGCTCAGGAGCAGACTGATTTTTGGAATGGTCCTAGTTTAATTGGAGAACTCGAAAGACCATTTGCAAAATTTTAGTCTGGTGACACACTTAAATGCCTTCTCATTTATGTAATAAAACCTACTATCTTTTTTTCTTATGTCCAAAGGGAAAAATCCATATTTTCTTTTAGAAGAACTACCTTTAAAAGTTTTAAGAAGACAGAAAACTTAAACTGAAAAGAAAGAATGTAAGTGTCCCTTAGAAGAGGCTATGGCATACAAATATACAGACTTTGATTTTTGAAGTTAGAGTCCAGCAGGAAGGCTGAAAGGGAGGAAGCCTCATCAGCAATACTGCCTGTGCACATCTGCCTGTGATACATACTTATAGAAAACTGCAAGAAATTCCCTACTGTAGAGGAAAATGGAAAGAAAAATCAATCTGCAACAAAAACTGACAAAGAAGTCGAGCCTCTCTCCTTTCCAAATATTTCTGAGCTAAAATAACTATGGCTATTACTTCTGAAATTACAGCGCAGGCTTTAACCTTTCAGCCCTTATCACTTGAACTCCAGAGCAACAGCAACTGCAATTGCTGTGAAGATAATGAAATTGTTACATCTTTAATTTTTTTTTTTCCTTTATTGTCACACCTTTTGTTTTTCATTGCAACTTCTGGTCAAACTGAATTTACTGCAAAGCTGACACCTATGCACAGAAGACATCATGTGATTCAGCAGCATTGTGTTGTGTTAATGTCTCCCTGAGTAATGGGCACTGTTTTTCAGTTAATGCATTTGGAGTGCTAGCTTAAAAGCCATGTTGCACAGAGCAAATATAACAATGATTTCCTTAAAAGAGACGTGCCCTTTAATTTCTGAATTTCCACGCAGCTTCTGGATCCTCCAGAATGTGGCAATGGCTTTGTGGAAGATGGAGAGGAATGTGACTGTGGGACAATAGCGGTAAGTGCAATGTACTTTAAATTAGCAACTAGATTTGTCCAAGAGTTGGTACTGCACATTGCTGGTCTTAGTATTAAGTGGGGGAAGACAAGCAGGGCGAAGGTCATTTGCCCAAGGATTCATAGTAATAGCTGCCTGTGCTGAATTAGACCTTCAAAGTCATGAAAGAAAGCATTTTCCTAGATGGAAACACTGCTCAGTACTAAGATGTTAGTGTTTAATGGCTGAAAAGATGAAGTCAGAAAAATTATTTTCTATCTTGCATAGGAAGCAGCAGTTTCATGCCCCACAGGTACATGCCTTTTTCTGCATCTAGGTGCCTAAAAGAATGAATAAAAATCCATTCAGGTAGAGTGCTAAGATGAGAAGTAATAAGAGCTTGGGGTTCGTGTGCTTTCCCCATGTATTCTGTTCTCTGTGTGTTCCTCAGGAGTGTGCCAGCGAAGGAGGAGAGTGCTGCAATACCTGCACCCTGACCGCGGGCTCCCAGTGCAGCAACGGGCTCTGCTGTCGGAAGTGCCGGGTAAGGGCAGGGACCTCCACTGCAGCAGCTGGGTAGGAATGCATCCAGGTGGCTGCAGGCACTACAGCACGTGTGTTTTCCCTTGCAGACCTTGTGATTACTCTTCTAAAAGCTTACCTTTCAAAACTGCCTGAAATCTGATTTTTCTGAGGCTGTACTCTGTGTCTTTTAGGCTTGGCTTTTTGGGGCAGGGACTGTCATCAAATGCAGAGGTAAATTGAATCCTTCCAGTTTCAGACAAGTATAAATCAGGTTGAAGTTCTATGAGATCTCATTAGACATCCTTGCTTACAGGATAAATTAACCATAAAGGTTCCATTAGATGTCCTTGTTTTTTCACTGTGAGAATGGTGAGGCACTGGAGCAAGTTGCCCAGAGAAGCTGTGGATGCCCAACCCCTGGAAGTGGTCAAGGCCAGGCTTGATGGGTCTTTGAGCAAGTGCTCCTGTCCACAGCTGTGGTGTTGCAGCTAGGTGATCTTTAAGGTCCCTCCCAACCCCAACCATCCTGTCATTCTGTAACCTGAACATCCTTACCAATGTGCCACTCCCCAGGCCATATGTGTTGCTCTGGATTTGCCCCATGAGGCAGAATGGGAAATTCATACCAGAGAGTGTCTGAGGGAAGGATATAGTAAAAACCACAAAAGCGCAGCCTGCAGACTTACTCAGAAGGAAATAAAGTCATATGTAAACTGTAAGTTATTGATACATCAGTAAATAGTAAAAGGAGGTTTACCAGATCGTGGCTGTAAGAGAGCCCTGCTAAATATGACTTCAGATTGTTGTTTGTACTCATTTAGTAACAAAGATAATTAGTATTAATGTAGTTAAAACTGTGTTGTACTATGTGTGATATTTTTATATTTGTCTGTGTACATTTGAGGGTTTCATTTGCTTAGGAGGATCATTAATAATAACTATGGACCACATTCTTGATTTTGTGCTCATCCTAATGTTAAAAAAAGGAAAAGCACAGATTATGCTGGAACAGATCACATTTCCCTAAGCACATTCCTTTTTTAAATGTAGTAATAATAAAAAACCAAAATCAGCAGATTGCCAGTGTGGGTGAATTTTGCTCAAGAATCCAAGTCACACAGGCACCACATTAAAGACGATCAGAACAAAACAAAGCATTTGTATACTTATATTTTGCAAATAGAAGAGGGTTTATCTACTTATGGAGTGGCAAGGGTGAATAAATGAATAGAAAAATAGAATTTTACAGAACATATATCCCTGGGAGGCGCTTATCAGGTCAACGCCAAAAACTGTATATAGTTCCCAAACGTGGGGTTACCTTCCTCTGTAATGTCCTGTCTGAAAGCAGTAGAGAAAAGGAGGAGGGGTTGCAAGTAATACATGGTGATTATACATCCCAGAATCCTTTATAAACCAAAGGCTGATAACATTTGTGCCTGTCTGCATTTTTCCAGTGACTGGTAGAAAAAAGAAGCTGAGGGCTAAGGAAGTACTGTAGTCTAGCTCTTCCACTGATGTGTGCCCTTTCACACCAGCTGTGGAGTTAGCAGCTGTCCCCTGAAAAATGAATGTGCACGCAAATCTGCCTCCCCCCCAAAAAAACCCCAAAACCCAAACAAACAAAAAAACCCCAAACAAACAAAAAAACCCCAACCAAACCAAAAAACAGAACAAAACAAACTCAAAAAAACAACCAGGCTTGCAAAATGAACTGGGTCTTCAGAAAAATCTTAGAAAAACTTTGAGGAAAAATAAGGAGTCTCTAATATGTCCATGACCAGAAACACTAACAATTGCCTCAGATGAGATATCTTTCTTATTTTCCAGGACTTGAGATTTAACGCATAATACTTTAACCAAAAGATATATATTAGGTCACTGGTACACTTTTCATTGTTAAATATCCAGTCCCTTAGAAAATGGTGTCAAACGGAATTCAGTACATTTATTAATAGTTCCTGTTCTGCAACAACAATGAGGGATTAAAATAACCAGAGTGTTTATACATAGAGCTCTTTAGTGTTCTGCATCCCTAGAGAGAAGATCAGGAGGGCTCCTTCTGTTCTGTAAAGAAGAATAAAATAGTCACAAAAAGTGATCTGTTAGGATAATGCTGCCAGCCACTGCAGTATTGGTTTGGACACTCCCAGGACTCTGTCCCAGTCAGAATGGGAATATTTCTCATTTTGTATTTTAGATAAAACTGTAAGGAAGCATTGCATTTAAGACAAGACATGGAGAAATCAAGACACTAATTTTCTGTGGGGTTTTTTTTCCAGTTTGAACCTAAAGGAGTTTTGTGTCGAGAAGCAGTGAATGATTGTGATATTGCAGAGAACTGCACAGGAAATTCCAGCCAGGTGATTTTTGTGTCTTCTATTAATGAGACAAAAACCCCCACCTGTAATCCCAAAAATCACTATGAATGTTTTGTATAGTGTGGTGTTAAAATTGTGTTAAATGTATTGATGCTGAAAAAACCAGAATGATACTGAACTGATTTTTCATGATTTTCTGGATACTTTGTTTTCGCGCTTGTCTGATCTATGATCTGTTACTTATTTTCTCTTCCTATAGTGTTCTCCTAATATCCATAAAATGGATGGATATTCATGTGATAACAGACAGGTAATTAAGACTTCAATTTGTTTTACATTCTTTCTGCTGTTGATTGTTTAATAGATTTTTGTTTTAAAAGACCTTTGGCAGCCACCTGGGACAGTTCTACTAACATTCATGAGTTTTGAGGGCTAGTCATATTTTGAATAAAAAGAAGATAAAAATAATGTATTTTTTGTCTCAGTAAAAGGCGTGTTACTAATCTTTATTTGAAAGAAATATATATTCTGGAAAATCAAGTAATTTGAAATATTTTCTGTATTTTTTTCTTTCTTTCTAGGGTATTTGCTTTGGAGGAAGATGTAAAACCAGGGACCGGCAATGTAAATATATCTGGGGTGAAAGTAAGTGAACGTTTCTGTTTCTAAGTTGGTTGTAATATACATATGGCTTGAAAGACTATTTTAGCTAAGAAAAAATATGGAAGAGACATACTGAGAACATTGAAAACATCTAGAACAGTATGTCTCTCCCTTTCTTCCCCCACCATTTTGTCTTTCCATCCTCTTTTCCAACTCTTTCTCTAGTGTTGGTTAAATTACTGGTGTTTGTTCTGAAATCTGAAACTTTAGTTCTCATTAATTATAATTAAGGGAGGCTATACTCATGTTCGTTAGTTTATTTATTTAGTGGCTTCTGGAAATTTTTAATCAATAAACTCTTATCAATCTGAACAAGATTTAAAGCCAGTCCTGTGGTGCCATCATAAAGTTTTAACCAAGAAGAGCACTGTGCTGAATTTCATGGGCCACCTGCAGATCACAGTGTTTCATTTCACAAACTGGGAAGCTCTGCTTGCTTTGCTTGTGTATCCCCATTTCTCATGACATGACTTTTCAAAATTATCATCTTAGAAGAGATTTGTTTCTGTTTTTAGAAGTGACAGCTGCTGACAGGTACTGCTATGAGAAGCTGAATATTGAGGGGACTGAGAAGGGAAACTGTGGAAGAGATAAGGACTCTTGGATACAGTGCAATAAGCAGTAAGTTGATCCATTTAGAAAGCTACTAGAATGAGGTTCTTACCCATGATCCAGTTCTTTAGCTGGCATGAAGAGACTCAAAAAGCCTCTCTCTGGATCAGACTTCTGGCCTTCTTCTGCAGACATTTGAGCAAGAAATCCTGGAGGGAGGAGGGCATCAAGAAGATGTGATCCCTGACAAGAGAGCACCATCTGAGCTTGGGAGAGCTTGGACCAAAAGTGGTCATAGTAATCAGTGAGGGTTAGCAGTGCAGAGGAGAGCGGCCTTTGGTTTCACATCTTGGTGTGATGTTCACTTTTTATGCTGTGCTATTGCACTGCTATTTTATGTTCACTTTGCATGATATTGTGACTTTCCAAGCATATTCCTGAAAGTTGCTGCCTAAAGCACTTTTTCACCTTTTGCAAATATGCAGTTGATTATTTCTGTCAATTTCTGAACCTTTCACCGGTCCTTATCAAAATAGTTTTTTCAGATTTCTCCATTCTGTCCATGACATTTGATTTCTACTTCTGCCTACAGGTGAAGTAATGTTCTTCCCCATTTTTAAATGCAGATTGGGTAACCTTCTGTTACATTAAAAATTCATAAGTAAAAAATATTCCCTAATATGGAAGATGTCAGACCCTACTATTCTGTCAGTGCAAAAGTCTCCACACATGAATAGTGAGGCCCCTTCAGCAGTTGAATGAAACGTGGTGTCTATAGCTGCCTTACATGTGTGTCCTATGAGAGTGTATTAAGAACCAGTATCTACTCTTGCTCCTCTATGGAGCAGTTACTGTGTCTGAATAGATCATTAAGCTACTTGGATGTGGTTTGTTCTTGACAGCTTGTTACTACTCAGGACATTTTTGGTAATGCATTATAAAAACTGAGTTTTCCCAATCTAACTTCCAAGGAGAAGAATTTCCTTGGGAAATAGCATCATTTATGGGAGTTATTATCAGTGGGAGGAAAGCAAGGAAAAACAAATAGGTTACTAAGTGGTCATAGTTTTGATTATCCATTTTTATTGAATTTTATTTTTTATGAATATCTGTTTATTCTTTCAATGCAGGGATGTGCTTTGTGGATACCTTTTGTGCTCCAATATATCCAGTGTGCCCAGACTTGGAGAACTTGATGGTGAAATCACAACATCAATCCTGCACTATGGAAAAGTCTACAATTGCAGGTAACTGGAAATCCTGAAAACAGAACAATCAATATCTAGCTCATATAGAAAAGCAGCTTTCTCATTCCTAAGTAGAGGTAAACTGTTTCCATTAATTTTTTTTCCTATTAACACATAACCATTATTTCAGTTCAACCTCTGTAAAACTTCAGAAAATTAACTCTCTGGGGGGCAGTTTTGCAGTTCCCTCTAGTTAATTTTGCTTGTAGAGATGTAATGCTCTTCTCGGGCCCTGTGATTTTACATTCTTTAATATTTGCAAAGTACTTCGTGTACCCAAAACACTTAGACATATGCCTGCACTGCCAAAGTTAACTGGCAGCCTAATTCATTGCTATATTGCAGCTTAATCTAATTATAGATGTGGTTTTTCATAGCTTCACACACTGTAAGACGAAATGACGTCCTAAACAAGTAAACTGAATTTTATCTAACTCTAGCTGTTTCACAGGAAAAATGGCCCTTGTTTTCACAATTGCATTTGTTTGATGTAAATACACTGCTTTGGTTTGTTTCATGTTGAGCCCTGTGAGATCACTAAGCCAATACTTATTCATACCTGGTGCTGGGCATTGTGTAGCACAGAAATACAGGCAGAAGCCCAGGGCCCAGTTTCTCAAGCAGTGCCATCTCATCACAGCACAATTCTCCAAGGTCCTCTTGACTGTCTTGTAGTGGTGGCCACGTGAAGCTGGATGAGGACACAGACCTGGGCTACGTGGAGAATGGGACGCCGTGCGGGCCCGGCATGGTGTGCCTCGACCATCGCTGCCTCCCCAGCGAGGCCTTCAACTTCAGCACCTGCCCCGGCACCACCGACAGCCTCATTTGCTCAGGACATGGCGTATGTTCTCGCTCTCTTTAAGGCTTCTTGCTGCTTTTGCTCAGTACCTGGCCTCGTGTAGTCTACTAGCTGGACCTTTCAGGAAGCTGGCAGTGTGACTCTAAAAGTCCTAAAACTGGAGAGGTTTTTGAAAAGGAAAAGGAAAAGGAGTCACATAAGTAAATATAATGCATTCCTGTCAAGGCATCTTAAAATATGAGTCATAGTATATATTAGTTTCATGGAAATATTATCAATCAATGTTTTTGCTGTGGCTTTTCAGAACTTGATTGATATTTCCTCAGGCAATGTGCTGAAGAATAAATACAAAGGTTTTATGAAGTGAGGAACTTGGGTCTCTGTTCTTCCAGGGACCTGTTCTTTTTAATTCCCTCTTTGTTACATAAATAGCTAAGAAGACTCATAAAGTTGTTGATGATGTTGGATTTTGTGGGCTGAGAGTTCCTTTGCTCTGGAAATGAGGGCAGTGAGCTGGCTCTTGGCTGGTTTCTCTGCTCCGTCTGCAGTCTGTGGCTTTGCTGTGGCCCTGGTGAGTCCCTTGTCCCTCACACAGTTTGACGCAACACCCAGGGCCCTATGACTGAGCTGACACCAAAGGAGTTGCTCTCTCTTAATGTCTGTTGTCTTGTACACAGCATTAAAACTTCCTTATTTATCTGAAATCATGCACTTCACAATATTTTGAAAAAAAAGTCATTAAGGTCATCCTCCCAAAGCAATTATAAATGGTTCTATTAAATATAGGTTATATTAGAGTACGTACTGAATATAAACTATAATAGCACATTTAATGCATTTATATCTAACATGAATTTAAAAATTCTATATATTAAAAATTATTTTGCAAAATTTTGTGAGCAGTAAAGTCATGGCTTTATCACTATACCTATACTTGAGGTATTATTTACGGGAATGGATTAATAATCTGATTTTTTTCTGAGCTACACTTTTGACTGCAGGTTTGTAGCAATGAAATAAAGTGCGTCTGTGACCGATTCTGGGGAGGAGATGACTGCAGTTCTCACATCAAAGACGATCTATTTTTTGATAAAGATGCCATCAATAAAGGTACGTTGTTCTAATTTTTAACAACAACTGAAAATGCTTGGATTTGAGGCAAGTTCATTAGGCAAAACTAGGTCTCCTACTCTTTCAGTTAGTACACAACGTGCTGCAGCATTAGGAGCCTCGTTCCCCTCTCTTCCTCCCACAGCAGAAGCACTCAGTGTCTGTAAATGAAGCCTCAGCCAGTGCATCTTTGGGAACTGCTCTCAGCGGGTCCTGTTCTACCATGCTTGTCCCAGTCATCTGAATGGCGTTATTAGTGGCATTGATAGATCAGGACAAGCAAAAGGTTACTGGGACATCCCATATCTAGATGGAAAATTAACGCTTGGCTTTGATGGTTTTCAATGAAAGTTTTTATTTAGCTTTAATATTGCCTACAAAAGAAAGATATATTATGGAAGAATGAGCTAGTAAATGTTGATCATCAGAAATCCTTGTGGGAGGGCATCTTCCAGAATCCTTCATTTGATTAATTTATTCAGCTGTGGAAGGGATCTGAGCAAAACCAAACAAGTAATCAATTTTATTCCATGTAAGAATGTATTTGCTAGGGCAGGATGTAATCTACAGCAGCTTAATATTGATAATGCTGTTTTGGCATACCTGACACAGGTTTCCCATGGAATGTTTTCCATTCATTTGATGGAAACTGACACAGAGGTCAATGCTTGATTTACAAATGATCTTTTTATGTCCACGCTATTCTTCAGGAGTGTATCATGGGCTACAATTGATTAGCCTAGTGAAAGTTGTTCAAGCTGCGTTTTGAAAGATGGTGCATCTACTAGTTTTGTGTATATTTTTCCTAAAACTATGTCTATTTTTCATCTTTCTTTTGTTTTCAGGTGTGGTTAGCACAAATATAATAATAGGGGCTATTGCTGGCACCATTTTAGTGTTGGCTCTGGTTTTAGGAATAACTGGTTGGGGTTACAAGTAAGTAAATTTTGTTCTTCTTTAAAGAGTTTAAAAGTATGTGCATTTTATCTGCTAGCTGATTATGTTATAAAAAACAATTTAAAAAATCTAAAAAATCCAAATTCAACAATATTTATACAGTAACATTTCTATCGTATTAACATTTTTCAAGCAATTCTTACATTTTAATGTGGTTTTAGAGAGCTTGATCCAAATTTGAAATTTATTTCTCATTTAGTAATTTCTTTTTTTTAGATGATCAGATTATGATTTTACTGGATGTGACAAAGGAAATACAAGAATATGATCTGATTAAATTATAAATGTTTCCTCATGATGAAGTAAATATAGCAAATTAGCTCTCAGTCAGTCAGCGAAGCATTTAACTGTAGGCTTCCTTAAGTAGATGATTATATTTAGTCGGCTTAACCTGAAATTAATTCAAGCACATTTTTTGGTAGGAAAGATCTGCAATTTGCAAATAGGCTCAAGTTCTCTCCTGGTGTAGAGCTGTCAGTACTCACTGAGAGGCAAAATTGATTCTATTAGCCTGATTGGTCTTTTTCAGTTTAAATTCTTCTGTGAATTTCTTATAAAAACAGAAGGATTCATGTTTTTTACTTGTAGTAAAAAAGGTTCAAGGTGCTGACTTCATCTTTATCTGTGATTGGATGAAACTGTCTCTTGAAGTCGTTTGTCCCCAGGTCCTTGTTGCGCTTGGAGGGCAGGGCAGGCTCAGCTGCAGGCAGTGCTGTGGCTGGGCACAGCCCCAGAGGTTGGGCATAATGAAGTGGCACAGCCCCTGCTGATTTGCTGGACTGAGGTAGGCTGAGGGCAGCTCAGAAATATGTCAGGAAAGAAGCATTTGGAATAAAAAACATGAAGATAAGGATAGTAGAAAAGTAGGTTATACTGTCTTGGTCATTCACCCATAGCTTCTGGCAGTATCTGAAAATTTGGACTTTCATTTACAATAAAACTCTAAAAGTTAAGGGCTCATTTTGAGATCATGTCTAGCCAGTGGGCTTAATTTTTGGAGGTTCAGGATGAGAGTGCACCTCTCACTAGCAGCTTCACAGTGAATGGGCTTAAACCCATCATTAACTGCACCTTACACTCAGCAGTGACTAGCCATTAATAAAAATATATTTTTCTTGTTTATTCTGATGTAGTGTATTTGTAAATATATTTATTTCAGGAGTGGTTTTGTAGAAATATTTTGAGCAAGAATTTCATTCTGTATACATTGCTTTTCTTTTGACATTTTTTTTTTTTGGTCTTACTGGCTATGTGTACCTACCTACTAAAAACTCATTTTTCTTCCTTTCTCTTCTGTTTTTACGGAAAGAAACTACAGAAGACAGAGGTATGTGATAAAAGTAGTGGAATGTATCTTAGAAGTCTCTGAAAAGAGCTTTTCTTCTCTTTCTCTCATTTATATGCTATAAAGAAAATATTGAGATGGGGTATCATATTTTAAATAATATATGAAATCAGTATTCTATAATGCATTGCTTGAAATCCTGATTTCACTGGAGTCAGTATCAAAAATAATGGTTTTTATACTTCTGCAATAGACTTTCATTTAGGAAAACAGGAGAATATTTCCAATAAGAGAGACTGAAAATCGGCTATTAGAGATGGAAGTCTTCTTGGGAGGCTAAGCACTGAATAATTAATATTAACATGATGCTCAGGAGCCTTTTGAGACAAATTAATTCCTGGAGCTTCTTTGCAGTTAAAAATACAATGCAATTAAATTGCTGTGTGGACAAAGAGAGCCCATTCTTTCCTGTCACCCTGTTTGATTGATTCATAGCAAAAGCACAGCACTGGCTTCAGCACGGGGCTGAGCTTTCACCATTTCAAGCTTGTGGCCAAAAATAAACCCTTTTCCTAGTGACTTGTGTTTGGCTCCTGGAAGACCACCTCCCTTTAATCAGGCATCTGCCTGGCAGATGGGTCTTGCTGGAAGGAGTCAGCTCCTTCCTCTCCCAGTCCCCAACAGACAAGAGGATTTCTCAAATTCCCCTGTTTTCTGCCTGTATCGTTGCCTTCTGGTCCAAGCTGCTGCTTTGTTTGTTGCTGCTACCTGTTGTGCTTGTTCTCCATTTCCCTTTGTGTAGCGCTTTCTCTGCCAGGCTCAAAATATTTGTAAAAAGTGGAAAAGCACTGTCAAGTGCTGGCTGTGTGTTACAGGGTCAGATAGGCCACAGGTACAGTAACAGGAAAAAGGCAATGCTATCGAAGTCAAGCCTTATGCAGAGGCTGGTGGGTAGGGAATGCCACCCAGCAGAAAGAAGGTGGAATTTAAGGCACTGTGGAAACTGATGTATCTATAAATGGAGGCTAACACGGCCATCAAGTCATTCTACTATGGATACATTTCAGTACTGGCTGAGGACAGAGCAGGCAAAACCTCGAAACAGAGTTCACCCCATGTATGTGTTCATTGGAATATTAGAGAACGTAACTTCTTCAGATATCTCCATCTCCAGAAATTATGGCCAGAGAGCTGTGAGTGTGCAGCCAGTCTGCAGCTGTGTTTGAGGCCACAGGCAGAGTACAACACAGCATAAGTTGAGGCTTTTGAAGGAAGTCATTTTACAGATGAGGAAGATATTTAGTAACTAAATGTCCTTCATGCATAAAATGAAGTTTTGTAGGCTGACTTCTAAATAGAAAAATTTTGGATGAGTACAAGGAATGCTCCATAAATGGAAAAACATACCCACCAGATTGTCCAGACTGTTCTTTAAAAAACAAACAAACAAACAAACAAACAAAAAAAAACCAACAAAAAAACCAAAAAAAACCCAAAAAAACCCAACAAAAAAACCCAACAATAACACCAAGCTAATATAATATTTTTGAACATGACACAAGGATGATACTTGGTGAAACAAGCAAGTGAAACAAATAAACTGAAAATGGTAAGTAGAGCCAATTAGTGAGGATTCTGCCAGCTGGGAGGGTGTGGCTTTAAAGGGCACAGCTATGTGGGAGAAATTCCTTCCGATGGAGTAGCAGGAGAGCAGTTTGCCAGAGGAACCCTGGGGAGCAGAGCCACCCACACTGACCCAGCTCTGAACACACCCATGTGCCAGCTGAGGAACGGGACAAGAACTGAAACTCCAGAGGCATTAGAAGATGGAGTGTTGAAGTACTGCTTTACACTAATGATTTATGTGCCACATAGTTGTATACTCTACATACTTCAAAAGCATTAGAAATCCAGATATGGAATGGAGAGGTCCCAGTTTAGGTCTGTCGTTGGACACAATCTGAATGTGAATCAGCCTGATAAATGTGCATCTTAATAGAGGCAGACTGTAGCAAAAACATTTTGGAAAGTGCAAGGTTGAATGAACACTGATGCTGATATTATGAAATAGTCAACTGTCAAATTAAGTGCTTGTACTTGGGAGGATTTTTAGACCTGGTGGAACTATAACTGGAATATTTCCATGGCAGGTATTCTCTGCTGGTGATGAATTCACCATCTGCGAAAAGGTTGCATAAGTTGATTAGAACTTTCTAATGCACATGTAGTTTTATGCACCATAACTGAGCTTCTAGTTCTGGAAAAGGATAAACTATTACATTACTTGTATTACTTGTGTGTCTTGGCAGATTGAGTCTAATACTGTGGTAATCAAAATGGGAATGTGGGAATTTCTGACACTGGTGTTAGTTCCCTTACACAAGAAATCAGTTAGAACCTGGAGGTGTTTATCCTCTTCAGATTTAAACAACTCAACAGGTTGCTACTCTTGAATTCAATCGTGATCACAAAAGTTAAATGGGAAGCATCTACCTCAGAAGGAAAAAAAAAACATTCAGTTTTCCTGAGCTCCTCTTTGATGCAGGCATGTATTCAGCTTAGGCTCAGTACTAGTGCTGCACCTGAGGGTGGTTTTTGCAGCCAGCATGATGAGATATTTGAAATGTCTGGGCTGGTTATCTAGTGTCTCAAGAATCACTAACTGTTCACTTTGATAATTGTGATCAGAGTTAACCAGTGAAATGTTCCTTGTTTTCCCTTTCCAAAACCACATAATCCACTTTTCTGCACATAACAGAAGCGTGTGGGAGTTTTCTCTCAGATGGTTGAATTATTTATTAATAGCCTTATTATGTGTGGTTAACAGGTTTTCTCAAGGATTTCTATCCTTACCTCTCTCTTTTAAACTAATGTTCATGCATGTTTGTGTGCATTCTAATTCCTGTCATGTTTTCTGACTCTACAATGTTTATTACACTTCAGACAAATACCCCAGGGAGATTATGTAAAAAAGCCGGGAGAGGCCGACTCTTTTTATAGCGACATGCCTCCTGGAGTCAGCACAAACTCTGCATCTAGTTCTAAGAAGAGGTCTGCTTTTCTGTCGCATTTTCAGATTTCTACCTGTTCCATCACCCATTATTCCATTAGTCAGAACATTTCATTGTTTTGCAGCAGGTTTGACTCTTTCTCCTTTCTTTGTGGAATGTTTGAAAAAGCATCCTTTTGCTTTGATTACTGATTTTTCTCCTGTGTTTTAGTTGCTAATTAGCACGATTAGGCCGAAATTAAAAAATCTTGCATTGTACATCAATTTTTTGTTTAATAAAATTTTCATAATATCCCTGCTTGAGAATTGATTCCAAGTAGACTGCAATAATAATTGCTGACTGAAGAAAAATTAAATAAAATTCCAACAACTTTTAATCATGGTCATGTAATCAAAGAAAAGGAACATTGTCTTGCTTTAATAATAGTTATAAACATAAAATGTTAAATATAAATGTTATTTTTATATCTTTATTTGTCAGTGTCATTAATCCAGTGTGTTTACTTAGACTTCTGATGTCTCATATTAAAGGTGATAGTGATTGCGTTTTATTCCACTTACTAGACTAGTATACGAAATGGTCACCAAGTGTTATCTCAGAAAATAATTCAGTGAAGACTTTCTGTAGTTTCCTGCTTGCTGTCATTATATTAGAGAGAATTAGATTTTTCCCTTGATCAGATTTCACTAATTCCATTATTGTTCCAGTTGCCTAAAAAAATCCAACATTTTAAAAGGGAAGATTCATTTAAAATCACTGAGAGCCATTTGTAATTGCTAAGATCATGATGCTCACTGTTCTGCTGCAGTTGAGGATTGTTTACATGAAAATCTCCAGCTAGCACTGTAAAACAATTTATGAGAAGCACTGTATTCTAAAAGAATTGACAGTCATGAACTGTTTCACAGGAAAAATGAAATTCTCAATTCTTGTCTCACTAAGCAGCCTACAGCTGTGCAGTTGACGAAGCCATTTTCTTTGTTATTATTTCAATGAAAGTAAAGAGAAATGTATGGAGGGGACACATAGGTAGTGAAATTTGCTATTTTGGTATAGCAGCTTGATCTTCTATACAACTTCATTCAGTTTGTTCTAATGACTTTTTTATTAGGAAAACTCCAGTAGTGATAACTTAATTATCTCTAATTTTTAAATTTAGCTTTTTAGATGTCTGGGTTGTTTTTTTTCAGGAAGCAAGCATTAATCTTAAATGATCCACTGTTTGTGTTGGAGAATCTTTTATAATCTGGTTAAAATTTTGAAAAAAACTCTTGGGAAAGCAAGTTTTCATAGCTTTGTCTATCAGGTTTAAATACCAGTTTTAAAAAGTTATTTTTAAATAACTGTAATTTAGTGTGTTTCTTCTTTCATGCAGTATCTGTGTTTCTTTTCATACTTCATTTATTTCATATGTCTCTATTATTTGTCCCAAAAAGATAATGGTTTCTAAGGTCTGTCTGTACTAGAGAGTTTTGTTGTTCCCACCACCAGTTCAGGTATGTTGTGCCACTGTCAAGTCTGGAAAAGTAAGTCTGACAAATATTCCATTAACATTGTGATACAGCTGACACAGTCCTTCCATTTGAATTCCTAGAGTGCTACCTCCTACCTTCCAAGGTTTTGATTTGCTCTGTGTGGTGGTATGGATGGCATCTCTCGGGAGATGTTAGAGTGACTGGGCCATCAGCTGCCTGGGCTTTTCCATGCTGGAAAGCACCATGAAATATTAGTTGGTATTCAGAGGATGTTCAAGGATTAAGACATGACTTTATGATAACTCTTGCTATTATGAAATAGCAAACACCAAAACCATTATAGAGCAAGGCATTCCTGAACCTGAAAGAGACCTTGAGGAGGAGGAGATGTTTGAAAATCTGTCAGTGGATCTGTTGTTTCTCAGACCTTTCATGATGTGATTAAGTTTGAATTAATGAAACCCTGGGCTTACTTCAGTGTGGCTGTGATTACCCTGAGCTTCTGGAAACTGAAGAGCATCTCTCAGATGCCTCCAAGCAAAGCAAAGACTGAAAAATGCAAGCATCCAGACTAAAAAACTACAACAATAGTTCTTTTAAGCAAGACTTAGTAATAAGTAAGCCATCTATTATGAATTTTTAATTTCCTCTTCTCTTTGGAAATACTTGTAGATCTCCTGGCAAACAGCAGAGCAGCAGCTGTAGTTCAACAAGAGGCAGGCTGTTGCAAAACCCCACGTTGGACATTGCCACATACATAGATCTCTGGCTCTTAGAGGGAATACAAGAGGAAAGGAAAAAGTTTTCACCAAGCACCTAGACAAAAAGACTATTTTTGGCTTTGAGTTTAACATTAGAAGTATATTCTGCAGCTGATATTGACTGATAAATATTCCAAATTAGCAAAAATGAGGCAAAGTTACCTCTCCCCTTGCGCTACCAGCTCTGGGTGGGAGGATGCTCATCACAAACTCCTGAGCCCCTGAGACTGGTAGCAGTGGGGTGAGGGAAGCTCTCTTAGCTTTCCTGCAGCAGCATAAGGAAGGAGTGGGCAGTCTGCAGGCAGGATGTGCTTCACTGTGAGATGAAAAAGCCTTGAAATGAGCACAGTTGTAAGAGCATCTTCCATCTAGGAACTGAGGTAGGGCTGCAAATCCACAGGAAATCTGGTATGCGCCGGTGTTTGTGCATTCCCCAGCAGACAAGTGAGAAAGCAGTGCTGATGCCTGGCTCTTGAACGTGGGCACATGGAACCACTGCAGGGACAGCTGCAAGGCGTAACTGCAGGGTTTAATCGGAAATCCTGGATGCTCTGCTAGTGCAGACAGACCTTAGGCTGTGTTTTGTCACTGGCCTCGGGAATGTGACCGAACCGCTGAGCTAACATTGATGTGAGACAATACCCTTAACAATAACCGCATCTGAGCCCTCCTATTCCAGGTCAAATGGATTATCTCATTCCTGGAGTGAAAGGATCCCAGACACAAAACATATTTCAGACATTTGTGAAAATGGGAGGCCTAGGAGTAATTCTTGGCAAGGTAAGTGTGAACCACTGTGCTGGCCACAGTGGAAACCAGCCTCTGGACCATTGCTGCTCTGCTGAAAGTTTAGCTGATCTTAGCAGCATGACTCCTTAAAATTGTGCTAATTGTTATTAACTTGGCATTAGGATTTCGCAGCACCCTACATAAGTGCCTTTTTTGCACAGTGCTTTGTCACAAAGAAATTACGTTTGATTTCTCCCTCCAGTGTGAGCCAACATGAAAAAGAGAAATAAATCTATTTAATATTTCCAGCTTCTGTGATTTTATCAGGCAGTGCTTAGTGTTTTGCTTGAAGTGTAGTGATTTTGTCAAATAACAGCTGAAATAAAGGAGTTTTTTGCTCTGCATAGTTGCAGCAAAAAGTAGAGAAAGGTAACCTAAGTTTCTGAGGTAAATCAAGAGGAACAGACTTGTGAGATTTAAAAGGTTAAAGTTAAAGGTAGAAACTCTTTTGCTATGGATGCAAAAAGAATATACAATTTGGCATGGGGCAGGTGAGTTTCAAGTTGTTTTACTGTCTTTGTCCTTTGATTTCTTTCAGGTAATATAGGAGGAAACAGAAAGAAAGTCAGAGGCAAAAGATTTAGGCCACGGTCTAATTCAACTGAGTAAGTCTGAATTTAAAAACAGCAAAGCCAAAAAGTAGAGTTTTCATATTTGTGTTTTCTAGATGGAAATTAAGAGTACTGAAAAGTAGACAGCTGCATTTTTGCTCTGTGGCCCATTCTGATTGCTGACTAATAATCTGGTAAATCGTTTGGCTAATGTATTTCAACCTCTTTTTATGTATTCTTTAAAAATTAACTATTAATTTTCTTTTTTTATGTAGGCTTCCTCACAGTCGTTCCCATAGCAATTCTCAATGATGGTGGCAGCCTGCACCATCACTGCAGGCTTTTGTCTACAGTAAACTGCCATTGCTGAGTGTATCCTGGTTCAATACTGAGTTTCTGATAACCTGTTTCCTACCCTTGTCTTCATCTTGGGTTGGACCATTGCAGAGTTAGAGATTTGTATCTCTGCATACCTTCCTGGAGGTTTTAGGCGAGGTATCTGTCTGCTTTGAGAGTACCTTGAAGTTTGCCATTGTAAGCCTGAAACGGCCAGTCTTGAGTAAGCCCTGAGATAAACGGGTAACTAAAGTCTCTACCAAGTGACTGATCCCCAGACTTTTCCACTACAGCTTAGTGATTTATTGGCTGGCTTATTGATTTATTGGTTACATTTCCTGAAGAGGCCACGTGTGCGGTTCTCCCGCGTGGAAAAAGCCTTTCTTGTGTTCTTGAGCCTGTTGGTTCAGGCCCCTCTTGTGAATGAGTGGTGAATGGCTGGAAACCTCTGGGCTTGTCAAAAGAACTGGCCTGCTCTTACAGCACTCACACCCCACATGAATGGCCCCTTCTTTGACCATGGTGGCAGTGACAGTGTCCTTTCCCATATCATGACTACTAGCTTTGCACCTTGATGGGCAAATGGGCTTGATACCAACCCTGCTGGAAGCTAATAATGCTAACTGCTCTCTGGGCCCCATTTTCTTTGGTTTGAGGATTTTGAGTTTGTTCTGAAACTTTTCTTTCACCTACAGTGCAGTCTTGAGGTGAGTAGGCTCAGAAGGGGTTCATAGAGAAAACTTTATGTTATAAATTACAGAAATAATACTTCGATGCACATTGCAATTATAACATTGCATGGTGAAAATGGCATCATGGAATTAGAAATTTTAGCCCTTGGAGGAGTTTATCTCAAGAGTCTCTGTGCTCTTTGTCTTTATGCCGATAAACTCTTACTGAAGTGTTATTTGCTCATTTTCTTTCCTCCTTGCATGAGCTAGTTTGATAAAATCAAAATTGGCCAAACTACTAAAAATAGAAATGAGATTTGCTCTGAGAATTTTGGACCATTAAATAAGCAGGCAGACAGAGCTATTTTGAGTTGGAAATATTTTTCCCTGTATATTTATTTCTCTTTTAAAGGTGCTCCTGAATTCCCACCTAATTCTCTGCTTTCCTTCTTGCTGCTTATATCAGCAGCAGCCCTGATACCACAGGGAGGAAACTTGTATTTCCCAAGGGTCATGCAGCAACCTTTCAGGGATGAAGCACAGTGTGTGTGCTTGTGGGAGAGGCCTGCCAGGCAGGAAAATACTTTTTCTCCTGATCAGGTCTGTCCTGGACTGCACAGGCCTGAATGGCTTTTCTGAGTCACCTTGGCAGTCCTGTCACCAGCTGGAGAGTGAGCTCCCCCTGAATGATCCCCATGCTGTGTCAGTTCAGTGGAGAATGGAGAGAACTGCCCAGGGATATTAGAGGGTGATTAGCCCTGCTTAGAAAGACAACTTGTTTTGCAGGGGGAGAAAACGGACTGAAAATGGTCTCTCACCAGAATTTAGTCATTTAGGAAGAAATAAAAGCAACACCAGCTGCTTTGAGGATGCTGCAGAGTACATGGAGGCTTTTCCCAGACCAATTTCCTTTTCTACCTTGTCTGGGAAATACAGAATTATATTGAAATCTGTTCTGAAGCAGTATTTAAAAAGTCCACCTGTCTGACCCTTAGGAGTCCAATAAAGCCTACTTGTTGAGATGGAAGAAAAAGAGTAACAATGTTTATCTCCTTTAATTAGCAGACTGTAGTTAACCATTATAAAATTAGGTTTATATATGCCATACCTTGTGGAGAATTATTTTTTTTAAAGCAGGAGCATGCTAGTGTGGTTGCTTACAAAGATACTTGTATGCATGAGTCTGCAGTAACTGCACACATTATGCACAGGGTTTTTTTGTATACAGGCAGCCAAGCATCAAATAGAATCGTGCCATAAATAATTTAAACAAAATTTCTTAAGGACTTAGCAAAGTTTGAAGTCTGCAGCCCTCATGAGCAGCACTTAGAGTGTTGCAAACACTTTGGACAGCTCCTGAAAAAAAGTCCTGTTCAGATCTTTGCATGACCCTTGTAACCTAAAATACATGAACAAGGCTTAAGCTAAGCATAGAGCTCTGTGGAGACTGCTAAAAACATTTTGGGAAATTTTAAATTGTTTTCAGATGTTTTAAACCAAAATACTTTTTCTTTACTAAAGGCAGATGGCTCATTACACATGGAAGGAATGCCAACAGGCCAAATGCTTTTTCAGAAACATGGCTGATGAGACGGCCTGATAAATAGTTCTCTATTGAAATCAATTAGAATTATCCAGGAATGATGAGAGTTTGCTGAATAAGTTGACAGTTTAATTGGGACCTTGTGTTAAAGCAGGTCCCAGGAACAGATAGCAATTCAGACCTTTGTTAATTTGCACTGCTTTTCCTATAAGCATTTGTCTTCCTCGTTATAACTGATACAAACATCTTTGGTTTAGACTTTCTATTATATATTGTCTTTTTGCAGCCGGGTAACCCATGCATCTGAGCCTGGGCTTTCTCTCGCCCACCAAATCCCTGCCCAAGGCATAAGCCCAGGGGGTTCCGACCACCCCCAATCAGGGAGTCAGGATCACAGGTCAGTCTCACCTGCCCCTGCATTTTGGGCTGCCATTTTATCCCGTGAAAAGTCCCCTCCCTAGTATATGATAGTTTCACTGTGGCAAAACACCGTGACTGCTTGGAGGTGCTCCTGCTGATGCAGCGCTAGCTACCCTTCCTCCTCGCCAGCCTGAGGGGTACGAGTACTCTTGAGCCCAGGTCTTTTGCCTTGTTGCATGTTGCGCTACGAGCCAAATCGAGCTGTCGGTCTAGCTCTAGGCTTATGTGTAAGGACACCTTGTTTCAAAGCAGAATTTCTCACTCAAAGAAGATGTGGATTCTGGCCATTACTAATGAACGTGTGGCCAGAAAGATCAGCCTGAGGGCTTCCGATGGTATCGTGTAGTGTTTCGCAGTAATTTTAGTTTAACCTTTTTTGTAACAGATGGATTGAGGTGGTGAATGATGGTCTGTAATACATCCAGACCCAGGAAACCCTGCAACATGGTTCTGCAACAATTGCATGCTTTGATAGCACCTTACACTGTTTTCTAATACAGGAAGCCAGATTGGGAGTGTTTCATGGTTACCAAAAGACCTTTCCAAATAAAAACCCACGAGTCTAAAGTATTGCAGCGAGAACAAGCAAATGTACAATTAAAGCCAAAGCAGAAGTTGATTAGTTCCTGGTGATGCTGGCTGGCATCAGCCTGTTGCTTCACTTGTTCTTCATCTGTTTTGCTGCATTACCGCTTTTGACGTTTTCTTTCTCTAAGACCCCAAGCTGGAAAGCATAAAGCACTCCCGATTCCTGATAACTAAGCGAGCTGAGGAAGCTACTTAGGAGCACTTGTGGCTGAGGGCGAGTACCTTCTGAGAGCTGTGGCTGTGCTTGCGCGGGGCGGGGAGGAGACGTTCCAGAGCAAAAAAGGAGCATTAGAAGTTGAAAAAGTGCTGCTGCTTTTGTTGTGATCGTTGTTTGAAATATGGAGGGGGTTGAATGACACGATTTGGCCCGACTTTTATTCATCTGAGCAATCCCTTGCAAGGCCCGTTCTCATGTGTGAGATCATTGGAGTCACTCCCATAAATAAGGGTGACAAGAACTGGACCAGAAGTATAAAAAAATAACTTAAAGAGGAATTTTCTTTCCCATTTTCCTTGGTTAAAATTTGTTTCCTATTACATTGTGCTAGTTTCTATTGTATAAAGACGGTAATCACAAATAATAATTTGATTGTTGCCATTCATATGTAACAAGAACAACTTTAAATTGGTCCAGACAGACTCCTATTTTCTGCATTGCCCTATTTTGTTAATGTGACAGAGGGGGAGGAATTTGCTTATCCTGTTATTGGGAAAAATTAGTTACAAAAATGCTTTCTTCTTCCCTGGTAATTTTTTGTCAGATAATTAAACATCATCTTTATTTCATAATTTTCATGTAACTAATATAACTCAGACTTTTTTTCCTAAAAGATGTGGTTTTGGTTTCAATATTGCTTCTGTAAAATGTGAGATAACTCTGCAGCCCACCTCCATTAAAGCCAAACTAAATGAACACTGAAAAATCAGAGGGTTGTTTGCCTGTAAGCATAAAAATTGTCACTGTAGTGGCAAAAAATTCAAACCTTTTAATCCAATGAGGCTGAAATTCATTCCTGTAAAAAGGGTCAAGTCCAAGTCCATGTGCTGCTTTTGCCGTTATCTTGCAATTCATCTAGATGGGTACAGAAGTGTGTCTTTGGCAAGAAAACTTCGTAATTGAAGCCAAAATGCCCCTTCATCCTTATTTTGAGATCATGAGGGAGTTCAAACCATGAGCTTAATGCTGGCCCTCTGCATAGGAGTGAATTTTACCCTTAAGACATTAAATGAATGATGTATCCCAAAGAGTTTCCAGATGAATCAAACATATGAGTCTTGTTGTAGGTCAGATTTTCTCATGCAGTTGTACACGTTGCCTAGTCCTCACCCAAAACCATACTGATTTATTTGCCATATTCACTTGCATTTTGGGGATGAAGTCATCCTTGCTAAGCTTGTGCTGTGTGTTCTCAGATTTTCTATTCTTGTTCTTCTGCTTTCTCTGTTCCTTCCATTGCTTTCTGCAGGTATTTAAACCCATGGTTCAAAAGAGAATATAATGTAGCTAAGTGGGTAGAAGATGTGAATAAAAACACAGAAGGACCATACTTTAGGTATTTTGTAAATTAATTCTATAATTCTCATTTTTTTTAGAGCTGTTCCAGCATAAACAAGTATCTTGGGACTCCTACCTTGTATAAATCAATACAAGTTACTTAGGTGCAAAGGGCCCCTCTTCTTTTGCTGCATTTTGATGTCTGTTTTGGGCTTCATGTGCAATTTACAATTATTTTTCTGAATGTTTTAATGAAGCCATTGAAAAGGGTGTGTGTAGTGCATGCGTTCCCACCATCATCTATAGCTTGTAGTAGCTTTCTCATCATTTTATGCCAAATAGTGTTTTATGGGCATGAGACATATCTATCACTAATAACATAGTATTAACTTAAATAGAATGTTAAATTACTGAAGCAAGTGGTTTCATAACACATTGACTCTACCTACTGTCTTGTATAGTGCATACTAAAATTTAAATGAAAAAATAATAAAAAGTAGTGATATTTTATCCTCAGCCTGCAATGAAATAATGTATATATTAATTTGAAAACTAAATGTATGAGAATATACTCTGTGCTCTAATTGTCAAACTTCTAATTGATCTGTTACAAGTGAGGTAGGGTTTAACCAAAAATGTCACTTGTTTTTGAAAGGGAAAAGTGTGCATTATCTGATGCATTCCAAGTTACAGAGAAAAAGCATGCATGAGGCTGGGCCCCTGTTGGACGTGAATCAAGAGACTGAGAATGTTGCCATAGATTCACAAAAGACACAGTCCCACAGCTGAGATAGATCTCTGCATCAGCTGAAAAAATGAGCCAGCATAGGAGAGAATGGAAGATAATTTATGACAACATAAAGTATGAACAAAAACCATGAAGCTGTAAGCTGACATATCAAAAATGAAGATAGTTTCAGAAACAGAAAACAAAATAATAAGCAAAATCTTCAGTCAGAACTGTGCAGAATGGTAAGAACAAGTAAATAGAATCTTAATAATTTTGCTACACAAGTAGACCTAAAAATAGTGCAACAGGGCAGAAACATATACTAAACATGAGCAGCGTGCATTTGGGAAAAAAAAAGTGATGGGAATTGTATCACAAAGTACTAACAAAACACTTTTAATCCAATAGTATTACTGGCAGACTTTAAATGGCAGGGTAGGAATTTAGTCAATTTTATAACTGAAAAAGGTCCCAAAGTCTTAAAACACCATAAAATTGCTAATTTTTATAACCATTTGGATTTGTTTTCAGCACCTCAAAAATCATAGAATAAGCTGCAGGTAAGGTTTCCGGTAAGGAAAATAGGAAAGATGAGTAAACTTTAGCCTGTCAGCTCTGATCTGAGTGCTGAAAAGGGAGAAGAAATCCCCAGTGCAAGAATCCAAGGCTTCCAGGATTTGCTGTGATTGTGCCAGTTGGTATCAGACAGGTCTCTAGTACTTGAACATTCCTGCAGGGAGTATTATGAGTCTGCTTGTGTCAGTGTGGGATACAGGGTCCAGCTCTGGTGTCTGCAGCTCAGCAAGCACGTTCTAGAACTGGGGAGATTTAAGCCCAGAAAAACCATAGGGAGGACTGCAGAGCCTCAGGCTATTCAGTTTAATGGAGCAGCTGAGCAATTTCCTGATCATGAAGTTCACATCACTGCATATGGAGCAAAAACCTCTGTGTGTGTGAGGTCCTTTAGATTAGCAAACTAAGACTGATAATGACCAAAGGTCACTAGAAGCTGAAATTAGACAAATTCACGTCAGATGTAAGGTCTTTTTATTGCCAAAACTTTTTCTAAAAGTAGCCTCTTGACATTTATTGTTCAGGAAAGGTCAAGAGTTGCCCACCATAACATAACCCCATAGCTGACTTTCAGGGTTTTTGCATCAGAAGCCCTGTGGTAGCCATAAACAAGATTGCATTATTTTAAAATAAGTTACTTTGAACGGTTTAGTTAAACAGGTTTAAAAATCTGTTAGTGTACTCGTAATTTAGTTTTCATTTTTTAATATCAGTATATTTTTATTTAGTAACTAGATTAAATTGATGGGAGTGTACCCTGCCCCTGAGGGTATTCAGCTGTTACACTGAAGGAGTCACATTTCTAATTGTATTTGAGATAAACCAAGCGTGTTTGGCATGTAGAAGAGGATTAAGCTGACCCATGTGAATTTTAAAGGTTATATATCAGCAGAGATGAAACATAAATCAAATTTTTTGCACGATACAAGCTTACTAATCACTGCCTGCATCAGCTACCTTTAGAAATCAGAGAGCAACTAGAAGAAATTTAGAATTCTGTATTGTCCTAATTAAATGAGGTAATCATGGGGGGGAAGTATTCTGCAGACACATTATGGGAAGGTGAAAGATCAGATCTCCTAAGGTGAGTTGCCATGGGTTTATGAAAGGCTGAACTCACAGTTGCTCCACAAATATCAGATGCAATTTTGCTTGATGATAGCATGGACAGGAAAAGACTGTTCTTAAGAATGTTGTGTCAGAACATCTTGTGGCTGGGTTTTGAGCCCGGGCCTGTGAAGTGATTCACAAACAGAAGGAAACAGATCTTACTTGATAAACTAGAAAGTCATGCTATAGTCAGACTGCCTAGCTCATATTTTATGAGTCAGAGTCCCAGGATAAGACATTTACACCAGATATTTAGCTGAGTAACATTCATGTCACTAATCATCTTTGATTTCTCTGTTCTTTTAAATTTGTCCTGAAAGTAGTACTGCTGTTCTGCTTGTTTCCCTGTAGTTTTAGGAATAATATGCTGATGACTGGGGATGTTGTAGGAAAAGTTGAAATAGAATGAGGAAAAATGCAAAAACAATTGCTGAGAATGTTGCAGATTTTCAGAAAATAGATATATTAGTAATCACCAAGATTTTCTCTATCTACTTTAAAACTGTATAAATCATGATTTGTGTCTGTTACACCTGATCTCCTAGTAAATTTTTTTCTAGGCTCCAAGTCTGATGGGTATTTCTATATAGTTACTTTTTATTAATGATAGTAATAATAGTAGCTGGTATCTCTGGCACCAGAAAACTCCCAAGTGTGGGATTCCCATCTGTAAGAAAATAAGGTCTGTGAAGAAAACTCCTTTTCCTGCTCAAATTCTAGTCTAGATTTTAATTTTATGTTCCAGGCTATAATCACATAACCTCAGCAATAAAATCAGGCAGGAAGCCTCTGCCTGATTTTAGCTTTGCTGTAAGGGACGTTATTTTATGAATGTGCTACTACTGCTTATTCATGTTACTGCCAATTACAATGTCCACTGCACAGGCTGACCTTGTGAAATATGCCTAAGCATTACTCAGAATTCTCACTGAATCTGAAAGACTTGATGGAGCCTTGATAGAATCAGAAAAGAAGCCCCAAACCTGGCATTTCTGTAGAAAATTATAAACAAAAACCACTAAAGCATTGAGCTACCAACATTTGATTGAATACAAATATTTACAACAAATTATATTTTGTGAAAGTTCATTAAATACAAAAGTAGTTTACAAACAAAGGGTTTTTAAAGATAGAGACCCAGAGCACATGACCAGAAGGAAAACAGCTGTCCCAGATCAGAAGGGCATCAAGAAGGAGCATGGAAGGGGGAAGAGAGTGGACTGTTATTTCCCTCCTATTTTGAATGTGCTTTTGTGTCCTTGATTTTTTTCTCAGTTCCTCTTCAGCTGACCATCTATCTCCATTACCCTTCTCTGTGAGCATCCAGCTGAGGCCCGAGCCATGACCAGCCCTTGGCAAGCTGTTCTTGCTGAGGCAGATCTAAATTGTGCTTAAAGTAAAAAAAACCAAGCCTTTTCCCTCTTTCATCCAAAGCAAAATACTGTTATTGTTGGCAGGCAGTGAAAAAATGCCTTACTGGTCTCAGTAGGATCAGCATTTTGTTCTAAGAGTTAGGGAGGAGAGTTCATTGAAGCATGTGTGCCTGCTTCTGAGGCATAGTTCACTGCTCCAAGTGACAGCTCAAGCCATAACCATTCTCTTCTGCAGCCCTTCCGTGACCTCCTCTCCCCTCTGCTGCTGCTCCTTCTGAGCACATGTGTGCACATCTGTGGCTTTCAAAAGGAACTTACCTAAAACATGAGCCACACCAGTGTTTTTATAACATCCTAACTTCCTAATGTAGGATCTAGGCTGATAATGTCATACGAAGAATTGAATTCAGAGCAGCAAAGGTCAGATTAGGTTGATAGGGTCTATATTTGGGCTTGAAATGCTTTCACCAGCACATTCACCAGGTTGAATGTTAGTTGAATTTCATTATATTATTTCAGTGTGCAAAAGAGAATCACTCACAGTTCATGAACGATTCAGATCTGTCAGGGCCACCTGCCTTGAGTTCAGCTAAAATGACACTCAAAATTGCAAGTTTAGTTGTGTGACCAGGTGACACATTTTGCACTGTTTCTTGGGCTTGTTTCTGTGGGCTAACATTCACTGTTTAGGGACAAGAGGCTGAGCAGGTCAGCTCAAGGCTGCAGGAACTGCTTCCAGATGTCTTCCTGTTGTCACAGTGTTTGTTGCGAAACTCAGAATGGCCTCCACACACTCTAGTTTTAGCTTTCAGGACAGAAAGACACAAAGTGGCTACTCTTTCTTGCTTTCTAGTCAAACATTAGAATTTTTGCAGGTGAAGTGCATGGCTTCATTTGGGGTTGGCAGTAAAACCTCTGAATCTCTGTCATGGTGTGCACTGGTTTCTTGTGTAAGTTTCAGCTGGAAGCAACATTTGGCATGAAAGCTAATGGATTTGATTGCAGGAGAACTGAAACCCTAGTGAAAGCTAAGTGGATCCCGCCCTTGACCAAAACTGCCAAGTTTTCCTACCTTTAACCCCAGCATTACCTGCAAGTGTTCCTGAATGCTGTCTCTCCATCCTGTAAATGAGAAAGAGCCAGATGTGACCTTTCTCATTTAAAGTATATGTAAATCTGGGATACACAGCACATACACAATGGCAGGGCACAACCTGAAAGGTGATCAAAACCGCCTCAAACAATGTTGTTTATCACAGAAGATGCACTGTAAGATCTGTGAGCATACGCTGAGTCGTGTATGTTCACAGTCTCAGTAGTTTGCACTAATGATGACAAAAAACCAGCACGTGACTCTATAGCAAAAATCCGTGGGAGGGCAAGGTCATTTCTGTAAGTGTGCAACTGCATTCTCAATGTATTGGCTGTAGTGTTACAGGTGCAGCTGAGCAGCAAAGCTCACATCAGTTCGATGTACAAACTGCAGGTGAGCAGGCAGTGCAAAGGGGGTTTGAGAAGAAGGATATGCAGGCAGCTACATTGGACTTCAAAATCTTTGGAAAAGGCGGCATTGTGATTGAGTTACAGTGCAAAGCTTCCTGGCTAAAAGACTCAGTTAGAGTTCCTGGTCAGAGGACCCGCTTATCCAGGAAAAATAATCAAGGTGCCCCATCTTTTGGGGGAGTGTTACGCCTTCCAGGACCACCTGCTCAGATGGATGGGCAGGAAGATTGCCCATGGCTTTTCCTCTCACTGTGGCCTTCTCTTAGAGTATCAAAAATGTGAAGAGCCTGTTGTGTGGTGGAAGTGTCATGCCTGGTGTGCTGAAAGAGATGGGAGATGCCTGCATTCTGTGCCACCCCCTGGCAGTGCTACCTTATAAAGGGATTCTGATAGGGCTTGCCAAGTCAGATTCCACTAGCCCAGTTCCTCGTTTCTGATCTCCAGGTGCATTGTTACAAATTCTAAAATGAAAATTTAAAATTTTACTGCTGCAATGGAGTAAAATATGTGAATAATTCTATTACTAATAAGATGTAAAATCTGCTCTCCTTTTTTTCCCCCCCCCCTCCTTCTTCTCCTTATATTCTTCATTCTCGATCCACAAATAGTTTATTAGTGATCCATACTAATCCAAGTGGGGGCAGGGATGAGAGGACTTGTATGGATAGTGAACAGCAGGGCACTGTTGATAACCTTTCCCTGGATTTTTTAAAAAATTAATCTATTTTCTTACATGCACAGTTTGGTGCCCAGATCCATGATGCTGGACATACAAAAACCTTGTTTTATACAGCAGTAATTGTTTCAGGGTTTTTTCCCTTAAAACATTGGTGTATGTCCTATTCATCTTAATGGGTGATCAATGTGCAGGTACTGAAGATGTATGCTTCCATGTTTGGATAATTGTATCAATGTAAATCTTTTAAGTGCTGTTGACCTTAAGAGGCTACCACATGAGGAATTAGAGGATCCTGAGACAGACTGGAGAGCTCTCATCATATAATTTCCATTGACACCTTGTTGCTTGTGGCTACCATCAGTCATTGTTTGTATGGGAGGCAAGAGAATGTGCTGTTATAGGGAGCTGCAGACACAACAAAATGATATAACAGTCCAAAATAAAAGTACAATTATTTAAATAAATTTCACTTATTATTATTATGGAAACTTTCCATCTTCAGGGACACATTAACTCAGAAGATACTAGATAGCAGTGCTCAGGGAGGGCTGAGTGATGTGCCTGCAGTACCAAGAGGCCTACTGTGGTAAAAGCCCTTGGTCTGCATAAGAGAACAAGGTGGCCAGCTCAATTTTTCTACTTTGAGGCCTTTTTTTTTTCATTTTACTCTGCCCAGATTTAGAGCCTGATAGGAACCTCTCAAGTGGGAAAAGTGCAGAATCTCAAAACAGAAGCATAAGAGTTTTTCTTGGGTATAAAATTTCAGTCAATAATGTGCTGTTGCCTTATTGACATGAAAAGAATGCCTTTCATGTGATACAAACATTTACTTGCTCCTGCTTACTCTACTCACCTTGTACAGAAATGCTGATTGCCATTGACTAATCAGTCCATTTTTGTATATTCTCATCAGACTCTTTCTTTGGCTGGAACAATATGCACTGTATGATGCTTGCATGTATAACAATTTGTTATTAGCACTTTGTATATGCCTTTGTTACTTCACAACTAACAGTTTGGCCTCCCAATGCATGCATTTGTGTAAATTAATGTTACAAAAGTAATAGATTTATTTGCTATGTTTGTATCAATTTAGGAGATCTGTAAGATATGCATAAAGACACATAATTGCCATTTAGTCACTGGGAGAAGACATTTCTTCAGCTTGTATTTACATTATTACTGTTTCTATTTAGGCTTTATAATACCATGTTTATTTATTAGTTCTGTATTTATTCAGTTGCAGATTTAGTTTTAAATAATTTTATAATTAATAATTACAGTATTATATAAAATAGTTTAAGAAATAATTTTTGTTATACACTTCTAATAAGAAGTGGCAAATTTTTCTTTCTTCCGGTGTTCCTGAAATCTCTAAATACCTTTATTCATATAACAAAATTATAAGACTACCAATCAAGCAATTTTATCCCCCTGATATTGAGCTAATAATAAGCTGTATACTTGGCTCTGAACCAAGCTTCAGAGTAATGGCAGTTGCTGTTGCAGTGCTAGAATGCAAAGACATCACATTTATTTTGTGTGTTTCAACATCTCAGGACACTGTCTCCTGCAAAGTCTCCGTCTTCATCCACTGGATCTATTGCTTCCAGCAGAAAATACCCTTACCCGATGCCACCACTTCCTGACGAAGAGAAAAAAGTCAACAGGCAAAGTGCCAGGGTACGTGTCCCTCTTCTCTCTGTATTTCACCAGTGACTCGATTTACTGGCAGTTTTTCAAAAGGAAACTGGCAGATGAACACCTTTGACCAACAAGGAGAGCTGGCATGGCATTTCCTTTGCACGCTGAAGTTCTGAAGCTGCTGGCAGCGATGAAGGCCTCGACAGCCGTGTTTACAGGCAGCTTTTCAGGTTGCTCTTAAAGCCGTCCTGAAGCACAGATTTCACTGCTTTTCTTACTTTAAGTTGAAAATGTGCCCTGGACAGCCTTTGGGCTGCAGAGTTCAGGCAGCCTTGGAGCAATGGGTGTGTTTGGCTCTCCTTTCTTACCCCTTCTCCCAGCAGCTCTCATTCAGGCTGCTTTCCAGCTTTAGGGAAATGTAAAAAGTTCCAGTTATGGAGCATGTGGACGGCTTGCAGGCCTGAAGAGACTTCACTGCTGTGTGATCTGAGCCTACCCTGACCCCCCCTAGAGTGACCAGGAGCTGCTGGAATGTGGCGCAGACAGTAATGCCCTATACAGAGAGATTTCCAGCTGCTCCAAAAGGCTTTTGTTTCCTTTATGTCAATTCAGACATAGCAGGTATTTAAATAAGAAAAAAGTTCTGAAATTTGCTTTAGGAACTTTACTTGCAATACCCTTGATTCATGTTGCTGTGGCTGATGAGATTCTCATCACTGTTCTCTGTCCTTTTTTTTCCCAAGAAAAAAGGAATGGAGTGCTGCTGAGGGAACCTGTAAGCGACTTCCCCAGTGCTGCTTGGGGCCGAAGATTGTATGAGGTGCAGCACAGGGTCTCCCAAGGCAACTTGGAGCCTGGGCTGTACTGATGTGTCTCAGCCCTGGAGCTGCTTTGGCAGCAGCTCCAACCCAGAGCACGGGTTTGAGAAACATGGGAAGTCATGCTGCTCTGAGCAGAGTTAGGCAGATGAAAACGGGAAATTATCTCTACACTAATATTAGCATAACTCTTAAGGTAAAATCTGTCTCGTTCAAGTTTGATGCTACACTGACATTTCTCCTTCAAAAAGAAAACTGAATTCCCAGCCACGGGCATTTACTATGCCGACTGCAAGTTGTGCTGAAATGCTTAAGATTGTCTGCTCACTTAGTGAGCAGATACCCACCAGAGGCTGCGAGGAGATTTGGTCTAAAGGGATGTAGATGCACTTCCATAAACAAGCTCCTTGCACTGTTTGGGTGACAGCCTGTTTTATCTTGGTGTTCAATGTGTGTTCATTTTTTCCCCCTCTCCAGCTATGGGAGACATCCATCTAGCTGCACTGTTTTCCTGGGGTCACATCAGAACTGTTTACTTTGGATTTTATAGAAACTCAGCACCACTGAGTCACTGCACATTCATCTGCTCTTCAGACAATTCGAAAGATCGACAGAGATGCCATGATATCGCAGTGATGACCTCCTCATGTGGAAAGGAAAAAACCAGTCTTTTTTTCTCTCTTTTTTTTTTTCTTCTTTTTTGTTGACTTGTGTTTTATGGATTTGATGAACAACCAAAATCATAACATTTGACAGAGAATAATCAGCCCAGACGTGACAAGGCTGTTCTGCATGGTGACCTAGAATCCCAACTGCAGCCCATTTGCCAGTCCTGTGTAAGAGAGGTTTTTCTCTGGTTTATTGCAGTCACGAGTCAGACCAGAGTGGAACTAGGAACGTGCCTCATGGAGAGCCCAACTGATGTAAACTTGTACGCTGTATGCATGAACCTTGTGTTCTTTACTTTCCACATGTAAGGGAAAAACAACATACTGTAGTAGAGATTAGCATGCAGGAGTAAGAAATATAGGATTTTTTTTTTTTTGGCGACAGGATTTCAAGCTTTGAAAGGCAACTATTTGACACAAATGGCAAACGAACAAAGATTATATCTTTTTTTTTTTAAACTTACATGTTTATAATCTCAGTATACAGATTGTATATATGTAAACATTCAATAATGTCAAAAATAGCTGTTATACGTATGTGTATTTTGCCAAATGCCTAAAGAAACAGTCATGACTAACATCATCACACTTCAGATTTTCTAATATTATGAGCAGACATCCTTGGAAATACAGAAAGTACAGTACTGTAAAACTGTGTCTCTCAGAAACTGGTGTTTGACCAAAATCTATACAACTTTTTCAGCATCTTATACTGTCTTGACAATCTCAGTTGCACAGTAGACTGCAGAAACCAGTACAGCAGCAATTTTTCTTAAATCATCTTATGAGGAACCAGCCAAAATCCCTTGTTTAGTAAGATAACCACTGTATCCTCTCACAGGTGTAATCAAAGATGATTCAACAGACAACAGAGTCCTTAAGCCAGGTGCAGCCCAAACTTACTGGACATTTGGGAAAACTTCTAAGTAGGCAATTCAGGATGTGGTGATGTGAAGTCTGTCTGTGAGAGTTGCTGTGTATTTTTTGATAGAGCATTTAAGACACTGTTTTAGATGGCAAGGCATAGGCTTATGAGAAGCATACAATTTCACTGCACTAGATAATAAGAGTGCTGGGCAAGTGGCCAGTTTCATTGCTGTCTTTCAATTTCTATTCGTTACTGGAATCGCTTTTACCATGTGCTTGAATGCTATGCTTGCTGTCCCTGAAGCCCCCTTGACAATTTTTTGGGGGCATTAAACTGAGCACAAGTGAATTTAGCTTAAAAAAGGATGGGGTGGGGGGGGAGCAACTTTTTACCTTGTAAATCTTGTGTGTAAGTTGATGGTTATATTTCTAACACCCGAAACTTCTAAAGGTTGTTGTAAAGCAAATGCCTTCTGATTGGGAATTTTCAGTTGGTAAGAAACTGGACCATATTAAATCAGTTTATAATTCTTTGGTTTTCCAAAATTGACTTCATCTTATCTTCAGGTAGTACCACTGCAGAATAAAGCATCCAACTGTGTGGTGCAGTTGAATACCCTACCCAACAGCTGTGTGATTAATTAGATATTATTGTAATGGGAACATCTATGGTGTTTCTGAATCTTCTACCTCTTTCATGTATTTCCTTTAGTAAGTGAACCCAACACTTGCAGACTTTTAATGTATTTTTTTAACTTTTACGTCTCTCAATAAAGTCAGATATATGTAAGATTAAATTAAGAAATGTTTAAAGATATTGGCAGCTGTAAAATATGTAAGATTTTTAGAAGCACTATATTTTATGATTAGGCTGTATGTTGGATTATGACAAAATATTGGCCTTGGTATTCAAATGATTTTCCTTCACAGTCAACAGGTTCTGGTAAGTATTTGGGAAAAGACAAATATAAGTGAGCACAAGCAGGTGCAGACTGACCATCTGGAAAGAGACAGTCACTTGTAACTGCTTTAGGGAAATATTCTGCATTTTTGTGAAAGGTAAATATATCAATCAGCAATGAAGAATATTTTTGGCAAAGATTTACTTTGAGCGTAGCTATCTGGATTAAAGATAGTTGATAACATGTAGCTTATGAAATTAGGAGGGTCTGAGCCATAACTTGAAATCAATATGTCTCTTGTTGATTTCACTGGACTTTGAGCAGGACCCTCAAGAGGTTCACCCACAGTAGGACACTATGATAACCCGACCGTCGCTGTGTTACTCTGTCACCTGGAAGCTGGTTTTCCCTCCCATATTCACATCTTGTCTTTAGTAACTGGACTGTTCATCATGTGCCTTTTATGGTAATTCTTTTGGATACAAACTGGCATGTAGTTTTGAGTAATCCTGTTAGATTTCTGTGCATATCTTATGTTTACCACTGTCTACTCTTCCCTTTCCATTTTGCCTTACCAAGAAGCAGCAAGATTTGGCAGACTGAACTGGATATAGCATACTTGCTCTTTCTGCTATGTTCATAGCTTCTTGTTTTGCAAACAAATGCCCCTCCTGACTGTATTTTCAATGTAGTATGTACTTCCAACTTCTTTTGTTTTGGTCTAATTAATTTGTAGCATATGATGATATACTTATGTGTGTAGTGTACCTTAAACAGTCACCTTCACATTTGGAGATATGTAGTGACTGGAAGTTGAGTTCTGAGCACTAAGTTTAAGTTAAATAAATGTTGACTTTCACTTTAGTGCTCCAGAGTGAGACTATCACAGGACTTGTGTTTTTGCAAAATTTTTCTGCAGAGAACTTTGCACCAGGTTGGTAACTTGGGAGACCTGAACTAGCAGGGCTGTGTGAGCCTCCCAAGCCAGTGGAGGTTGGACAGAGAAGTTGTTTGCTTACAAGCTGTCATTTCCTACTTTTAAAATGTAGTGTGTTGGAGACCTGCCAAATTAATAACCTTGAAGACTGCAAATATTTTTTATCCTCTGTAGTTAGTTACACTGGCAATAGCAATATAAACTGCCGCATAATACCTCATCCACACTAAAACAGAATACTTGTCACTAATATAGCTCAGTCATTTTGACTCATTGAGACTCATGTTTTTATTTTGGTTTTATTTTAATAAATGAACTAGTTATTGTCAACTATGCTGTAGATACCTGTTGAAGTGAGGAAGCTATCAGTTCTGAAGTAGAAGTAATTGTTTATATGAGCATAGGACCGGCAGGATCAGATATACTTAAGTTACCTTTATGTATTTCAATGTGGGAGAACAATCTTGTGTAATTTATAATAAAATTAATATGACTAACCGATGGAGACTGGAATATTGAGATTGTATCTAAAAATAATGCTGCATAAGGATGTCACCGTTTAACAAGTAAAGATTTACCTACTCATTCTGGATTTGTTAACTTATGAACTTTAGTGATCTTAGGCAATATACCAGAGATGGTTGTGATTGGTAATTTACCAATAGTTTTGTTATATTTAGGTAAGTAGATTCAAGAAGATTGTTAATTTTATACAGCCTATCTTTATTTAAATTGTGAACTAAGGTTGCAACTTGCCAGTCACCTGAAGTGTGGCTTGACTTTGAAGACGGCTTCTTCCAAATGATTAAAGAGTTCCTGATTTCTGAGATGCTGAACCTGCTGAGCTCATGTGCTCATGAAATAATTTTGATTGTGGTATTGGGCAAGTGGACCTTTGAGGCATAGCCTGAATTATAATCAGAAAGAAATTGTGCCAATAGTTAGTGTACTGAAATCCTCAGATGCCTGTTGCTGGTTTGGACTGATTGATCTTGTCAATACTAATGCGACAACTCTTTTCAAAACCAGAGCTAAGAATGGATACATACACTATTAGAGACGTGTATACTAAAAATTCTGACCAAATTTGCTGTAACGTCATTATTGAATTGATTAATGGATAGAATGTAATGTGAAAGAAGGATGAGACTCCATAATCCTAAAGGATATGCTCTTCATTTAGCCCTTAGGACTTGCTCTGTCACTGAATCCCATACCTAGTTATAAGCAAAGTTATCACACTCCAGTGTAAAACTCAGTGAGCTCCTATTTTCTTTCATCTCCTTTTCACTCCTACTGAAAATCATTTTCATTAAACATTCATCCACAAACAGCCTCTCTAAGTTGGCTGACATCAGAAAGCTGCTAAGTTGGCTACCTTTCCACACTGTGGATAGGGTATTTCCAATGCTATTAATAATAGATGGTTTAGATTAGGTATTAGGAGGAAATATAGGGGGAAATTCTTTACTGTGAGGGTGGTGGGGCACTGGCACAGGTTACCCAGAGAAGCTGTGAATGCCTCATCCCTGGAAGTGCTCGAGGCCAGGTTGGATGGGGCTCTGAACAACCTGGTCTAGTGGAAAGTCCTGCCCATGGCAGGGGGGTTGGAAGGGGACGATCTTGAAGGTCCCTTCCAATCCAGACCATTTAATGATTCTGTGATCTTTGCTTGTCCTATAGTCAGGCAGGTGATGATGCCTCATGTCTCACGGATTTTCCATTGGTTTTGCCTGGGAATGAGTTAATTTTCTTCACAGTAGCTGGTATGAGGTTGTGGTTTGGATGTGTGCTGAAAACAGTATTGATAATGCAGGGAATTCTTTTAGTTATTGCTGAGCAGAGCTTGCGATGAGCCAAGGCCTTTTCTGCTCCTCACATGTCCCACCAGCAATTTGGCTTGGGGTACACAAGGAGTCAGGAGGGGATACAGCCAGGACAGCAGACCCAAGGGATATCCTAAACCATATGCCATGCTCAGCAACAATCCAGTGGGAAGGCTGACAGTGAAGAACTGCAGCTCAGGGACTGGTCTGAGCAATGGCCTGTTGATGGTGAGCAATTGTTTTCATTTGCATCACTTGTCTTTTTTGGGTTTTATTTATCTGTCACTTCCCTAAAATGATTTAATTTTAATTATTGAACTGGTCTTACGTCAACTCATGAATTTTCTTACTTTTACCTTTCCAATCCTCTTGCCCCACCCACTGGGGGTGGGGACTGAGCAAGTGGCTGTTTTGGGGCTTAGTTACTTGTGGTTGAACTAGAATACTACTGGTAAAACCACTTGGTGACTCTCTCTCTCTCACCTTCTATCATTTTTGAAGGCTAAGCCTCTTTAATCACCAAATCTGTGAATCTAACAGTTGAGCTGTTTCCTGTTTCTCTTGCTCCAAGTCTGAAGACCATCTGTTTCTCTCCCTAAATTGAGAATCAGTGTTATGGGAGAACAGTGGACTGTTTGGACCACTGTTTTCAACCACAATATGATGGTACTTGCCTCATTTTTAAAGAGCTCGAGCATTGTGTTCTCTGCTGAATACCAAGAATGGATGAGCTGATGACCCACTATTTGCATGGCTTCCAAATCATATGACAGCAATATGGGATTTGACTTTGATCACATTTGATGTGCTCAGTTGGTCGGAGCACGGTGTTAATAACGCCAGGGTCAAGGGATCAATCCCTGTATGGGCCATTCATTTAAGAGTTGGACTTGTTTTTCCTTGAGGGTCCCTTCCCCAGAATATTCTGTGGTTCCTGAAGACAAATTTGAATGAACTGTAAAAATATATGCAGGTTGTGATCCCATGACTGCACAGAGGAGTGAGGTTCCTGTGTGCACATAACTATTATTCTAATAAGGCAAGTAAAAACAAAACAGTGAAACTAATTGTGTAAACATAGCTGCAGTACAGACAGCACTTTCTTCAGTGTGATTTTGTCAGAAACAGGAAAGGCAGTAATAGTTTCTATCATCTATGCTAAAAATCTTCTCTGACACAAGTATTTTCTTAGTCACCTTTTGAAAACCGTTTCTGGTGTCTCAAGTATGGATGCTGATGTAAACGACAGCTTTGGAAACAGCATCTTGTGCACCCAGCACATGGTATCTTGTAATTGCACAAGTTTTCTGCAAGTATTTAGAGAAAAGCACTAGAACAGTCAACATTCCTATGTTATCTCAGCCAACTGAGAAAAATAAGCAGTAAAAATAAGTTCAGAACACGGATATTGTTCACACTTGAGACACTGTACCTGGCTTCAAAATTGGCTCAGCTAGTCAGGTCTGGCAGTTCTAGCTCTTTCAAATCCAATCTATGCCAGTTTCAAAATCACTTCAGCTAACCAGTTTTAAACTGTTGAAAATCTTCTGCTACGTAAGATGAGCCATAATTGCCATGTAACTCAGAACAAGGTGAGGAAAATTTGGGAAAATAAGCACAGAGCAGTTAAAAAGAAACATGTTCTCTCTAAGGGAGAAGTAAAGGTGTTAATACAATTTTTAATTGCTAGAGCATAAAATGTTAAAGCAACAAACTTTTATTTTTCTGTTTCTGTATTCCTCTGAATAAAAAAATAAAGCTTTTGTTTAAAAAAAAAACATGAGGCCTTAAGACCTTATATATTCTAACTTCAGCATGGAGAGTCTATTTTTACTACCATGTTAGACATTCTGTATATAGGCCTGACTGACCTTGTAAGTAGAGTGGTGCGAGCAGCTAATCATGCAATATTGTAAGGCTCTATAGAACAGCAAATGTTGATTTAGTTTGATTATTGGTGCAAGAACTCCTGCTCACTGCCTGTGTAGACTCTGCATACTTTACACTTGGAAATACAGTCCAGAACATACTCAAACTGTGAATATATAACCTGTTTTTTCTTTTCTTAAGGATAAAAATATATTACAATAGGTAATGTTTTATATAGAATACAGTACTTATTTTTATTGCTGCATAAATGCAAAATATTTTTTTCAGAATAGCAAAGCATTACAGAATTTTTAATCTGCTGGAGAAAACACTATTTACTGTATGACCAGTTCTTTCAGCAAAGCTTTTGGGGTGGTATATACTAACTGGCTCTGCCAGCGTCATTTTGTGCTGATGTTTAACTTGGGCATTGCTGTAAAAAAAAAAAAAAGCTATTTTTTCACTCATACTAGCCATTATTGAGAGAGGTAAGGAGTGGGCAAGCCCACTGTGGCTGGGCTAGTAATGGCAAAACCAATAATTTGCTCCATATCGTTGTCTTTGCTAGTTAAAATCCTTTAAAAATCATACCCGATGTAATAAAAGCGTAAGATTTTGACAAACATCAAAATGAAGCATTGCAGTTTACAACTTTCTAGCTTTGAGTGTGGCTTTGTCATAAACATTACAGGCATTGGGCTGTTGAATGAATCTGGCTTTCATGTAGCTAAACAAAATGTTGCTTTTTATAAAGTCAAATCATTGTAATTTGGGGTTCTAAATTCCTGCTCACTTTTAATAATAACAGCGTCACAGTATCCACTTCTACAAGAGTATTTAATACAAATGCCTGTGGTTTTCAATGTTACTGACATATTGTAACATCAGTAAAGTGACTTTCAATGACCAAGAATGTTGTGTGTTTTTTGTTCTTCTAAGTCGTTGCATTTAGCACTTTCTGTTTTATAGATTTTTATAAAATAAAGATATTGCATGCATGGGGAAAGGCTCACAGTAGAATATAGTTGCTATTTTTCAAATTCCAAGGTTGAAAATGATCCAGTAAGCTTCTCAAATTTTTGTCTTACTGTTCTCAAAGCAAATCTAAAATCTAAAATTAAAGCAAAAGGACCTACTGTTGCTAAAGTAAATCTAAAATTACTATTCCTTAGCCTGTATGTTTGGGGGGAACCTAGGAAAAGTCCCTATCTGAAATGATGCCCAATGGTTGGCCCAAAGTTGGAGAGCAATCACCCCACTTGGTGTCAATGTAAGTATCCTTCCCAGAAAGTCTTGTGGGAAAGAGAAACAAACCATCGATACTGAGAATAACTGTTTCTCTAAAGCTGGTAACTTGCATATTCAATCTGTCCACTTAGTCTACTCCTGATGGGAAGCAATTTTCACAGAGGCTTCAGATGGCTTTCTTTTAGCTATGACAGCAAACTCTGTAGTAACTCTTTAACATCTGTATGTATTAGCTTAGTTTCTCTCTAAACTTGAAAGATAATGTATCTCATCAGTCCCTGTGAATACACTGAATTTTTGAAATGCTGATGTAAAACAAAAAGCTGTTTTTTCCTGAAGAAACCAGAACTTTCTCCTGGTTTCTGAACAATTTTTTTTCCCCAGTTTTCTCTGGTTTTGTTGACAAGATCACTGAAGAAAACCCTACTGGTTCACACAGTTTTCTTGCAGCAGTTCAGTGCCCAATAGCTGGCTGGTGCCAAAATATCAGTTCAGCCTGGGGAAATAAACTGAGACTTGTGTGCTTTGGCCCACTTGAGTCAGCTGTCCTCACTGAATTCCTTCCCAGTCTCTTGCCCACACTCCGTCTACTCACTGTGATTGCAGAGTGAGAAGTGATGGGCACTGTGCAAGCACTGGCCAGCAGCAGCAGGAACACTGCTGTATTACTGATGCTGATTAGTTACAAATCTGAACCTCTGGGCTGCTGTAAGGAAAATTGATTATATCCCAGCAAAGCCACTACAAGACCAGAAACTCAACCAAACAGAAGTAAAGATGTGTGGGTAATGAACATTTTAGTAAAGTATTCTTAGAGTAAAACTAAGTGTAAGAATGAGCACTGTATTTATATAAAACAGTCTACACAAATTCTACAGGAAGATCAGTCTTTTTCACACTCTTAGTAACCTCATCAGCTGTCAAAGTTTTGACCTGCAGCAGAACTGATGTTGGCTGCCACACTCAGAGAAACCTTTATGGATTTTGGTCATTCCATTAGAAGTACCTTTGGGTAGTATTCCATCTCTTTCCCAACTTAATGTGCAACAGGACAATGTGCTATCAGTACGTGGATGTATAATGCCTTTGAAATTCATTATGAAGGGAAGAAAGAGAACTAGCTTCTGCAATGAAACTACAAGCAATATCCAAGTGATTCTAAATTTAAAGCAGTAAGTATAAGCTGCTTCTTTAGGGGAGATGAGCCTGCCTTGAATTTACAGCTCAGAAACTAAAGTGCTGGATGTAACAGACATATCCACAAAGCAGGTGTAATAGAGCATCTTTGAGTGAGATTTCTGCTCTGAGGAGTTCTTGTTTGTCCAATGATGTATACGCATAAATGTCTATATATAACATAAACTATAAATATATGTTATAAACTATATATAATTTAGATATATATATAGAGAGAGTTTTGTTTTCATTCCTTAAGGCAAAGGTTCCCCCGCAAAACTGCCCTACACTACTTACTTAAGAAATATACTTCTTTTAACATTCTTCTGGCATTGTATTCACAAGCAGCAAAACAACACGTATCACTCCCCTGTGGTAGGCAGAAATGACCAATATTAACAAAAGTTTAATTAACTTATTTCACTGGTAAAAAAAAAGTTTGTACTACCTCTGAACAGTTGTGCTGCTCCCTCTTTCCATACAATGCCCATCCTCCCCTCAAAAATCCCTACAACAAAGGCAGCAAGAATAGCCTCACCAAACAAAATGCAATTTTTTCCCCCTGAATAGCCTCAGACAAGTAAGCATTGCCTGTCTGTATCTGTTTTCATTGGTAACTACTGCTGTGATCTGAAAGAGTAATCTGGCAATATTTTTTTCCAAGTGGGTTTTGGTCCTTGTGTGTTGGTTGGCATATCGAGGCCAATTGCTAGGGCTTGAAGTGGAGGAGATAGAAACACTAATTTACATGTAACTGAAGTCTGTCTGTCTGCCTGTGAAGGGATGGTTGATGCACAAACTGACACACAGCACAGCTTTTGTATGTTTAAAAGGTTTTATGTAGTGACACAAACAAAACAAGAACTTTACAGGAACAAAGCCCACTTGTAACCAGAGCACAAGGCCAGAAGAGTTCTCTGCTATATTTTGTTGCATCCCTGCTTACAAGTCCTAGCAGGTAGTCTTACACTCAGTGCATGGTGTCACAGGCTTCATCTTCAAAAGAGCTGGAGTAAGCAACCAAAACTTGCTGATGTTCTAACAGACCAGTGCAAAATAACCATTCCAAAACACCTTTAAGTTTGTACATCTGTCTTATGTTGTCAAAGACAAGAGAAGTCTTGATATATACTTGTAAGAGTATGTATCTTTAATCATACACATGTTACTGTTTAAGTCAGAAAAAGGTAAGTTGCAATCCAGAAACTGATTTTAGTGAATCACTGGAAAAAAGGAGACACATGACTGAAAATCTTACCATTTGTGTGATCTGAGTTATATATATAGTGAGCTGCAAGTTTATGAAAATAAAAGCATCTTTAATAATCACAGAATGGAAGTTAAAAACAACAGTACATGAGTAGTTTATACTCATTATCAAGACTAAAAAAATGTGTGTAAAGCGATACCTTCATAAAATATGCAATTTCCAATATTGAGCTACACAATCATTGGCAAAGGAAAATACATACTGGAATGTTAAATCATGATCATCCACAGCTTGCTTCCTTTTGATTTAGATGCTCATAAAACTGGAATGTTAAATCATGCTCATCCACAGCTTGCTTCCTTTTGATTTAGATGCTCATAACACACTGAATGAACTGAAAAGAGAATAACCATTTATTAGATGTCTGGCAGAGGATAGGCTTTTACTTTTTCCTCCTACAACACTCTCATTGTCACTACTATTTTCTGTAAAGAAATTCAGCCCACGAATAGTAAAGCTTCAAAATACATATGAAAATAAGCAATTAGTTAATTAAAGCAAACCACCTCCTTAATGACAACAACAATAAAAATAAAAAATAGCACACATGGTCATTCCCTCCCAATTCCAAAAAACCCCCTCAAACCACCCAAATTCAGGATGAAATGAATCTAGTGTTCTCTTTTTGCTGCACAGATGTGGCTAGGAAGTCAAGACCCACAAGCCTGACTGAATCTGATTCATGTCTGTTCCTACCAGACCTCCACCAACCTTTCCTAGGAAAAATGCCTACCAAGCTTTAAATCAGAAAATGGAAAAAAAAAAGAGTCACAGAAATTGATGCTAGCAAGTGATGTAGCTTCTTGGATCTTCTTGAACCATCCTGGTTAGAAGTTCAGAAAAAAGTACACATTTTACAGAACTCTGTAAAATACATGAAACCTTTTTGAGACAATACTCAACAAGCCCCAGAACTTCTGGGTTCTCACAGTATGTGTAGGGAAGATAGGCACAAACTCAAATTATTACTGATTGTCTTAAGATTTTCTTTTGTTTTACCCTGGAATTGTAATAGATTCTTTAATATTTACTTACATCATCATAGTGGAAGTTCACAAAGCCCTGCTGAGTCGCATCCCTTCTTCTAAAGCATTCTGAAAAAATTCATTAAGAAAACAGAAACCAGGTAAGAAGAATTACAAATAAACAATTCTTTTGAAGTGTTTAGTACCTTCCTAAAATTCCCCAAGTCACATGAAGGAGAAAATGATGAAGAATACCGCAATTCATTCCAAGACTTAATTTCCCATTCTAAATTCTTGTATTTATCATATAGAACCATTTATGTTAAGAAACAGTTTCCCAATTTTGGTAACATAACAGTTCCAGTCTTTGGAACAAACCCTGCATTAGTATACAGTTCTTTTTCTCATGGGAATTAAAAAAAAATCCTGATTTAAAATTGTCTGTAGACTATTGATAGAAACGTCTTCTGTAGTAGCCAAAGGTAAACTTGAGAAAAGTGAACCATCAGGTTTTATTAAATAAAAATATATTATGGGGATGACAGTAACAAGGCTATAATCCAGCATACCAGTGAGAGCTCGGAGTTTCACACAGCAGGCGATGTAATCATCAAATGCAATCTTCCCTTGAGTGCTGTAGCGCTTTGTGATTGCAGTCACAGCCTGTGGGCTCAGTCTAAATCCTAATTGGAGATAAAAAAGTCTTATTTTGAAAAGACAGGTAAGTTAACAGAATCTGACACGTTTTCATTGGAAATATCATGTGTCAGTTACTTCAGGATGATAGCTGGGAAATGGTGTAAGTCAGTGTCAGAAGCAAGAACACTTCACATCTTACCCATAGTTGTCAAGGCTTTCTCCAGTTCCTGACGATCCACTGTGCCACTTCCATCACTGTCAAAACTGACAAAGTGCTGCTTCCAGCCGTTGACCACAGCCCAGAGTTCTTTAAACTCATCAAATCCCAGTGTACCAGACATATCCCTCTGATTTCAAAGCTAAGAAAAACATTTCTTAATGAAATAAACCCCCCAACAAAAAGCGACAAACAAAAAACCAACCAAACAAAAAGGACATCTCTCTGTAGTTAAAAACTCCTACTTGTAGGCCAATATTAATACAATTTTACTATTATTAATTTCTCTTGTAGAAAACTAACTAAAGCATGCCCCAGGACAGATGGGGGTAATACTACCCAAAACCTAAGGTCAGAGAACCTTGGAGAACTGCTCTCCTCACTTCTTCCCAGTGAAACCTGCAAAAGCCATTTTTTCAACAAGAATTCTACTTTAGTTGACACACTTCTCTTATACCTGCTGCTACATAATTGTAACCAATTAAATACATAGCTAGCTGAAATAAAAATAAATGCGAAAGAATAAATTGTTATTTATCATTCCCCTCATATTCTAAGTGGTTTGCTCAAGATGAGCTAAGAGCCCTTCCAGTTTAATTTCTGCTTTTTTGCTTTTTAAGCAGCAAAACTTTAAATTTGACTTTTGGCTAAAAAACCTCCAAAGATTCCAACCTTACAAGGTATATATATATAAGTCTTCCACAGGTCCAACTGCTGAATGCCATAAACCATTCTGTCAGACACTCAAACCTGATTCATTCATGGAGTGGGATTTAGGGGGACTTAGACTGTATTCGGACCGTGTACTACAAATGCTTAAAATTCATTAGGAAGGATGAGAAATTGGAAAAACTTGAGAAATTGGAAAGCTGTCCTGTTTGAAAAGCACAGCAAGTGATTTGCATAAAACTTTATTCTGGGACACCAGATCTGACCCTTCATACATTCAATAGAGAAGCAGTTCCCCAGGCGTAGGGGGATACCACTTGCTGTAAAACAATTGGTCACCGAGAGCCTCATTTATTTATTACTTCTTCATTTGTTAAAATTAGTAAGAATGGAGTTTTGTAGCTTCCCAACCACAAGGGTCACAAGACTTATCAAGTAAAAGGCTGAATGGAAACTACAAAGCGTTTCCCAAATGTTTTGGTGCTCTCTCATCTTTGCTTACATAATGCAAATTGTTTACATTTCATATGAAAGGATACATCCAGCATTGAGATCATAAGTCTGCAAGTCTCTAAGTTGAAAGCTGTTAAAGTTAGAAAAAGGAAAAAAAAATGTTAAGAGCATAATCTTCAGTTCTACCTAAATATAAAATTTCAGATTTATTATACATTTTAATTATATACTGATTATATATTATAATGTATAAAGGATTATATAATTGGTTCCCCTGTATACAGCCATACCATATTTTTTAATCCAAGAGCCATGACTTGTTAGAAAATCTGACAGTAGACAACTCGGAGGCAATTCAAGTTATATTTGAAATTAACTTGTTCTTATCTTAATCCACAACAGTTTTGGGTTTCAAAGTGGTCAGTTATATTATTCCCCCCAACAGAAACCACTTGAAAAGGCAGTTTCACTCACAGAAGCTGTAAACTGAACAGGAGGTATCTCAGCAGAGGAGTCCTGCCACAGATTTTGGTAAGTATCAAAGCTCAGTTCAAACCAAAGCAAAGCATTTTTTAAGAACTGTCTGTCCTTTACAAAACAAACCACTTCAGCTCCACAGTTCAGCAGAGTGGGGAACTAAGGAGGCTCAGAAAGCAAGTCCTTGGCACACAGAACTGAATACAGAGAATTTACATGTCCAAGATGCAGAAAAGAAAAGCATTTGCCATGCAAAGAAAAAACCCCAGCTCTGCAGAACGCACTTCTACAAGCATTTTCTAGTGGTGGGAAGAAGAATTAGTGTGCTTTAAATTTGCTTGTTTATTTAAATCATTAACTTACGTTTATATGCTCCTGCAATCCCTGACTGGGTGAGACATCTCTGTAGCTCATCAGCATCTATTTGTCCATCCTTTCGATAACAGAAGATGTATCAGCTATTAATAACCCTCTCCCGGGCTGCTTATTCCCAGTACCCACTCCCTTTCCAGCAGCACTCAATTAATTATCCTTCTCAACACATCCTCATAACTCACAAATATCAAAATTCCTGGTTTTTTGGTTTGTTTTTTTTTAAATACTAAGTTTCTATCAGAACAAGCAAAGGTGGAAAGCAAAGAACTTTGAAAGAGAAACAAAATAACCTCAGAAAAGACACCGATCTACATGGTTTGGAAAATGCCTCACTTCCAACAAATCTTGCTCAGGGCCAAATAGAGAAAACAGCTACCAATTCATGGAAAGCAATGAGCTGCCAGAAGTGGAGGTGGAATTCTAAGTTTTATTCCTCACACCCCCAACATGAAGTTTGGTTCACACAGAGTTTAATTTAATCTCATTCAGGAATGGAACATCATGTCTGTAGACATAAAAAATGATTGCACTTCTGTGAAGCGTTAGAAGATGAAAAGCCAAGTCACAGGAGGTTCAGGTTGGATACCAGGTTTTCTGCCCAGAGGGTGGCTCAGCACTGGAATGGGCTTTGCAGTGAAGTGATCACAGCACCAAGCCTGACGGAGTTCAACAAGTATTTGGACAACACACTTGGGCACTTGGTGTGACTCCTGGAGTGTCTTTAGCAGGGCAAGGAGTTGAACTCAATGATCCTTGTGGGCCCCTTCGAACTCAGCATAATCTATGATTGTGTTTGCTACAGCATCTTCCTAATGTTGTTAAACCCACCCTTGAAAGCTCCTTTTTCGAGAGGAGAGGTATGCTACTGAAAGATATGGTGGGAGCAGCACAGCCCAAGATAACTTTCAGAAATTCATTATCATAGTTTGTAAGACAAATAATCTTATATGTTCTATGTTAAATGATATTTGACAAGGTCTGAAAAAAAAAAAAGGCAACAATATTTTGATTTTATGTAAAGTTAATGGCAGCTAAACCCAAATTTGCTTTCTATCTACTCCTTTTCTATCTACTCTACTTTTCTATCAGACTAATTATACAGATGTGTTTAATACTTTATATTTACAGGAGGAAAAAAATAGAATTGAAACAGTCATTAATATTAAGGCTTTGTACCTTCTGAAATGAAGAACTACATAACTTTAAAATAGAAGAAGATAGAAAAGCCTGACTGTAATCAAGATAAACATTACCAAAAATATGCTTGCCTTTTTTTTTTCTAGTAGAACATAAGCAGGTTAAACTAGACAACACATATGGGCTTTGCAAACAGGCTAAAAATAAATGACTTCCTACAAAGACAAACTCAATTCAATAAAAGTTTGAAACAACACTTTGACTTTCTTCTTTAAACAAAGGAAACTAATCAAGTCAAAGACAAGATCCCTGTTGTAAACTACTTCAAAGAAAGCTCAGAGAAAATATTATATGGGCATAAAAACTACACAGAGAGCAGCAAGCCATAACCAAAACATATTAATTGTACAATGAGTACATATGGATAACTGAGATACAGCTTTCTGCAGAGTTGCATGGATGACCATAAAAGCAACTGATAATTTCTCTGTTCCATTTCACTGTCTCCTGACAGGGTTTTTACTTCTGCACAGCCACTGGTCCCAGAAACAGACACCTCAGATTCCAAGGATAACTTCAAAAGCTACCCAGTTCATTTCAGTAAGGAATGATTTCTACAAATAGAAAGCATTTCACAGTATTAACTTAAATATTCTTAAGTGCTAACTTTAACATACCCACCAACCCACTGGCTGCCCAGCTTCCAGTATCCATGCCTCACTTGAGAAGCCTGGGCATGGTCTCTGTTTGGCTCCTGCCCCCTCTTCTGCACAGCGCCGTATCCCGTTGGCCGCTCCCTCCCTTTCTCTTTACAACAGGAGCTCGTTCATTTTCCCAGCGGCAGTCACTGCTCATTCCTGGCACACATCCAGGTGGCACCTGCACACACGGGCGTCTCAGCTGGCAGACAGGCTGCCAGCACATTCAGCAGCACCCAGCTCTGGGCTCCACCTTCTCAGAAAGGCCTCGCTACACAGAGGTCATTCCAGTGCTCTCCTTTACTGCAAAAACACACGGCCTAAACATTTTCCTAGGCAGCTAGGAGGAAGTAAGATATAGACTGCAAGATGCATTATTAACTCAAAGAATAACACAGAGAACAACCAGCTAATACTGCTGAATTAAAATTTTCATCTCGTGGTTTCATCTACCTGAGGATAACAGATCCAAGAGCAGAGCTTTAGATCTGCACACACCCTACAAGTGTGCAATAAACAGCTGTAATATGGCAAACTAACACGGAACTTTAGACCAATAAACCTGACTTAAATGCTCTTAAACGCTGCAATATAGTTCAAACAGCACTTATTTCTGGTAAAATACATGGTCATACAAAACCAACATATGCCACAAAATTACAGGAAAGAAATTAAAAATGCAGTGCTGCACAAAAGGGAAGGAAAAAAAAAAGTTGTGAATGCTTTTCCTCTAGAAGAATAATCACTCAATGTTACCAGCAAACCCAGATGCTGGCACAACCCATGAATGCTTTTCCATTTGTGAGTATATTAAGATCATGTAATGACCTCTTTCCTATTAGCATTTCCTGCTCTTAGTCAGGCCATCTCCACAACCCACACTTTCCACTGTTTCTCTTTTCTTTCTCCTAAACCTGGCAACACTCACCAGCCCAGAGCTGAGTCACAATTCAGCTACAAAACTTCCTGCATCTATATATTCCCTGTATAAACCTATATAAGAAACATGCCTATGTTTGTGTATGTCCCTATGTACTTACACAGATAATACAGAAACAGCATTATCCAAATTGTATAGTTCCTGTATGTATACACCTATAAAACAGACCAATACAGCTATATATAGCAAATAGGCTAAGTAAAAGATTTTTTTTTAAACTAGAAACATCAGTTTTTCTCACTGCAAATACTAGGCATTCCTCCCTCCAAAGGTAGAGAGCATTCCCCAGGAAAAGAAGAAGTAAATAACATTTTGTAAGTTTACCTGCCCTCCTACTGCAGCAAAATAGCCATACAAAGGATCCTGAGCTTGTCCAGGGAATGCTGGTCCTCCTGGAGCTCCTCCATACTTTGGAAATCAAAAAGAAAATAAATTTTAAATCAATTATTCAATTAAGGATCTGTGCTTATCAACTTACGTTTTTTATGTACACACCACACATTAAAAAACAAACAAACCCCCCAAAAACCAAAATAAAACCAAAAACGAAACTCCTCATGAAAAAAATCCCCAAAACCAGGTCTCAATTTCAGAACTGATATACTAGTGTATTGTAATGTATGCAGATCAGTGTAAAACCTTGCACAGGAGCAACCGACTGACCTAGATACAGCCTGCTCTATCTCGCCAAGATTTCATTTTATTCTATAAAACGGCATGCTGAAAAAACAGTAAGGCACTGCAAATTATCTTTTCCCACTTCAGAAAAGTTAAGCAAAACAGATATCTGGGGCAAACACATGGAAGAATACGCATTAAGTCTGAAAATCCTTAAATAAAACTGCTTCTCAAGTGGAAACCACGGGATGACACCCTCAGCGCGGACTTTC
>VWZN01001384.1:675616-700195 GCA_013396955.1 Regulus satrapa | reverse complement strand
TCGCTCGCCCTCCGCTTTTCGTTTGGGGCGCTCAAGGTTGTTCCCTTTATTTCGCTGCGAAAACGGGGTGGCTGTCGCCGCTGCCGAGCAGAAGAAGTTACAGTTTAGCAGTCAGCTCCCTGGGAGGCTGTGGGAAGTTTGGGATAGGCCGATGGTGAAGCTTGCAAATAATGATATTCAGTCCGCTGTAATGATTAGTAATTTGTCATAATATTAGAATGGAACATCGCCTTTAGCTTGTCCACGAGCAGTCTCATTATATATGTTTATTGTCTGCATAATTGGGACCGTTTATTGGTGTGTATTGAATACTGCCGTGGTTTGCAGGAGTGTTTACATTGGTTTTCATTTATTCTCTTTATTTTGACATAAGGAGTTCTGTTATTTGCTTCGATTAAGGGGAGGGTTTTAAGTGTTGCACAGGATTGTTTGGGAAGTGTAATATTAAAACAAGATAAATAACTCTGCCTACCAGATAAAGTTTGGTTCAGAGCAACAAATATGAAAACTCTAAATGAGTGCTGCAATCAGCGTAAATCCTGAAACAAACAGAAACCATAAATGAAGCCAACGCCATCGATTTAAATAATTTTTGTTATATTCTTGTCAGAATCCTATTTAAAATAATAATTTCAGACATAGTCATTGATGAATACATAGAAAATTAAGTGCCTCTTAACATAGTGTTTCATTGCATTAATTAGACAACATTTCAATTACATGGAAATATTTGTCAAGACATTTTTCAGAACATTTATTGTGTTTTTATTATTATGTATGTATTCTGACAGTTCCTAAAAAATCTCAGCAGGAAAACATCTATCTAAATAAACACATTATTATTATCATTATTATTATCATCATTATTATTATCATTATTATTATTATTATTATTATTATTATTATTATTATTATTTTGTTTATTTTGTTTATTATTATCATCATCATCATCATCCACTTGTTTATCTGGAAATCTGTGATTTATCTTTTGATTAGAATACTCAGCCAGTGGCAGAAAGATTTACTCTTTCATATTCTTCTTTTTAGATCTTGGATGAGTTTTGCAATGTGAAGTTCTGCATAGATGCCAGTCAACCAGATGTAGGAAACTGGCTCAAGTATATCAAGTTTGCTGGATGCTACAATCAGCACAACCTTGTTGCATGTCAAATAAGTGATCAGGTACGTGGTGTTCACTTTCTGGACTTATTTTTAAAGGAATTTTCAGGTGTCAGTTGAAAAAAAAAATTGCAACAATTCATAACCGCTTTTGGCCTGTTTGCTGTTATGGCAAAAGATAAGGTACAGATGGAAATGCAGGGTGGAATAATTTTTATTATGGGTGGTAGAAAATATGAATTTTCAATTTTCCATGCTGTTGTTCAATAAATAATTTTTTTTTCCCTTATATCTGATAAAATTCAGGACTGTTTTCTCTGGGATGCAAAGCCTTTATGTGCTGATTTTGAATTAGGAGCATTTTCTGACTCCTGTTGCAGTCCACTTGGATTGCTATGTTAAATAGTTGACTTGGTCCGAAGCTGAATTTAATGGAAAGAGGGGAGGACACAAAAATGATAATGTTACTGGTGCACTTGCATGTGTGAGGCTTTGGATTTGAATGCACACGTGCATGGATATTATTGTGCCTTCCCATACACTTTGCTGGAACTTTCAGTACTTATGTCCTGAATCAGGGTCTTCAGTGGTTTTCTTTTTCTTTCTCTTTTCATTTATTGCATTTAAATCCACTCTTTGTTGGGCTGAAACATTGTTTATCCTTGTGCGTTGGAAAAAAGGCTGGGATAGGCAGAGGAAGAATGCCGTAAAGCACTAAAGCATTTTGTTTTCAATTATGCTGATGAGTTATAAGGTGTTTCCTAAATCAGGATTTGCTTTTGTCTGCGGATAACACAGGCCATTATAAAATATTTTAATGGGCAAAGTTAAGCTTAGGAAGCTTTGCTTCTTTAAAGTAAAATATCTAAAACAACAAAGCAACCACTGATTGTGAGTTCTTGTTTCCAATTTAAACTTTGCTACCTGCAATGTAGTTTTCGATTCATTTAATCAGTGTTTCATTTTTCACCACTTAATTAACTGTATCAGGTGAATGTTAAAGATTATCTTTAGCTGATTTAATTGCCTTGACAGTATTGAAAGAAGAATCACAATCAGACACAAAGCTTCAATTAGAAATCATTCTTTCTAATCAAATTCCTTATGTATAGGAAATGAATGTGAGGGAGCCTGCTATTTCCAGCCCAGTGCTACGTATTTCACTCATGTGAGATAGCTGATTAAAACTGGGTTAAATAACTTTCTCAGAAACTATGAGAGAAGATCTTTTTAATTTCCAACTTTTACAGTTCAGCCCTGAGCACATGTAGCATAGAACGAGCCAGTGGACCAAGAGATAATTTCTTTTTTATACAGCAGCTGGTTTAACTAAAGAAACCATAATGGTTATTAGCAAAAGCAAGTTACGTTTTCCAAGCTGAAATATGCTTTGTGCTGCAAAACGATAAATTCTCTCCACGCAGAGCATTTATGGAACAGTGATAGGAAAAGGAAACTGTGTAGATTAATTGAAACAGCAAATTCAAGTATTTTACATTGAGCAGGAGCCGGTGTAGGTAGAAAAGATCAGAAGTGAAATCACATGCATTGACCAAAGCAACTCACTGTCCTTGGGTCGGTGTTGGGGATCTGCAGCTGAAAGTGCAGGCGAGGCTGAACCATCAGCATCTCCCTCGGAACGCACACCCGTACCAGGGCCTTGACGTTTTTGGAAGGAAAATTATGGTGCTTTTAACTTTCACTTTTTTAGTGTTTACATTTCTGACATTTGGTAATGGTGGCTGTACTGCTGCCAATAATTGCCTTCATTCACTGGAGACTTGTTATTTATTTTGCACAGTATCGTGCTGTTCATAATTCCATATTTTTATAGCGTTTTGTTGCTGAGATTTACAAATTAAGATTTGGTTGTCTTTCAAGTAGCATGTTGTGATCTGGGTGCTGTCAGCAAGAGATTGTTGTTCATTTGGCTCTCTGGAAACGCTGCACATTTACCCACAAAATCGTCCGTGTACTCCAGCGTTTTATGACCAGAGCCTAAAAAGTTAATGCTAAAAACGTGCTCTCGAATCTCAAAGCAAGAAAGTCTTTCTAAGAGCTCCTCCTTCTGCTTTCTTCTGGCACAAGCTCACTAGAGGTAATATAAAATATAATGGGAAGGCAAACTGGGAAATGGACGTTACATGGCCAAACGTGTGCGTGTACAAGGAGTGACAAATGCAAGTCAGGGCTGAGTGTGCGCATCTAGACTCTGTGGCTGCCTGGGGTCACTTAGCCTCAGTAACTCCTGGAAAAAAAAAAAAAGGGGAGAAAAATAAAAAAAGGGAATAAAAAGGGAAAATAAAAATAAGGTGAAGCTGAAGATGTGTATCAGTGGTTGTAGAGCTGGAGGGCAGAGACGATGCAGCCCAGCTGGTACAGGAGAACCCCAGGTCAGCTGGAGCCACAGCCAGTGCTGGGTGCAGGTGTGGGGGGACATCCCAGTTCTTCCTGCCTCCCCCAGGCACACAGAGCACCTCAGCAGCCCTGGCTGCACGGGGAGCATCCCCAGTGCAGAGACGCTGCTCACTCCCGAGCCACAGACACTCGATCAGCAGTAATTGTTCACCTCTAATTGCTTCAACTCATCTGTAAAATTCACAAGCAAACATTGGGCTGTACCTGAGAAGGTAAAAGATCCTGCCAGTGCTCCCAGCCTCATGCTGCCCACAAGTTTATACTATTAAATTCAAGCTTGACTGACAGACAGGTATGGTTCCCAGACTGCTCGAGGCAGGACTGAGATGAACTCAGGGTGCTGTATAATCTGGTTGCTCTGCTGTGTTCTACCTGCTGTATTTAACAAAAAGAAGGAAAGAAAAACATTTTTTTGTCATTTTATGTTTTAGAATTTTTTCAGAGACATACCACCCCACCCCCTGACTCATGGCTGAGGTTAGGTTTCATCACTTAGGATCAACTTTACAAAAGGCCTGGGCTTTTTCTTATGACTGTATAAATGAGCTTTGCTGAGATGAACAGCTCGATAATGGTGGGATGCAGTCAAAACATGCACGCTGGATGCAACTCATGTTTCATTTGATTGCAGCTGGAGTAGGGCTTAAAAGCTGCATTTTTTTAACTTAGTTTTTTTAAATTTCAAATGAGGTTGATCTAGGATTTCTTTCTGCTGTCTTACTATTATCTCCTGTCATACCTAATCTAACCTGAACATATGTAATTTTAGGTGTATATCAATAATGAAATTCCACAGAGTGCTCAGGTTTTTTTTCCTTTTCCCCAAAGAGACTACAGTGTGTGCAGAACTGCAGAGTCTTGTCACTGTTCTTGCCCTGGAATGTGATTTTTCAGCTCACGGTCAGCTTAGGATTCTAGAGCAGTTTCTGCTAACTTGGATGACTCCTTTCTGTTATTGTTAAATATCTATTAGTTCAACTTCTTAATGACTTCAGAATGATTGACTCTATTAGGCTTTCTGTCAGTGCCGTCAGCCCAGAAAAAGCATTATTTTTAAAGATATGTGTTAATGAAAGTGCGGTTGCAAATCAAGCAGTGGCATGGCAGGGGCTGTCACACATTCCAGGCTGAGATCACGGTCACCTTCAAACTACAATTTTCTTTTTTTAACTTTTTTATTTTTAGAAAGATTGTTTGTAGCTGTTAAAGTTAAAACCCCTGAATATTGTTTTTATCTTGCTTATTGCTTGCAGAGTTCTGACAGTGATACAGACACATGTGAAACTGCCCTGGGCTGCCAGGTCTATTTCCCCCCAACAAAGCAGCTCCTGAAGAGTCCCCTTGGTTTATCCATGGAAAACTCAGAGTGACTCAAGATCACTTTACTGAGGTTTTAGATTGCTGTGTGTGCTGAAGTAGGTTTTTGGTGGGTTTTTGTGTGTGTGTTTTGTTTCCTTGCCTTGTACTCAAGTACGTGCTCCTGCAAAGGGAGCAAAACCAGTAGTATCACACTCTTAACAGCATGCCCGGTGTCAGTGATATAAACTTACAGGAGTGAACCTACTGCTGTAGGTTCCACCAGATCTGATCCCACCTTGCACGTTTTACAAACTTTTTTAATCTGCAGGCACAGCTTCATGTTTCAGGTTTTACGGCTGCGGCCCCCAGTCTGTGGCGGGCAGGGGCTCCTTGCACAGCCACCTGCAAAAGTTGTGTATTTAAGGAATAGTTTTGAGGCTTTGTTGTCAGAGAGTGAAATTAAGGTTTTGGCTGTTGTGGGTCAGGAGGGCACACACACGCTGAGCTCATTCGGGGCCCTATTCTGCCATGAGTCTTCCTATGAGTTGTTGGTTATTAAGCAAATAAAGCTTAATCCAGCTCCCACTGAAAATCTGTCTCCAGTGGAGCAGAGATGTTTTAGCTTGGGGCTGATGGAATGAAGAGCTGCTCAGTGGTGATTTTCCACTTGCTGCAGTTAGAGCTGAGGCTGTGGGTGAAATTCCTGCCTGGCTTTATGACTGCCTGTGTTATCTGGAATTTGATGCACTGGTGGTGTTACCACTCTCAGCATTGGACTGTCCTGATGTGACCTAAAATAAACCATTTAGAACCAAACCTAGCAACTTGTTGTCACTCATTTCTGCAATGATGAGGTTTTTCTTGATGAGTCATGTTTCATAAAAGTGATAAGGGATTTTTTGTGATGAGGGCTGTCAAATCTTACTCATCTGCTTGTTAAAGCGTAGAGGAATTATGGGCAACCACAGAGCAAGGACAAGACTGCACCTTGCTTGATATTGGTGTGGTTCATTAATGGGAGTTCATTGTGTGTTAGAGATCCAACTGATTGGTTAGATCACCTTAGGACAACAGGTGGGTGACAGAAGTTGGGGTCTGGTGTCAGTAGTTCCTTAATCCCCAGGGAAGAGATTCTGCAGGACCAGAGCAGCTTGGGTGAAACAAGGCTTTCATAGAAACTAAAATTCACCAACAGTGAAAGAAGACCTGAGTGTTACTGCAGCCCCCCGGATGCCAAAAAGGATGCCCTGCAGAGAGGTATCTTGCAATTCCCTTCTTGTTTTGGGGAGCAGGAGGCATTTTTTCCCTCACAAAGTGGGAAAACGGGGATTCCTGGAGCATCCTTACTCCAGTCCTTCCTGCATGGAGATTTTGGGGCATTTTGGAAATGAAGAGGGAAATGATTCACAGCCCTGGTGCTGAGACACTGTGGTGCTCCCCTGCCCTCTCTGCAGTGGGAAGGGGAGTCCTTTTTCCCACTGGGCTCCCACTTGTGCCCCCACAGCTCCTTGCATGCTGAGACTTGCTGACTTTTGCCTCTGGATTTTTTCTGAAGTTTTCTTTGGGCCCAGTACAGCTCTCAGTCAGGGCTCCTCTACCTTGGCCCTTGAAAAAACTCCAGTTTGTTTCAATTTATCATTTGCCTGAGTATAGCAAAAAGAACCTGGCTCGGGTTTCATCACACAGCTCTCCAGCTGCACAAGTTGTTCATCACAGGAGCTAAAATTGAAGCTGTACTATTTGGACCTTTTTCTTTCTTGTTTTTTTTCCCTTCGAAGTCTTAATTATGGTTTGTTGTGAAGTTGTGTGTCTGTTCGTCCTTCTCATTTATCTGGCGGGAATAATTCATGATTTTGATGGAGCTCCTTGGACGTTACAGTCATTAGTAGTTTTGGACCTTTAATTTGTTTTATTTTTCAAGCAAGTTCCACTCTGGCTCTGAAGCAGTGTGGAGGTGGATGCCAGTTGGCAGCATGCACGCTGCCTCTTGGTGGGAGCATGCGCATTCACTGGAGGAACTGGGAGACGAGGCAGCCTTGCTTGGGGTGGGTGTACCCATGGAATGGGCTCCAGTGGGTGGTGGATGTGGGTGCTGGTGGGGCTCACCAGGGAACAGTCCACGTTTGGGGTCTTCTGTTCCATCCCACCATCCCAAGCAGAATGGGTCCTCCTGTTTGCACCAGTGTGGGGCAGAACAGGATCCCCGAGTGCCTCCTCTGTGGTGGGAGTTGAGTTCAGCACGAGGCCTGGAGGGGTTCAAGGACAAATTCCATCGACTCGGAGCAGCATCTCTAGCCTGCCCTAAAAGCTGAATTTCCCAGGCAGCTCTGGGGCACGTGCAATGTTTTCCAAAGCTGTAGGCAGGAATAAAGGGTTTAGTTGGATGCACCAGAACACAGCTCCTCTTTGGGGCACGACAGATTTGTGTATGGCAGTCCCTGCCTTCACTCGTACTCGTGACTGAGTTGTTGCTTTTCCCCCAAAAACCTTAACTTCAATTAACCACCCCCCCGGATCTGGGGGATGCTGATGGGAGCAGAGGGGAATCCAGGCAGGGTGGTGTGGGGCTGGCAGGGGCAGGGGGATGTCTGGGGTGCTTCAAAGTGCATGGGCTCAGTTGGCGAGCATGGCCCCAGCCGAGCTCGTGGGGAGTGCGATTCGCTATTATTTCAATTATTACAACTTCCTGAATAGGTCGAAGGTCGTTCATAATTCACGCTTCTGTCATCTTTACACATGCCAAATGCAGTCTATTAAGCATAAATAAAATTTCAAGTGCCTGACCAGGAAAAGTAAACTGGGATTCATAACAATGAGGCCTTATTCATCCATTTAAAAGTGAATTGTGTGTGTTCCTTTTTTTCTCCCCTCCCCTTTCCCTTTATGGTTTTGCAGTTTGGGAGCTTTTATTTCTGCTCGGTAGCACAGATCTCTGACCTGTGGTGTGGGCAGGCACAGAGCACTGATGAGCCAGGCCTCCCCCACCTTCTCCCCACCTCAGACCCCCTGAACTTTGAAAGTGTTTCCAGACCTGAATCCGATTTTGCTCTTCCTACATAAACTGTAGTCACACACCGTTGATCCCAGGGCATGTGAAATGTGCATCTGGACTTTGCTTTCTTTCTCCCCCCACCCCTGGTTGTTCCTCTCCTGTGCAGAAGCTCTTCCTATACTTGTTCTCAAGCACACCAGTGCAGGTTAACCCAAAAAAAGTTAGTTAATGGAGCAGGTTCAGTCAGCTGGAGAAATGATAGCCATAAAATTGAAATCTTTCAATAATTACAGTAGAGTCAGGACTGTGTACCAGAAATCGTCAAGCTTTGCAATTGAAAAATCCACTTATTTTATGATAGCATTTCCTAATACAAAAAATACTGCCTGTGGTAGAGGTGTTCTTGCAAAATACAGGCAGCCCAAGAGGTACCTGTGGAGCTGGTGGGGAATTTGTGAGGTTCCCCATCTGGGGGTTGTAGGACCCCACCCTGCTGCTGCCTCAAAATCAGGCAATGTGGCTCATTTTGACAGTTGGCTTCTCACTTTTTGCCAGACATGCTAATTCCAGGAGGTTTTAGGTGGGAAGAGTGTGAGAAAAAAGCTATTCATGTGAAGTAATAAGGATAGCTCTTAAAATCAGAATAAATTTACCTACGTGATGATTTTGGTTTAAACATAATTAAGTTTAATTTTAGATTCTCACTACAACAAAAATTGATATATAAACAATTAGTGCATAAATTTTAAACTATTACATACATTTAACAGAAATTGTAAAAATTATTTTTAATAATGATTAAAATTGGTACTCTAATGATGTGAAAACGCCAGAGCTGGAAATCTGTCACGCAATGTTTTTTTTGGAGAGTGTTAAGCCTGATATGCAAAATACAGAAACATTACTCACCTTTAAAAATTGAGCTTTTTGAAACACTGGTCTTGTTTTCCTGCTGAGGGACAGAGAGGCTGGCCAGGCAGTTTCTGATAGGTAGTTGGATCATCTCTGGATTTTTAAATACCAATGCAAACAAGACCACTGGCTGCAGAGTCTGCTCCCTGTTCAGGGATGTGTCCCACAGCTGCAGGAAAGATGCTGCACCGTCCTGGGCTTCCCCAAGAGAAGCGATGCTCCCCAGCACAGCGCTTGTGAACAAGACCCTCTTTATGCCCCAGTCCACGTGTCCTCACTCTGTGGCGAGAGGTGAAAAGGTCTGTCCAAACACCTTTGGTGGGACAGGGAAAATACTGGAGAAGGCTCTGCTGTGGTTTTTGTTTGCTCCTTGGTGTGGATGCAGCACCAACCCAGCAAGAACAGTGGCGTTTACCTGACTGGGAAACAAAGCCTGGGAGCAGAAGCAAGTCCTGGGCAGAGCAGAAGCTTTGGCACAGTTCCTCTGGGATGGTGGAACTCCTTCCTGGCTGTGTGGTGATCCTGCTTCTGCTTCCACCCCAAGATGGAGGTCTCCAAAAGTCTCTTCAAGTGTGCACATATCATTATTCCACATATTATTTTCACCCCAGACCAGCCAGCAACTGGGCCTGTATTCCACAGATCTGACTGCAGCTTCCCTTTCAAATATGCAGAAGCCATTGCACTTCTGGAATTAAAAATCCACCGTTCAATACATTCATCATAACAAATGGAAAACCAAGCAGTGCTTGCAGCAAATACTCACTGGGGTGTGGCACTGTCATCAGATTTATTTGCAGGAGGTAAAAGCTGGCTTCATTTAAATGTGGTTTGGCCTTTGATGAGATGAGCTGTGTTGCCTCAGTGCAGCCCCAGCATGCTGAAGCCTACCAGGGAGCCCTGTATCCTTTAGCACCGACAGCAGCATTGGATCCACAGGGGGTTGTGCTGCCAGATACTTGCCTGACCACATGAAGGGATATACACAGGACTGCCAGGCTCTCTTGGCCTCCAGAGCGCTCAGTGGAGTTTGAAATCCCTCGACAAGAGATACAAATGAGAAGCCCAAGCAGCCCAGGCTGGTGGCTTGATGAGGGTGGCGTGGATAAGGAGGGTGGGTGGATCACTGACCCATAAACTCCTTCTGCTGGTTTTTAGGGGGAAAGTTGGACACAGACAGGGGCTTGTGGCACTGGTACCTGCTGTGTTTTGCCAGCACTTCTGTCACCTGGTGAGGGGTGAGCACTGGGGTGTGGGATGAGCTGCCCCGCAGCCTCCACTGCCACTACCTGCGCTGTTCTCTGGAGTGGCTTTTGGGAAAAATGGAAGAAAAAGCCCTCCAAACCTGAGGAAATGCATCCGAATTCAGTGGTTTTAGGTATTTAGCCCATTTCGGTGGGCACAGCTTGTGCAGGCAGAAAGGATGAGGCTGTACAGCCACCTCCTGGAGGACACCGGTATGTGCTGGCTGCTGGTGGGTGACGGTCTCTGTGTGCCTGGGCAAGGAAAGCACCCACCACAGGTGACAGTCCACGTGTGACCAGGCAGGGAAGGTACCCACGAACCTCTAGACGCCTGTCCCTACCTGTGACAAACTCATCCGTGTGGCTTGGAGTGCTGGAGGTGATTTGCTGCCTCTCTCCTCATGTGCTGTAATGAGTGTTGAGAATTAGAAGTTTGGGAACAAACTCTTTAAAAATCCATTAGCCTGAGAAAAAGCAAAGACATCATTTTTTAGCATTGGAAACATAGCTGTCATGTGGTTTTGTTTAACAAGGCCCGAGGAAGTTACTAATATTTATTTGAGCTGCTTCGTGGAGCTTTTTAGTGCTCTTCACATTTCCTGCTGAGACAGAAAGCAGTCAGATGGATTTTGGGAATTTCCTTTCGGCAGACTCTCGTCGTGCTGGCGTGTGCTTCCTCTGGTGCACAGACCCAAGGGAGGGTGTACCCTTTTCTCTCCCCCACAGCCTCCTGCCTTCCCAAAGGGCTCCTTCCCACAGCCCAGCATCACCTGTTTGAGGGGACAAGGTGTCACAGGCCAGGGCCACCACCAGCAGCTTTGGCTGCTCATGGTGTTTCTTCATCCAGAACTGATTTTTCCCTTGGTTTCCCTTTGAAGCTAAGGGATAACCAGGTGCACTGCTTCTTACAAGCTTCTCTTTTCACAGCTTTTTGGACTGTGTAGAAGGTTGGAACGGGAGGCTGGATGCCTATGGCTTAACCAGCAGCATCTCCTCATGTCTGCTATGGAATTACAGAAACATCAAGGTTGGAAAAGATGTCTAAGATAATCGAGTCCAAGCATTAAAGTTACTTTAGTACCTTTTCCCAATGCAACAGTAGTTCTTCGCTTACCAGGATCACTCAGGGATGTGTTTTATGGCTGCCCTGTACTTGGGTTTGGTATAACTCAGCAGACAAATTGCTGGTGGTATCTGCAGTCATCACAGAGCACATTTGGCAGCAGAGGCTGTTGAAAGCAGTCCTTTTTATCCTCACAGAGCCCAAAACACAACAAGTTCTGGTCTGGAAGAAGCAGACCTGCCATGGTCCATCAACTTCTCTCCAGCAGCACATCCTGAGCAAGAGGGATCTGGTCACAAGGTCTGCCACACTCGCCAGCAGGGGTTGATGCTTCTTTTTTCACTGTGGTGCTTACCTTGCCTTTTCTTTCTGGGCTTTTTTTTTTTCCAGATATTCTACAGAGTGGTAGCAGATATTGAACCAGGAGAGGAGCTCTTACTGTTCATGAAGAGTGAAGATTATTCACATGAGACAATGGCTCCGGACATACACGGTTAGCCTCTTCTTACTGTTTCATCTGACTGAAATTAACCCAGAATTTAGGCAGATTTTTTTCTTTATTGAAATCTGGGATGGCTTCACTGCAAACAGGGAGGAGAGCTGAACTGTGGTTGCATTTGTTCATATTCTGCCCTTCCTGATTGAAACTTGATGGTTTTGTGGGGTTGAAAAGATGAACAACTATCCTTTAAATGCTTATTTCAAGACCATGCTGTTCCTACAGGGCACGTATAGGCCCTGGTTGTAGGTTATTTTTTGTCATTTAGCCAAACAGCTGTGATCTTGAAAAGAGGAAATCTGAGGTTGTCAATGTTTCTGTCACTTGTGAGAACACTTCATCCATTCTTACTCCTCAGTTGTCCTTTACCCACACACAGATTTTTCATCTGAAGCTCCTGAGCTGTTGCTCAGATTTGCCCCCAGTCTTCAAAATCCCCTTTAGCTGTGCTACCTGTTGGGCACTGGGTTATCAGCCACAGTGGGAACTGGGTGTCGGATATCTCCTTAATGTCAGCACGTTGTAGTTTATGCCCAGAGGGACATTTTACAGATTTTCAGGGATTCAGGGACAATGCACAGGGCAGGAATTATCAAAATCTCCACTTTCTTGTAACTGCTTGTACATTTAAAGTAGTATTTCTTGTTCTCTTAAGAAAAAAGTGGGGATTATGCATTCATTTCTGTTTAGTTTTGTGTTTGGGTTTTTTCCTCCAGTGGAACTCTGTTCAGTTATTGCTTTAGGTGTCCCCCTGTCCAGCACACTGTCCTCCCTGCCTAGTCCCCATGGTCGAGTAGCTATTGTATAAATGACACCAGAGGAAATCTCTGCAGTCACATGCAGGATCATGTCCCACAGGGCTGATTTAGAAGCAGACTGAGCCAAAGTGTTGCTCATGGACAGCCAAGAGCAGAGCCCCATGACACTTTCTCTGGATCAGCTCAACTGTCAAGTAGCAACCATGAACATTTATTGGGGATTCCAGCCAGACTCTTCAGTGCCTTTCTGACTCAGAGCCTCAGGGCATTCATATCTGGAACCAAACCAGGGTGTCTGGCTCATTGTATGGACCAGTGTAGAAAATGCAGCAGAAAAAAAACCATTATGGGATGCTCTTCTCCAAGTTTATTTTTTGGGGCTTTTCTTCAGCTAATCTATTCTTTTGCAGGAATTACTAGTTAAGGAAGTGCAGTACTCACTCCAAAGTAACACCTTACTTATATTCTACACTTTTCAGTAAGAAATTATGACCAATTTTTTGGAATTTAAATCAAAGAATTTAACTTCATGGGTCTCTGGCTTACTTTGAACAGGGCTGGGTGCTGCAGAGGGACTGTGATGAAAATGAAAGTTTAAAAACTCTAAACACCCTTTTAGCTATTTTGGATGCTGTTGTTTGTGTCTGAGTCAGTCCCTTTCATTAAGAAGTGCAGACACTGGCAGCCTCCCCTGGATATCCATGTTAGACCCTGTATAATTCCATTTAGTATGGTATTTAAACACTTATCCTTGGTATTTAAACTTCTGTCCTAAGCCAGTGTCAGAGACTCCTCTTGGATGTCACCCAGGCAGTTAACATGGAATCAAAGCATTATTGTAAAGCATTCTTAGGAATCCTTCTTTCTTTTGAGGTTCTTCTCTTTTTTTAATTGAAGAGCAATTCTTTAACCACACCACCACCCAACTTGTGGTGGGGTGGTGGTTAAAAATGAGCGAAAACTGACGTGGTGTCCCTGTGCCCAACCCCTGTGTGTTGCAGAGGAGCGCCAGTACCGCTGCGAGGACTGCGACCAGCTCTTTGAGTCCAAGGCTGAGCTGGTGGACCACCAGAAATTCCCCTGCAGCACACCTCACTCCGCCTTCTCCATGGTGGAGGAGGACTTCCAGAAGAAGCTCGAGAATGAGAGTGACCTTCAGGACGTGCATGAAATCCAGGAGTGTAAAGAGTGTGACCAAGTCTTCCCAGACTTACAGAGGTAGGAGAAGGTGCTTAAAACGTGATTGAATGGGGCAGATTCTGGGGTGGCTTCAGCTGGATCATACAGGGCATCAGAAGCTGATAAATTCAGCTCTGCAGAAGCCAAATATGAACAGGATTTCTATGCCAGCTGGTGGTTTATGGTACAAAAAGCAATTGAGTCTAAAGAAATCAGAAATTTGGTCCTTGTGCTTGAGGTCCTTAGTGAGTACCTTAAATAAAGGACTGGATCTTTTGCTAATCAGATCTGAATTGGGCTGATTGCAGTGAAATCACAGGAGTGGTTCTGCTTCACATCAGCTGAGCAGGAATTTGTGCATGCACAAGGTCTTGTTCACTGGCTGGTGTTGGGCAGTGTGTGGCTCCATGTGTCTGATTTTCAGTCTGAGGGATTGATTCCAAGGAGGCAGATCAAGTCAGAAGAATTTCCAGCAGCCTGGGTGAGGCAGGACTCTGGTCTGTGAGGTTTCTACATGTTGGGAGTTATTCAGTGTTAAAGTTCTTTTCTCCCCGCGAACGAGAGGACGATATCTAACATATGGGAATCATTGGAGAAATGTAAATTTAGCTTAAAATATTAAATATTGAAGAGAAAGGGCAGAAAACAAAGAACAAGTCATCATAAATAGATGGGCAGTACTGTGAGAAAGAGTGAAAAATGAGAGTGAATGCAGCCGTTCTCTGAACTTCTGAATTATTGAAAGGCTCATACACCACACAGACAGTTCACTGCAAAAAAGTGCCAGAGTGTGCTATATCCATGTTATATGAAACAAGAGGCCCAAATGAGCCCTGCTTGAGGGTGTGAGTAATGACATGGAGAAACGGCTGAGCAGGGAGAAGGGGGTGTTGGGTCCAGGAGTGCCCCGTGCTGATGGCCGGTCGCGGGGCCGCGGCAGAGTCCGGGAGCTGGTGCCACAGCCCAGGACAAGAATCCCTCTAGGTCTTTTGGCAAATCTGTTTGCATGGTGGAAAGTCAGTTGTTATAAAAGTATTAGGAGGAGAAGCCAGAATTATTTTCACCCCCCCACCAGAAGAAGAAAAGAGGTTAGGCATAAGAGAATCTGCAGAGTGAAAGCATTTCCATTGCCTGTGGCTGAGAATGGAGGTTGCTGTTTGGGCTACACAACCCAAATGAGGCTGTAACCCCAGCAGGTTTTGTCACTGATTCAGCAGAGGTCAGTGAGAACTTCATGTGCAAATAGTTTGGGCATCCCAGGCTAAAATTCCCACTTTCCAGTGAGTTTTCTCATTATGTAGTGATCTTCCTTCAAGCCGTGGTGTGGGTTAGGACTCTGTATGTGACCAAGCAATGCAGGTGTTTAAAAACATGTATTTATGTACATGTGTATGTTAGTACATATTTGCTACAAATGAATAGTAAATTCAGAGACAAAAATTAATTTTCAGATGTGTAACAGTGTAGGTGGACATTGAATATCCTAATAATAGCCTGAATAAACCACTAAGAAATGAATGACTAAACAACCACACAATTAAGCACAGTTAATAGTAATCATCAAGAATAACTTCAGTTGTGGTGTACCTTATTTAGAGGCTTCTTAAACTCATCCTGTCCTACTCCAAAAGAGTTATTTCTCATCTATTCCCGCTGTAAGAAAAATTGACTCCCATCAAAGGAGTGGATTTATAGCAGCTGATGGCATCCAAGGTCTGTTTAGAGGGAAAGTCATAATGCAGAAATAATTCAGACTGCAGGGAAGAATTACCAGAGTGAAATTCCGAGAGGTGTATGAAATAATCTCCTTGGGGAGCGATGGCAGCAGCATCTCCTGGAGCTTTTGCAAATGGCCTGGCAAAACATGAGGGGATGTGTTATTCTGGTGGGGAGAAGGAGGTTCTGCCTCCTGGCTGGGGTGAGCCTGGAACTCACAGGACTTATTTCTGTCAGGATTGGGCCTTTGGGGCTTTTAATTTTTTTTTTTCTTTTGGTTACAACTGTGTGCTCTACTCTTTCCTCTTCCTATAAACCCACATCTCACTGAGCCCTGTTCCTGTTTCCACAGCCTGGAGAAGCACATGCTGTCGCATAGTGAGGAGAGGGAGTACAAGTGTGACCAGTGCCCCAAAGCTTTTAACTGGAAGTCCAACTTGATACGTCACCAAATGTCACACGACAGCGGGAAGCACTACGAGTGTGAGAACTGTGCCAAGGTACAGTGAATTTGTAGGCTGCCTGGCACTTCTGGTGCTGCTGGATGCAGGGCAACATGGAAGTGGGGGTGCCCCAGGCTGGGATGCAGGAGGGCGTAGGGCTTCTGCTGTGCTCCAGATGGTTTCTCAAGGGTTTTCACTTGTATTTAAAATATGTTATTTTTCTTCCTTTCTGATTTGGAAATGGTTGAGTCTGAAATGGGCACTGAGACAGGATGCTGAGCATCCTTCAGCCCAGGGCTTGGCTTCTTGAGAGGATTGGTGGGGCGTAAGAGGGTCAGCGAGGGGCAGGAACCCCCAGGGAAACACAGGGCAGAGGATTCCCAAGGCTGTGTGCCAGCTGCTGGGACCAGAAACTTCATAATACTGCTGCAATATAAATTAAAAATAAGCAATAGCAATGCACTCCAGCTGCACTGAGTACAACTCTCATGCTAAAGCTTCTCCATCACTTCCCAGCACTGGACTTGCTGTGGGGATTATTTGTATAGGATGTGGTACTCTGTATTACTTCTTATCAGATTCCCAAAGCTTGGCCCTTTTGCATGAGGACTTACTTGGTTTTAGGTAAATTTGTTGCAATAATGGGAATTTCATATTGAGCTGACACAATATTTAACCAAGCCCTGGTTTCTAGCTCTGGGTTGTGTACAGGATTACTTGTCACACACTCAGTTATCATTATAAAGTGTTTCTATTGCTTAAAGGTTTCAAGCAGCCACATTTTCACTCATTTCCCATGAAGTCCCTGACCTCAAATGTGCAATTTCTAATGGTAAAGTCAAATACATCTGCAAAGGGGATAACAGACCTACATAATACTTGGAGGATCCTGGGAAACTGAGGCCCCTTTCTGCAGGTACAGCTCCCATTGCTGGCCATTAGCGAGGGTTTTAATCTTAGAATACTCCCAAAAATAGCTCCAAGGTTTGAATTTTAAAAGACTCTTGTAATAACTGCCTTCTTCTGCAGTCAAGTTTCTTGGTTAATCAGTACTCATTTCCTAGCAGGTTTTCACGGACCCCAGCAACCTTCAGAGGCACATTCGTTCCCAGCATGTGGGGGCTCGTGCTCACGCTTGTCCAGAGTGTGGCAAAACCTTTGCCACTTCTTCAGGCCTCAAACAGCATAAACACATCCACAGCAGTGTCAAACCTTTTATATGTAAGTCTTCAACTAAATGTCTTTGATTACGTGTTGTTTCTCTTGCCGTAAAGCAGCGCAGCCTGGAAGAGCAGGAGGTTGTGTTCTGCTCCCTTTGAATTTCCCACCCGTGTCACAAGGGCTGTGAGTTACTGAAAGGGTGATTTGTGGTCCAATGCAAAGAGTTATTTTCATGTGATTTTCCTTTGCAGACAGACGCTCTGTGCTGTATAAATGTACCTGTTGTCCCAGGGATGTTTTTCCACTGCAAAGTGAGGAGTGGGATTTAGCCAGAAGGAGCCATGCTAGGCTTGGTGGCTGCAGCCTCGTTGCTCTGCACCCTGCTGAGCTGGCTGCTCTCCTCCTCCTTTAGGAGCAGATTCTGGGCTGCACAGTCTCCACAGCAGGTGCCATGACTTTTGATGGAGTTGGAAAACAAATCTCAGAAGCAATGAGATTCATCTTGTCACCTTCTTCAAGGCTCTTCTGCATGCCCCAAGTTTAAGGACTGAGTTGAGCTGTTAGATCTTCGCTAACAGCTTCTCCAGCCATAAGATTTGCCTTGGATGTGAGCCTGGCTCTGTGCTGGGCTTAAGCAGCATCCTCAGCACCTCACAGATTGCATTTGCTGCTGAGCCAGACCTGCTTGGGAAGGGTACAGGTTGCTTTCCCACCCTTTCACCGGGGAAGCAGAGGCAGAAAATATCTTAAAATATTATTCTTGATAGTGCTACTCTCCAACAGAGCCTTTTCAGGCACCTGCTGTGACTTGAAAAGTACCGTGACCATCTCCCCTACTTCTCTGCTAAACCTCTTAATCTTTTGCTGCTCTCAACAATAATTTACTAAATTATCTGCACCACACCTGTGAAAAGAATTGGCCACAAGCTAATACATTTTCTCAAGAGGAGGAGTATTGGCTTAAACAACTCAGTTGTGCAAAATCTGTAATGTGCCATTGGGTAATACTTTTGGTTTGGACTCCTTCAATGAGAAAATGTATAAATAGATCCAATATTAAATATCACTAATAATTTCTAAATCTGATTGCAGATTAAATGGTTACACTTAATTAGAAAACTAACATCTGGTTAGGTAGGGACTCCTCAGGTAGGCCTATTGGAACATCCTACATAGAAGTCTCTAAGTGGAACCTCTCATGAATGAAATAATCTCTCAAATTTTCTTTGTTGCTATTTTTCCTGATAAATCAGAACAATAACTGGTATTCTTCACATAAAGTGTGAGGGATGAAACTCCATGGAGAAACCTATGGATAACAGCCATGTAATTGCGGAACAAGAAGGTTTGGAGACCACATGTTTGGTTGGCTTTTCCGAGCCGTGAGAGGGAGGTAGGGTCACCTAGAGCAGATATCTGCTTTCCACCAGAAGGCCACACACCATGATTTCCTTGTACCAGTCTGTTTATGGCAACTGTCTCTTATTACAGTGCGCCGCCCAAGCTTGAGTGAAAACTCACCAACACTAAGGTAATTACTCACTGCCTTAGCAAAATCTCCAGCCTCCCCAAATAGAAACCACATGCCATAATAGACTGAACATATTCTAAATAGTACTTACAGTAATTCTTTTAATAAGCAGAAAATATGCAAACTTAACTGCTGACTAATTTGGGGTCCAGAGACAATCACCGTACAGAGTCTGCATAGGCATGAGATTAATTTTTTGCAATTTTTGAGCTGGATTGAGGGTTTGTGTTAAACCTGTAGAGCAATAAAAGCTGCAAGGAGGGAAGCTTCTCTTACAAGTTAGTTTCTTAAAAGTATGGCAGTGAGATTTAAAGGGTACAAGAAGGTGTAACAGCAGAAATCAAACCCAGCTTCTGTTGCTTTCCTACGTGGAAACAATTAAAGTTGATAACCACCCCCCATCTAGTAAAGTTTAAGTCATGTGATGAAAAGGAGGTAGATCTTGTAGCACAGATTTATCTGAGGAGTCCCATCTCTTGGGAATATCCGTGGAGTCCTCGCAGTCAGTTTAGACACAGAGTCTCCTCCAGAATCCCCGTGGCATTGGGTGTGCCCGTCACTGATGCCATGATACACCCAGGTGACCGTCCCCAAGAGGACGAGTACTCCAGGGAGCAAGGGCTTCCACCCGGGCTTCCACAACATCTCTTTGCCAGCCCTTAGAGCCTGTGGATTAAATAGAATGCCTGTTGAATGCAAGAGGCACCTTGAGCAAGCAGCCCCTCATTAAATATTCTTAAATAACTTCAATGGTCTAAAAGGTAAATTGTTGGTACAGCTGTTAATTGTTTGCTAAGATTATAATAATATTTATGTATTTTAATGGTGTTGCCATTATTAATTGAATTTAGTTTAAAAACTGAGATAAAATGCTTTTAGTCAAATTATTAATTTGCATCTGCCTTAATTGCCTGTAAGAATATCTTAAAATTTTAAGTGCATATTTTTGCTTTCTCCAGATTAAAATATTTTTTGATTCTGTTGACTTTGGAATATATTAGCAGAGAATAATAGCCTAATAATGTACCACTGTTCTTTAAGGGAGAACTTCCCAGATTTGAGGAAGACCTAATCTGTGCCAATACATCTCTTTTCAGTCCTTTGCCACTCCAGCCTCTCCACTCCTGATCAAAGCCTTATCTTTAATAAAGCCATGAGAATAAGAAGCAGGACCTCAGCACAACCTGATAGAAGATCAAAGTTCATAAAACATGATTTCTTTTAAATTCTACAATAGCCTATCCATGGAAATGCATGCATTTGAGATACTTCTTTTTCTGTAAAAGTACATATGGTCTATCCTGCTTTACACAAGGGAGAGGAGTAGATTCATAATATCCTAGATGGAGCTTGTGTGAACCTATGGATGCAACACTTGAATCACCATTTGGGTCAATTTAATTTTGGTTTCTGTGATCAGTGTGATGGGAGCTGGGGGAAATGGCCATGTAAAGCCTCAGCAGTGAAGGTAAGGGGCCTGATTCTGTACCCTGGAGTGTTGAACAGAAACCTTATGCCTGCAGTTAGGTTAAAAATAGGAGAAAATTGCAGAAAAATCTGAGCTTTATAACTGCAAAAATGACTGATAAATAATTCTATATTAAATAAAAAACTTGTCTATGTTAAATAGGAAATAATTTTTTTAAAGCGACAGAAACTACTTAACAAGAGAAAATCAATCAATTTCAAAAAACTAGAATAATCTCTTCTCATCCTTGTCTCTCTGATTTCTTTCCCTTCCATATTTTTTTACCTCTCTATTTTTGCTTTATTTTTTATTTTCTCTCTCTTCTTTCTTGCCTTTCCTTGTGAATGAAGACTTCCAGCAGGAACAGTAACTGATACACAGAAACAAAACTTCTTCCTGAATTACTGCACTGTAAATTTCCTGTGTTTGGGCCTGATCCTGCACCGTTTACCCCACGAATTGTCCCGGGGATGTCAGTGTGGGATGTGAGCAGGGGAAAAACGGGTGGATGCGGCAGGATCAGGCCCAGGAACAATAGGAGCATTGTTGGTGAGATATGGAGCAGGCTGCTGAAGAGGTAAACAGTTAGGAGATGACAACAAGTGGGGGGGTTTCTCAAGGGCAGGGATTTGGAGGAGCAGGAAGGTTAGTGCGGGCCCCGGTGCGAGTGGAAGTTAGAGGACGTGATTGCAGTTCATGGGAACCAAGAGTGCAGGATGGGATACATTCAATTCAGTTTCCTCTGCAGGCTTAAAATAGAGCCATTGTAAATTATGTCAGACTGTCTTAAATCATGAAAATTATTGTTAAAAAGGCCTCAGAATACACAATGCGTATTGTTGTGCGGCTTTGATGTGTGAAAGATGAGAGCTTATGATATAACACAAATTAAATAAAAATAAAGTTGCCACATGCTTTTTTCTGTCTGGGAAAAAAATTTTTTAAATAATTAAAAAGGGTTTATTGCAGAGGGATAACAGTGCTTGCTGATAGTGGTGCTGCCTTGTTTTTAAACAAGTCTGGATGTGATACTCTTAGAAGCAAGGTACAGATAAATGCTCCTGCTCATCCAAAGGATGCCAAGAAGGGACATAAAAAAGTGCTGGGGAACTAAGCATTGCCCTCCTCCAAACGAAACTTTTGGGGCTAGACTCTTAACTTGGATGCTGCCCCAGTTTGCTCCCTAAGGTTTGTAGCAGCCAGAAAATCAGGAGCCTGCAATCAGTGCTGTTTGCCTCAGTGACATGATAGACTCTATAGTGCCTCACTCTGCACTGCTGGGACCACTTCCAGCCTCCTGCCACCGTGGAAGGTTGCTGGAATCTGAACTCCAATGTGCAGAGTGTCACAGGCTAGATCAGGCCCTGACCTCGAGGTAGATCTGCTCCCCTGTGTATTCCCAGATTTTCTCCCAAAATGTTGCATTTGTGAGACTGAAATAATTTGCATCCCAGAGGTGTTTGAAAGGAAATTCATCAGGCTCCTACTGACCATCAGACATGCAAAGAAAGAGAGTTTTATTCTAAAGGAAATCATTGTTGAAATATGGTTTTGTCATGTGCAAGAGGCAAATAAGCCATATTAAGACTAGGGACTTTTAGTTCTCCAGACTGTGGAATTTAGAGTTAAAGCATTCCAGGCACCTATACACTGTAGTAAGCACTATGTGCATTGCGTGAATAGAAATGCATTGGACATAGGAGGGTCCTGAGGTTTTCCAGGTTCCAGCCTGGACTTCCATGAGATTAAATTTTTCATTGTAAGTGGAAAAAAAAAAATGTTTGTTACATTTATGTTTAGAAATAGGAAATACCTGGTTGTCTCCTCCTTCACCTCCTTCCTATTCTTGCAGAGTGAAAGCTCTGTGAGGCAGCTTCATCTCTGTCTGGTCCTGCAAATATTTATTTTAATGATTCGTTTCCACATGGGAATAGTGACATAAATGGATGCCATTTGAAGACACCTGTGCTCTCACACAGGAGCACCGTGGGTTCATGCGGGGTCACAGCACGGGGTCGTGGCTCGCTGGGGGCTCTGGGGCTAATGCAACATGGAATAATGGTACTGAATGTGCAGCACTGTGCAATGCAAAGAGTAAACGAGGAGAGTGTGTCTTTTAGTGATTCCAGACCTTTTCTGTTTGGTTGGAGTGGGTTTTGGTGCTGTCTTCTGACATTTGTCTGCTTGGATGCCTTGCTTTGGGGAGTACAGTTGCTTTTGTACATTTGTGCACCTAGACCTCTCCCTACGGCTTCCTCATTGACATTTGGTGGGTAAAAAATGGTGTTATTTGCACAGCTTTGAGGGTGGGGGCAATTACCACAAAGCCTGAGATGTGTTGTTGTTGTTGTTTACATACAGGTGAGGTCTGCCATAAATCCTATACTCAGTTTTCAAACCTTTGTCGTCATAAGCGCATGCATGCTGATTGCAGAACCCAAATCAAGTGCAAAGACTGTGGACAAATGTTCAGCACTACGTCTTCCTTAAATAAACACAGGAGATTTTGTGAGGGCAAGAACCATTTTGCAGCAGGAGGATTTTTTGGCCAAGGCATTTCTCTTCCTGGAACCCCAGCTATGGATAAAACGTCCATGGTTAATATGAATCATGCAAATCCGGGCCTTGCTGACTATTTTGGAGCCAATAGGCATCCTGCTGGTCTTACCTTTCCAACAGCTCCTGGATTTTCTTTTAGCTTCCCCGGTCTGTTTCCTTCAGGCTTGTACCACAGGCCACCTTTGCTACCTACTAGTTCTCCTGTTAAAGGACTTCCGAGCGCAGATCAGACAAACAAAAGCCAAAGTCCCCTCATGACAAATCCTCAGATACTGCCAGCCACCCAGGATATTTTGAAGGCACTAAATAAACAACCATCAGTAGGGGAGAATAAGCCAGTGGAGCTTCAACCAGAAGGGTCCTCTGAAGAGAGGCCGCATGAGAAACTCAGTGACCAGTCAGAGAGTAGTGACCTTGACCTTGACGATGTCAGTACCCCCAGTGGCAGTGACCTGGAAACCACCTCGGGCTCTGATCTGGAAAGTGACATTGAAAGTGAGAAAGAGAAATTTAAAGAAAATGGTAAAATGTTCAAAGACAAAGTAAGCTCTCTGCAGAGCCTGGCGTCAATAAATAATAAGAAAGACCACAGCAATCATTCCATTTTCTCACCATCCTTAGAGGAGCAGACTGCGGTGTCAGGAGCGGTGAATGATTCTATAAAGGCTATTGCTTCTATTGCTGAAAAGTACTTTGGTTCAACAGGACTTGTGGGGCTGCAAGACAAAAAAGTCGGAGCCTTACCTTACCCTTCCATGTTTCCCCTCCCGTTTTTTCCAGCATTCTCTCAATCAATGTATCCATTTCCTGATAGAGACTTGAGACCGTTACCCTTGAAAGTGGAGCCCCAATCACCCAGTGAAATTAAGAAGATCCCAAAGGGAAGCTCTGAGTCTCCCTTTGACCTCACCATAAAACGTAAGGAGGAGAAGCCACTTACTCCCATCCCCTCAAAGCCAGCAGCCCCCTCTGCATCCAGCCAGGACCAGCCTCTGGATCTCAGCATGGGCAGCCGAAGCCGAGCCAGCAGCACAAAACAAGCCGAGCCTCGGAAAAACCATGTCTTCGGAGAGAAGAAAGGAGGAGACCTCGAGCAAAGGAAAGCTTCTGAGTCCTCTTTGCAGCATGCCAGGCCCACCCCGTTCTTTATGGATCCCATATACAGGTAAAGGACTCTCTGCTGCCTTTCAGCATCCTTTGGTGCAGGCAGCCAGGTCTGCCAGGGCTGCCACCCTGCCCCCCTCCCAGTGTCCCTGCAGGTGCCATTGCACTGTCAGGGCATGGGGGTCCAGGCCCCATACTGACCTGCACATCCCAGCTGCTCCAAGTGAGCCATGGGACTGGCAGTACTGCAGTTAGCAAGCCCATGAGTCATTAGTTTAACCTGCATAGCTTGACATACAGTGGTTGAATGTATTTTTACCCATAAACGACTTCGTATCAGTGTTTATTTATTTGACGTGTATTGGATGTCACTGGTTTGCCTGAAATTCATTTTCTTCCAAAACTCTGCCTACTCTGGCTTCCCCTGGAGATGTCACTGCCTCTCCCCAGGGTACCCCTTGTACTTCACTTTGACAGCTCCTCTTGAATTCAAGAGGAGTTTCTATCAAGTATAACAAAGAAGCACATTGACCCTAAAGTGTATTAAAAGTATGGAAATTGAGAATGATTTCTGCCCCTTTTTACCGTTATTTGAGTACTGGTTTGATTTCTTTAGGGAATTCATTCATAGAATTGAAGGCACAGTATCCTTGTGTGTACAAAGCCCCACCAGTGGGCTCCTTAGTCATATAATCATCACAGAAAGGGCTGGGTTGAAAGTGGCCTTAAAGCTCATCTCATTCCAACCCCCTGCCATGGGCAGGGACACGTTCTACTCCACCAAGCTGTGCAGATCCCCATCCATGGTCTACCTTGTGAAATCAATGTGTGCCTCATTGTTGGCTTTGATGGGTTCACACTGTCATTGAGCTGAGATTTTAAAAACCAGTGGTAAAATCCAGACCTTCTGGTGTTTCCCAGCGGAACTGAGATGGACCTCACTGGGATGTGAATTTCATCTGCATCCTGTGTGTCTCAGCCCCCCTTTGCCCTTTCTGCTCTTATATCTGTAACAAGTCAAAGTCATGCATCTAAATTAGTTTAGAGAACTATTAGCCATAAAAATATTTGTCTGTAATATAAATGACTGATTTTACAGCCTCTTGTTAAAAAA
>VWZN01001384.1:653518-675584 GCA_013396955.1 Regulus satrapa | reverse complement strand
AAAAAAAAAAAGAAAAAGATACTGCCATGTAAATTATGTTAATTTATTGCTTTGCCTGAAAAATAAGTGCTGTGGGCAAAGTTTTTGGAGAGTGCTGGTGCATAAGACAACAAGTGTGCATTATGAAGAAACAGGATATGATGCGGTTTACTGGGATGGTTTTATTCATGCCCGGTTGATGTCTGTGTTAGACCATAAGTTTTCTTTGCGTCATATTCACTTAAAATGCCTGAAGCAGTGGAAATAATGATCTGTGTTTTATGGCCCTGCATTACCAACTAATTAAATTGCATTGCAAATTCCCCGCCCAGGGCAGAGAGGTTGGAATTAGATGATCTTTAGGGTCCCTTCCAATCCAAACCATTCAGTGAGCCTACATTTCTTTGATTTTAATGAAATCTGTACAAATTCTGGCAGCACAGCACGAGGCCAGTTATTACTGAGCCTTCCTTTGCCATGATTTACCTCTACATATAGACAACACAATTCATCCATGAAACTGTGCACATCATTAACAGGAAAAGCTAAATCCTCAAATTTCCACACTGATTCTGAATTATCCATGCTGGATTTTGCTGCCACGAGTGAATTGCAGGATTTGCTGCTAGCACCTTGGATCAGTGTGTTCCTGCAAGCCCACCTTCCTTGCCTTGCTTGACCTTGGCTGTGCACAGGGGAGTTTTCCAGGGTGGTGGCTGTGATGTCATGTGTGAACAGATTGCAAGGGACCCATTGCTCAAGGCTCTGTTGCCTCGAATTCCTCTCCTCTTAGTGCTGAGCGTGCTCAGTTGCCTTTTTTCTATATAAAAGTGTTTGCTAGTTACTCATTGGTTCCTATTATAATGGTTATCAAGCTTTTGAAATGGGATTATTCTCTATATAAATGTTATAATCTACTTGAAAGGTGATTCCCAGCCCCACCCTGGCAGTAATGAGCTGTGTGTGGGAGTCAAGACTTGAGTGTCCTCCCCCGTCTTTTACTGATCTCTCCTAGAAACAAGCTGCTTCACATGCAATTGCCTGTTTTAAACCTGAGAAGCTGTATGATTAATAATATCTGAGACTGATTCATCATAAGCAAATCTAATTTTAACATTTACAGAGTAGAAAAAAGAAAGCTAACTGACCCACTGGAAGCTTTAAAAGAGAAATACTTGAGACCTTCCCCGGGATTCTTGTTTCATCCACAAGTAAGTATTTTGGGAATTTTGATGTTGTAAACAAGCCTGTTGATGCTTCAAAGCAGGTGCAGAGAAATGAATGCAGTCTTAGTCATTTTTGGATTTCCTAAAACACACAGTTTTTGCTGGACCATTGTGGTGGAAAGGCATAAGCATTGTTCTGAGCTTCTTGATGTTTTGCAGATGAAACAACATGTTTTGAGTATAGAGGAAGCCAGATTCGAACTGAATGTGTCTTTTAGAACCATTTCCCTCCAAAACCAGAATGTAGCTACCAACATCTGCAGCCACTCGTGTCTTCAGCACTCTCCTGTGCTCTAAGCAAGGAGAGTCAGTACTGACTGCCAGGAGTTCATGCAGATTCACAGTAAGGCCAGCAAAGCTGAGCATCCCACTGTAAAAAGGATTTTATTTGTTTAGGGACTCCCAGAGAGAAAACTTTCCACCTGATGTTTCCAAGCTTCATAGTGCAAATGCTCCACGATTTCTTTGGTGGCTGCTGGGGGCTGCAATGTGTGCAGAGCATGTTGGATCCATGCTCCTCCATTCCTGAAGAGAGACTTTATGAGGGCTGCTGGCTTGTTCATAGTCCACAGTCCTGGATGAAAAACATTTAGGAGGGTGTCCCAAAACAGTTTAAGAACTGTGATGTGTGTGTGGTATGGGAAGAGGATCTGTGTGCATACTATACATTGCTTTTCTCCACCAGCACTGCACCCTCATTTTGTCTTCCTCCTCCTTGTTCAAGGAGATTTTGCTAAAAATCTCAGTTAAATCTTACACCTGCAATAAAATGCTCTGTGGTATTTGCAGATTTGAACTCCTTGCTGACTGTGGGCTGTTTTGTCTTAGTGATGACACCCTCTACACATCCTGTATTTTAAGCATATGATCATGAGCCGCTATTTCTGGTTCAGATTTCTCTGAATTTCCCAGGCAAAACAGCCTAATTATCTGCTATCACTTGTTTGTGGGTTTTTTTGGTTTTTTTTTTTTGTTTTTGTTTTGTTGGGTTTTTTTTGTTTTGTTTTGTTTTGTTTTGTTTTTTTCCCCGATGAAGTCCTAAGTTGTTAAGTCCTAACTTACATGGAATATATTCTGAAACATGGCACTTCTGCAGAGCTGGGAAGAACAGCTGATAGATATATGGTTGCAGATGCTCAAAAACATCCCATTTCCAATTTCAATGTTTGAACAAATGTTGGATCTAAGGATGTAAGTATTAAAGTATTTAGTAGTATTTACATGCCATAAGTATTTAAGGCATTATGTAATTATTTATAAACATTAAATAAGAATTTAAGATGTATTCAAATCTCAGAGAACTTTTGTGCAAGGTGTAATAGCAGCTTAACACCTCCTGTTGATTTACCTTAAATAAGGTAAATCTGCCCAATTGGCAGAACAAGTGAAAATTCCCCTTTAGTAGCAGATAGTGCTAATGCACAAATACGAAGGACCTCAATCTACTTTTTGTCCCTGCTGTAAAACAGGCTGGTTCCTCCCCATCAAGTCAATGATTCTGTTAGATCAGCTAAAGAGCTGTAAATTATGAGTAAATTATTTAAATGAAGGCATTTTAGATACTGCATTGCTGGAAAAAGCAGGATTATTTTGCTTGGTGCTCTCTAGCTGTGGAGAAGCTGCAACTCAGAGTGGTTCAGTACTGTTGGATTTGGGGGTTCTGAAGGTGTTGCTGCAGGTTGGACTGATGCCAGTAGTGGGTGGGGTGGTCAGTGGGTAGGAGAGGGGCATCTGGGGCAAAATTCCCTGTTTGGAGTTTGGCTGTGGTGGGCAGGAAAGGAGTTGGATATTTTATGTAGCACTGTGTGACTGAGTTACCTGGGGAGCTGGGAGTCAGGCGAGGATGTGTGGGTGAGATGGAGACATTGGGCATTTCCCTGTTCGTGGGAATGACGTCAGGCTTCCACCGTTGGTCTTTTGTCCCAGGGAGCTGTTGAATCTCCTGTTGGTCCCCAAGGAAGGTCCCAGTGCTGTCACCGAGTCCATCGGTGTGAGGAGGAGTTGGGTGCCACCTCCCCATGGCAAGGCCAGCCCAGGTGGGGCAGGGCCAGCCCAGGTGGGGCAGGGCCAGCCCCCAGGAGCTGGCTCTGCAGAACCCCCTCCTCCACAGTTCTCACTGTGCAAAGTCCATGAGAAGCCCATGGCAAAGCCTGGCTTTGGTTTTATCTTTGACCTGAGTGGGAGAGATGAGGTCTTTAAGTTGGTGTGAGCTGGATCGATACAGAGGTCAGGAGTGTAACAGGCACTGAGGAACATTGTAAAAGGAAACCAAACCACCGGCATATGTCCTGTCAAAAGAGTAAATGTCAAAATGCTCTCTTGCAAACTTTAATAGAACAGAAAGGAGCCTCCTGTTTGCAAAGGCGGAATCTGGATAGGTATTTATAGAGGGCTAGGGAACGGCTTCCAGAAAAGCTGTTTTTCCTTTATAGTCCTGTTCACCCCCGTAAAAGTACAGGTGGGGAGTGTTCCACAAGTTTTCATTTTCTGCTGGCAGGATTTAAAATATTTACAAACGTATTGTTCGCGTCCTAGAAGCTTGTGGTTTTGTTGTTGAATTTACTCCTGAAAATTGCCATCTCAGGGACCAGGAATTTATTATTTCTTAACTGGATAATATGACAGCAAACAGATGGATCTTTCAGATAGATTTCTGAAATAGAACTTACAGACATAAACTCTGAAGTCTATATCCTATCTCTGGCTGGGCAAAATTCCTCCCTGTGCCCAAAAGTTATGAAAATCAGATAATTTAATGGCACTTTGCAATAATTTGCCATTACAAGGATTGTATTTTTTTAGGAAGAGAACACCTGTCTCCAAAAAATCATTCAGAAAAGCACTTTAATTAGTATCTTTAAATAAAATCTTAATAAGTAGATTGATTGCAATAAGGATTCCAATGCAGGAATAATGTGTTGTTTTTGTTTCAATTTTGCTCCCAGTTCCAATTGCCTGATCAAAGAATTTGGGTAAGTTCATTGCTTATATTTTTGATTTAATCACTGTGAAATAAATTGCATAAGAAAAATATAATATGAAAGATAACTTACCTCTCAATTATGGAGCATGCCACTCTTTCCTACAGGGTCTTGCAGCTGAGCAGATAAATGTACTCTTATGTCAAATTGGCTTTATTTTTACATACCTGATCTTGCTGGTTTTGCTTGATGAAGGCAATGGGAGCTTTACCTGAGTGAGGGTTGCAGAATGCAGTCTTTGTTTATATGTGACTGAGATAGTTCCAAGCTGTTTTCCTTCAGAGATTTCAGTGAAATTTTCAGGCTGAGATCTTGTTAGATTGCAATAGTTAATAAATATTTAATCAGCATTAAAATACCGAGTCTCAGAGGATTTCATGTTTTTCTCTCACTTGACTTTGGTGGGAGTTAGGCATTTTAACAGTCACTTTAATAGCTTTGATATTTTGAGCCTAATTGCTCATTGCAGTGCTTAAAGCAGAAATAAAACACCTATTTATTTGCTCTGTTTAGGTCAAATTTGTCCTCTGTGTATAGTTATATCACCTTCTTCACGCAAACAGGAATTGTGCTTCTCGTGCACTATGGGATAAATTTGAGCTTTCTCTTCTATTTTTGTAAAACCTTGTTTTTAATACATTTAAATAGTTCATGAGAAAATAAAACCAAACCCACAGCAACTGCTTTTGCAGATGCAACTCCAAAAACGCCGTGTTCAGCTCTTGCACTGCTGGCTCCTCAGCTGCAGCGCCGAACCCATAAACACTTGTCCCAGATTTTCCCGACCTTTGGGCTTTGGAGGGGAGAGCTGGAGCCAGGAGGCAGGGCTGGGGTCCTGATTCAATCCTGCTCATTGCTCTCACTGCGACCTGGAGTCATTTCACCAGGCAGAGCCAGAATTCTGCAAAGCCAGCGCTGAGATCTTCTCGTGCTCCTCTGCACGTGCGTCCCTGTACGGGGCTGCTGCAGGAGCCCCTGGAGGTGCTCGCCCTGCAGATGGGCTCTGAGCCCTGCCCTCTGCTCCGTGCCCTCCTTGGCACACTTCTAGAGCAGAGCTGGACCTTTGCTTTGTGTGCACACATGGAGTTTAATCCCACTTTCTTCCTGGGAAGAACTGTCTTACGCAGCTGCAGAGATGCTCTGGGAGCCTGAGCTGGAAGGAGCTGAGCAGGCACCGAAAGAATCCTGAGAGCACCCAGAGGTGCTGCAGGAACTCAGCAAGCAGGAGGTGGGGGGAGATGCCAGACTTGGAGAGAACAGGAGATGGTTCCCAAATATTTTCTTTGGGAAATTCATTGTAGGACATGAAGGGGCCATAGTAGGATTTGTGATTTGGCCCAGGCACCTTTAATCCTTAAGAGTGGCTGTGCTTCAGCAGGTTTGGGAAGTGGAAAAACCCAGTGCAGTCTGTTTCTTCTGTCTGATTTCCTTGACTTTGGCTTAGTCCTCAAATTTCCATCATCCTGCTCCTTTTGTGAGTGTGCGTCTCATGGCTGTGCTCACGCTTTGAGCAGCTCCAGCAGAAATATGTGTTTAAAACATGAAGTGAATGAGCAGGATGCTGATTCATGGATGAATCTCCATCTTGAGAGATTTGGTTATGTCACACAAGCCTTTCCATCTCAATTCCCAATTGCATGTGCCACATATGTCAGGATTATTTGAGATTGTTTTTCATTGTTTGGTAGGAGCTCTGTGGTGCAAATCAAGGAGCACTCTTTTGAATGGATCAGGATTAATTTGACTTATTTATGCCAGTTTGGTCCCATCAGGAGAAGATTGCTCTAAGGAGGTTCTCTAATTTTGAGCTGACAATATTTGCTTTATGAAGAACTATTATAAATAATTGAAAAAATTGACAAATAAATGGAAAGGAATTTGGTGAGTGCATTAACAAAGCTTTTGTTTTACTGGGCTTATTTTTAGGGCATGATCCATTCTGTTAACTGAGCTTAATCTCCACCAACTGCATTCATACAAATCCAGTTATTCTGGAGCCATACTGCAGATCAGCAGGAGTTTCTTGCTACTGCTTCATAAAATTTAGCCACATGTGATAGGCCTCCTGAACGTGAACATAACTCAGCCAAGTTCCAGGGCTGGCTGTCTAAATACATGCAATTTCAAGACAACATGATTCACAAATTGCAGATTTTAGAGGCAATGTTATAACTTCAGCTGGGGGAGGGAGAAATCCTGAGCTTTAGCAGTTGGATTTTGAAGAGTTCCCCAAATAAGAGTAGTAAAAATAGAAAGCAAACACTCAAACAGTTTTTTTTTCCCATGAGGTCTGGCCAAAAAGTCAGTTGTTTTTGTGATAGTAGCAATGAAGGAGTCACGTTTGTCAAACATGAGGTCATGTAATTCATGACATTGTCTGCAAGATTATTTCATATTATCAGGTTATTCTTAAAAAGCAGCAACACCAAACCTTCTCTTTATTTATGCCACTTTTTCTTGGGTTGGTTAATAAATTTTAAGACAAATGTTCAAGGCCCCTGTTGATGATATCTTGCCCACTGAAATGTTTATAAATACTTGTTTTAGCCGATTATGGTAATGTCTGCATTTTTGAGTCGGAGCTGGGGAATTGTGACTGCACATTAGTTTGCGTCAGTCGGAGGTTAATAGCCTCTCAGGGAGGTGGGGAAAGCTGCTTCCTTTTCCAGACATCTGGACACAGATATAATCAACAACTCTTATATATGTAAATCAAAAGTTACTGTTCTATATAAAACACTGTCATTCACTGATCGCAGATTAGGAGCGCACATGACTTGTCCGTAAGGCAATAGCTCTATGTAAAATATGTAATAGGATCTTCTCCCTCTCCTGCCTTCTTGGGCATGGCAATTCCTCTAATCCCGTCCTTGAGGTCAAGCAGTGCTTGCCCCTGTGCCCCATTCAGGGATCACCTCAGCCCTTGGGTGTTGGGTTGGGGCAGAAGCCCCTGCAGCACAGCTGGTGGCTTTAGCCACACACCTGCCTCCCTGGTGGGCCCATGGACCGTCCCAGGAGAGGGGAGGTGACCATGAGTACCCACCCAACCCTCAGGACAGACACTCTCACCAACAGCTCTCTCCAGGAGTTTGGTGGATTGAGTAGCATCCCCATGGCCAACACAACTCCTGTGGAGGCAGGTCTTGCTTTGTGATCAGTACTAAGAGTGTTTGGAAGGAAAAAGAGCTGCTTCTGTTGTGTTTCATCTAGAAGAGGGAGTTTCATTGTAGATGAAGGAAATTAATCTCCTGGGTTAACATTTAGTAATTAAAAAATGAGAGGGGGGACAGCAAGAACAAAATAGTGATTTTTACAGTCATTGAAGATTACCAGTGGCATCACTGGGCCCTGAACTGTGGCATATGCCTGTAAATGCCATAGGAAGAAGGATGAGCAGGCAGAGAGTTTGTGACTCTTTACTGTGAGTAGCCAAATCCAAAACTGACTTTGAACATTTTGCAGAAGATTCAGAGAAAGCTGAGTCACCAGGATTAAACCAGTGACACGAGTCAATGTCAGTAAATACCCACTAATACCAAGGGGAAAGTGTGACTTTTAACTCCTGTCATTCAGGAAAAAGATCTTGAAGTTGGTAGTCTTATAAAAATATCACCTGAGTGCTTAGCAGAAAGGGATTGAAAACATCATTATGCTGTACTGCCTTCAGGTCTTGAATACAACTAAAGTTACCCTCGAAAAGGCCATAGTATAATTAGAAAAGACGCAGAAAAGTGCAACAATGATGATCACAGGTAGGGAACAGCTTCCATTCAAAAGGAGACTGAGTAGATTTTGATTTTTTCAGCTGAGAAGAAAATGCCTGAGGGAGCCGTGCCCCAGCTCCATGAGCCTATGAATGGTGGGCAGCACCTGAATGAGGAATGGATTATTCATTAGTGATAATAATACCAAATTAAAAAACAAAACAAAACAACCAAAAAAGCCTCACACAAAAAATACCAGGCAAAAGGCTTAGAAGGAACAAAAGCCAGTATCTTTTCATATGCACCTAATTAAATTAGTGAACTCTCCTTGACTGAGGTATCAGTGGGTTTGAAAAGCCAAGTGAATGGGAGCAGTGGCCAATGGCTGTTCAATGTTGGAATGGAGATGCAGCCTCCAGTTAATGCTCTTGCACCTCCCTGTGTTGGCGTGTGGCAGGGGGGAAGATCTGTCCCTTGCCCACCCTCCTGCATGTCCCCTGGAGCCACGCTTGGCACCACGTACCAGCTCCCAAAAGCTCACGTCACAGGTTTAGAATCCCTGCTTGGTTTTGGTGTCTGAATTAGTCGTCAATGCAAAACCCCTGGGTTTCTTACTGCTCAGCTGGTATTTTTCAAGTCGACTGGTGAGCAGGGGCTGTCTGCCTGCAGTGAAGGTGATGGACAGCACGTTGTGGATCAGGGCTGCAGGATTTCACGCGCTGTAAAATGACCCCACAGCCCAGGAGCCCATCTCACAATAGGGATTTGCATCTTGAAAGCTCTGAGCACCAACACACTCCAGGACTTCTTAAGAAAATGCCCCAGTTTTGGTTCTTGGGAGCCCTAACTCCAGCAGATAGCACCAGCTGTAATTATCCTGATAGCAGTGGAGTGACAGTGCCTTGGATCAGCAAAGCTGTGGGGCCAAACACTTCCCACTGGTGCTGGTGCAGTTCTTGAGAAACATAAATCATACCAGGTCACCACATAAGTCAGGCTTTAAAACAAAACAAAACAACTAAACAGCAAAACAGCAAGCACAATAGTCATTCCTACGGTGAGAAACATATTTTTAGAAAGCGAGTAATACTTTAAAATAATTGGAAGTGCTCGTGTTTCCTCTGGATGAGGGATTTAAGATTAGGTGCTGATTTCATACCTATTTTGGGACTGATGTAATCCTGGAGGCAGTGTTGGAGGTAGAGCTGTTCTGCGTTGCTGTGCATGAAACAAGAGTCCGTCTCAGTTTCTACTCTGCAAAATCCTGGAAATAAGAACTAAAACAAAAATCAGCATGACTAAGCCATTTTAAATGTAAAGGGGAAAATAGTTGCTTTAATATATTACTGGCGGGGACCATGTGCATGAGAAATTGTGATCCAAAAATGATTTAAACCCACTAGATAATGAAATGGACTTGAATATTAAATATACATAAATAAAACATTTATTATACTTCTCAGTACCCTTATTATTCTTCACCATAAATATGTGATATCATAACCCGTGCACTGCCTTGTCATTGCTAATCAGCCCGAAGGCCAAAGGGCATTTTTCATTCAAACCATTTATTTTCAGCAGTTGTAAAATAGATGAGTGAATTTTTGTGGGTAACAATTAGAAGGAATTAAAGGCAGTGGAATGACTATTTTAAAAGCTTTGAGAATCAATTCCAACTAAAGGAGAAGATAAAGTAGTATGAAAAGAAATATATGGTAATGTTGAGGTGTATGGGTTGATAATGACATCTCGGTGCCGAGATTGAATTACCTCCTCTCCCAGCAGCATCATCATTACATATCTCATGCCTGTGATCAGTACATGTCAAAATCCTTCATATTGACAAATGTGCTGTCCACTTGCATCTGTGGAGAATGTTTTAGCAGCTGAGTGATTATGAATCAAACCCCAGAGCTTACAGCCCTTACTGCCTTGCAATGCTTTCACATTTGTTGCCTGACAAGTAAATGTATCTTGACTTCCCTCTGAGATTTTTTTATTTTTTTCCACGGTGTTTGATGAAAGACATTTGGCAAATTGGCAGTGGTACCCTGTACGTTGCAATTTGTACTCAGCATTAGGAATCTGAGCATGAAATGAGAGGGCAGGCTACAGACTAAAGGGAAAAAAACAACCCAGCCCAAAAGCAGAGCTAACCAGCATGGAAGCAGTCATGCCAGGAGACAACCGTGTAATTCTGCCAATGAAAATAAAATTAAATAAACCTGCAAAAATGCCCAGTTCTTCCAATTAAAATTTCAGTTTTCCAGCAATCAGAGGAACCTTTTATGGATTTTGAAGAACAGTATGTGGAGGTGTTCCAGCTGAGAAGGGTTCAACATCTTGTCTGTCATATAATTTCCTTCTTGCACAGGGCTCATGCTGGGGGTTTTGTGCTCTGTAGGGGAGAGCTTGGCTTTCTTTTTTTTTTCTTTTTTTTTTTTTTATTTGTTTATGGTGCTATGGAGAGGTGGATGGTTATTTTCACCTGTCAGTAGGATCAGCAGCATTCTTGAACTCTTGAAGTGGCTATGTTTGAGGTTTTGGAGGAGCTTTCTGTGGTCTGTTCCAGACACCTTAAAGGAAATTGTTCTCCAGAAATTATTTAATCCCCACTCCTGCAAATTACAGACAGCTAATCAAGAATGGAGCCATCCCAAAGTACATAGGAGTTGTAAGCAACTAAAGGCAGAGCAAGAATATTAAGAGGTGGAAAAATAGCAGACATCTAACAGGCAATGGGAATACAGGGCACCTAACCCACCAAAGCTTCATTTCTTCTGTGTTTATTTAATGGTCTTGGGCTATGATAGGCTAGAACTCTGGACTGGATTGTTGGATGTGGCTGGGACATTGATGAAGCCCCTCTGGATTTGGGTTGTTGCAGCCCTTGGTTGAACTAGAGTGTTCAGAAGGGTTTCTCCTGCAATATGTGTCCTTTGCAAGTCCTTAAAAATAATAATAAAAAAGAAATTCAGTTATTATTTCTGTTCATTTGGTAATAAATATTCAATGACTTCTGTAGATGGGAATGCATGGACTGTAGGCACAGAACCACAGACCCTGACTGTGAAACCTGGAATTTTGTAGGAGCTGGGGCTTAAAAATAAGAAGAAATTAAGACTGGCTGATTATTACCCTCATGACCCATAATTTTCAGGACTGCAGCTCTACATTTACATTTTTTCCCTTCTCCTCTTTCACTTGTCAGTTGATGTTCTTTGCATTTCATGTTCCCGGTGGGGGCAGAAAGCCAAGGGGATTATTCACTGTGGTGGGCTCTGTGCTCTCTCCTGCTGCAGGTGTCAGCGATAGAGAACATGGCCGAGAAGCTGGAGAGCTTCAGCGCCCTGAAGCCGGAGGCCAGCGAGCTGATCCAGTCGGTGCCATCCATGTTCAACTTCCGCGCGCCGCCCAGCGCCCTCCCCGAGACGCTGCTGCGCAAGGGCAAGGAGCGCTACACCTGCAGGTAGCCCCAGGGCCACCCACACTGCCCTCCCCAAGCCCCCCCTGCTCTGATATCCAACAGCGAGGTGCTCAGGCCTCTCCATGCCCAGCATGGAAAGCGTTTCCCTTTGGGGTACCTGGCCTGTGTCAGGAATGGTGTGGCCAGCAGGAGCAGGGAGGTCATTCTTCCTCTGCTCTGGTTTGGCACTGGTGAGGCCACACCTCAAGTGCTGTGTCCAGTTCTGGCCTCCTCAGTTTAGGAAGGAAATTGAGAGTTGAGTGGAGTTGAGTTGAGTTGAGTTGAGTTGAGTTGAGTTGAGCATGCCCAGAGGAGGGCAAAGAGGCTGGTGAGGGGCTTGGAACACGAGCCCTGTGAGGAATGGCTGAGGGAGCTGGGGGTGTTTATCCTGGAGAAAAGGAGACTCAGGGGTGCCCTTATCACTCTCTGCAGCTCCCTGAGGGGTGGCTGTGCTCAGGTGGGGTTGGTCTCCTTCTCCAGGCAGCAACTGACAGAACGAGAGGACACAGCTTCAAGCTGTGACAAGGGAAAATTAGGTTGGATATTAGGAAAAAGTTTTTTATGGAAAGAGGGATCAAGTACTGGAATTATCTGCTTGGGGAAGTGGTGGAGTCACCATCCCTGGACGGGTTTTAAAAAAGATTGGATGTGGCACTTGGTGCCATGGTTTAATTGAGGGCATGGATTGGACTCAATGATCTTGCAGGTCTCTTCCAACCCAGTGATTCTGTGATTCTGTTTATTAAATTATTGGTGTTATAAAATGAAGAACTCTCCCTTGATGCCTTGGAGTGGCCACCTAGAACAGAGGCAAGACAAAATTAAGAGAGTAAAAGTGGGTATTTATTAATGGCCTTCAGTAGGTACATCTTGGGCAGTCAGAAGTTTCCCAGAGGCTACACTCAAGATGGATGATGGTCATGAGTTTTTCAGAAAATTGTAAGTTTGGTGCATTTACATTATCAGGGGTTAATAATCCAATTACAGTTTCAGGTAATTAATTTACTCCGACTTTGCCTATCCAAATTCACTGTTGTTTACATCTCTCGGGGTCTGAGACAGTAAGGTGTCCTTGAGTTTCAGTCCCAGAGAGGAATTGTTTTGTCTGACCAAAATGTGAAGACAGTAGCTAGCACTCTGTATGGAGTTGTAGAGTTATACATTAAAGCAGTACAAGATTTGAAAAACATAAAAGCTGAATCCAAAGGCATCACCCTGTATCACAGCAGTTTGATAAATGAGGTGGAAACTGTTATATAAACAATTCTTTTTTTTCCAAATTTTCTCATCGCTTTCGTATATAAAAGTGTGCTTTCATTATTGATTTTTTTGATCATAAACTACAGACGTGTTTTCTCTCAGGCTTCTGGTTTTAATATCCAAAGGGATCAGTGATAAAATACATGACTTATTGAAACTTGTGTGTACGGACTTGAAAAAACCCCCACAATGAAGATAGTCATTGAATGTGCACCCAAAATGAATGGGAGCTTTGTCAAGGAGAGTGGAATTAGCTGTGTGGGTATTTTGAAGGCTTATACATCACGTTGTGAAAAAATAAATGGGATGTTAAAAGTGAAGGGATGCAATCTTCAAAGTCCTCGCGTGGAGCAGCCACCACCCTCATTCACTTAAGAGAGTGAGTGCTGTGTGTGCTCTGCCCCCATGAAAAAATGACTGGCCAACAGAGTGGGCCAATTATAAACTGAATATTAATATTCTACTTGAACGAAGGGGGAAAACTCACAATGTTTGGGGTTTTTTTGCCATTTTTTTTCCTGTGACATATTATTGAGTTTGGAGAGTGGTTTTTAAATTGCACTGCTTAGGTCTCCATATCATCTCCAGAATGTGCAGGTGTTTGACACTGGCATATCGGTTTATCTGATCTTTGTGAAAACATGTCACCTTCTTTCAAGACATGTTGTTATAGAAACATACCTTGATGGATTAGGTCTTTGAGTCTTGTCTGCCCTGATCCTATTCAATGCACAGAACAGTGTCACATTTGCTGACACGTAGAATTGGTTGAAAGGTTTGAAATTTGCTTACACAGAGGCAGAAATCCAGAGCTTTAATAACAGATTCTCTTGATTCCAAATCTGAACGAGGCTGAAAATCACCCAGTGGGCTTAGAACCTTGGGGTGATCTTTAAAACAGGTTTTTCATATAACCCTTGCTTCTGCACAAGCAAAGCTGGTTGGTGCCAGCAGTTCCAGTGCCACTCTTGTATGTGTGTCGATCCCTTACATTTTCTGAATGCTTTTGTTGAGATGTTGTTGGACCAAAGCAATGCCAATAGGACCATATTGTGATGATTCCATTTGGGCTGTGCATCCAGTGCAGCTCAAATTGGGACAAAGCCACTGAAGGTTGTGTTGTCTTATCAAACATTTCCTTATCACAGATACTGTGGCAAGATTTTCCCGAGATCTGCAAACCTGACCCGTCACCTGAGGACGCACACTGGAGAGCAGCCCTATAGGTACCACACTCCTCACCCTGTCTGTGCTGTGGCCAAGCTTTAGGGTGCCTTCCAATGCAGACGTTTTCTGTGAATAAAGCCAGGGAATTCAACATCCTTGCTCGACCAGCTCCAACCCTTCCTACTTACCTTTGCACCCACCATTGCATTTTGCTCTCAGAGTTTTATGCATTCTGCGCTCATCCTCAGTGCAGAAAGGGAGAGAGTTTTGGTCTTAGTAAAGTTCTTTTGGCTGGAGCAGCTTCCTAACACAGTCCCCAAGTCCTGCCTTTGCTGGCAGCGTGGCTGGCACTGCTGCACCAGCGTGATTGAAGTGATGTTCATGGATGTATTTTCCCTTGCAAAAATGTGGGTTTTTTTGTTTGTTTTTTTTTTTTTTTAATTGGAGTTCTGTGGTGTTGTTTGCATCCTAAAATCGGGTGATTTGTCAGTCATCTGATTTCTGAAAGGTCCTGGTTGCAAAGGCATGACTGTATTTATTTCCTGCCTAATCTGGATCCTTTCTGAGGTCCATTTAACCAAAACCCATGTGGGTGTACTCTCCTCATGATAAGAATATGTGTGTGATACTGAATCCAAGACAGTCACATGCAGAAATGTGTATAAAGCTTCACCTTATTGAAAATGAAAGGCTAATTTAAACTGGAATTAGGCCAGTTCATGTTCCAGTAAAATGCACAGATCTCTGCATTTTATGAGCTGTAAAGAGCAGGGTAAGCTCATTGTTTGTGAGGAAACAATATGTTTTTTGCATCTAGTCTCTTTGGGAAATAAGAGTCACATCTAATTTTATTGAAGGAAGGTCTTGATGCATGTTATACCCATCCACTGCATAAAAGCCACAAGCAATTAGTAGCATAATGGGTGATTCCAGCACTAAAAAAAAAATTGACATCATTGACAAGTGTAAGAGAGGCACGGGAGAAGTGAAAGATTGAAAAAATAAAGTGGTGAAGACTCTTGGCTAGTTGCCAGCCAAAGAATTTGGAATAGTTATAGTATGACTTAGTAATGGCTTAAAGAGCAATACAGTAAAGGCTTTAGGGACTCCAAATCGCTGCAGAGTATGAAAATTGATGCCTCTGGTACCAGAGTGATAGACTAAACTACTCACATTGGCACAGTATTAAAGGTTGGGATTGTTTATTGCTGGTTTTTGCAAGATAACCAAATTTCCTCTGGGATTAGCAATCAAGCAAGCTAATTCCTCAAGAAAAGATTTAATCACACAGTATAATTTAGAATAGGAAAAGAAATAGCCCTTTTTACCTTATTTGAGCATTAGAAGAGATCTGCTTCATGTTTTTTCCAAAAGTGTTTAATTGTATTGTATTGGCAGCACATGAAACAATAGAGTTATTGCTCTACTGTTTTCAAACTTCCCAACTTTGCGTGCAACAGTTTTAAAAACATGGGACTCAATTACCATAGCTAATTTGATGCCATTACCTCAGAAATATTATGCTCATTCCTAGAGGCAGTATTTAAAATATAAAGTCTAATGTGAATTAGAACTGAAAACCCCACCATAGAAGTTATGCTCCATTCCAAGAGCACAGCTCTCCAGGTAGACAAAATTTGTATTTATGTCAGGGAATATTGAGCCTCAGTAGGGAATGAGGAGCAGTGGTTGGGTGCTGAGACTGAGCCCAGAAGGCTCTTCTTGTATCTTACGACAAATCTGATGTTTCCAGCTACTAACAAACTCTTTCCTACCCACTTGTTTTGTTGTTTTTTTAGATGCAAATACTGTGACAGATCCTTTAGCATATCCTCTAACCTGCAGAGACATGTGCGTAACATCCACAATAAAGAGAAGCCATTCAAGTGTCACTTGTGTGACAGGTGTTTTGGTCAACAAACCAATCTTGACAGACATCTAAAAAAGCACGAGAACGGGAACATGTCTGGTATGTTCTGTCTTTTCCCTCCTGTCTCTTCCCTCCCCAGCCTGCCCCATGTGCAGGGGCTGCCCAGCCCTGTCAGGGCTGCCGAGTGTCCGCAGGCGCACGCTGCTCCGACGGGTGGGGGGTTGCAAAATATGTAAGTGCCTAAGCTCTGCTGACATTTAAAGTGCTTTGAAAATCCCAGCATAAACTCTCCCCTTGTATAACTTAAGACCACTGGATGATGTCTTTTCTTTTGGTTTTAATTAAGCCAACCCATAGCATTTTGAGAACAGACAGGGAAAATTGGTTTAATCCCATCTCTGCAATCACTTGGGTCTCAATAGGAGTCCTAGAATTAGAGTCTCAGGGGGCACTCTAAAAGATTTTCCTGGCACCTTATGAAATATTCCCACTGTCAGGAGCTGAAAAGTGCTGGCTATTATGGAGCTAATGGTGCCTCTCAAGCCCCACAGCAAATTGGTCACTGCACAGCAGCAGCACAGGCAGTAGCAGGAGGAGATGTCATTGGGCTAGTTCGGGTGTCTGCAAGATTTAATGAAAGCCCTCTCTGCACTCCTTTCAGTCTGCATTTTGCCTCAGTGGAGATAACCGGGGGCATGCAGTGAATGCAGAGCTGTCCCTTCCCCAGTGCTCAGAGAAAGGTGTCTGACACTGGTCTCTCAGTGCTAATGAACCTGGGTGAATATGTCAATGGCTGCTCCATATTTTGAACACGTCTGCATAATTATTTGCTCAGTTGAGTCTAAGAAGGATCGTTATCAATGGACAGTCTTGGAATCACAAGGAGTAGGAGGGAGGTGTTGAAATAGAGGCAAAAGTGATGATAAATCATAGAAATGGTACCCAGCGTGCAATCAAATCATTTTGGCTGGAAATCACCTTTGACCATGAATAATTACTAATTACTGGTTTTATGGCCAAAAGCTGATAGTTCACACTGACCAAATTTTGGCTCTCACCCATTTTAATTAGAGTTTCAATTTCATTTTGAAATAATTTAATTTTCAAATTTAATTTCAATTATTAATTGAAATAATTTAAATAATTAAATATAGAAAATGTAGAGGAGCAGCAACAGACTGTATTCTTCACTTTAAGATGTATGTTTTGCTTTAAGGTACTGCAACATCTTCACCTCACTCAGAACTGGAAAGCACAGGGGCAATCCTAGATGACAAGGAAGACTCCTACTTCACAGAAATTAGGAATTTTATTGGAAACAGCAACCACAACAATCAGTCCCCCCGAAACTCAGAGGAGAGGTGAGTTGTGCCTTCAGAAGACCTGATCTGCAGTCAGAGGGTGCCCACCACTCTTTTCCATGTCTGCAGACCTGATGGTTCACTTTTGATGATGTCTGGAGCCAGAGCTATTTTAGACTCTGGTTGCTTCTGTGGCCACCTTGGTGTCTTAGGAAATGAAATGTGTTGGTTCCCTCCCCATTGTGTATGAAGATATTCCAAGTGGTAGATGCTGGACAAGAGATTCCATCTGTGAACACATTTCTCTTTCTATCTGGAGCTCTCAGTTTCAGGTTCCCACCGTTGATTTAAGTCTGCTGAAAAATTCCTTCTCTTTACATTCACAGCAGAACAGGTGAATTCTACATCCTGTGGCTAAATGTATGGAGCCTTAGGATTTAAGTGCGATTTAAATGTGTAATTAATAAAGTAGACCAAGCTAAATTCTTGGATCGAATGAAAGATTGTAGCTGAAAGTCCTTTCCCGTAAGTAACTCAATCCCAAGAAAGATGCTGAGTAGCCAAAAGCCCGTGAGGCTGCGGGTGGGCGTTGGGAGTCCGCAGTGCTCCAGCACGTGAGAGAGCTTTAAGATTTATTAAGTATATGGGTGTTTGAATTCTTCTGAACTAACAGAAGAGAGACCACTTCTAAATATTTTCAGTTAATAAAAGTACAGCTAAGCAGAAAAGGCTGTGGGACGGAGCCCCACATATTTCCTTGGGATTGGTGTTGCATTATGCATTATTTTCCCTTTTGAATTGGCATTACATTGTCTACATCAAAAAGTTCTTACTGTTGGTGGCAAACTTTGCTGTCTCCTCAATTTCTAGATGCCTTTGTGAAGGGATAAAAAGGGTGGACACAACACAATTTCCACAAAAGTATTGGATCAAGTGATTACATGCATATTCAAATTTCATTCCATCTTGATTGGCAATGAGGGCTTAGGATTTTTTCTTTGCACATCTGGTCTCAACATGTCCTCTGACAGGAAGTCAGCAAAGTGGAAAGGTTGCTGGGTTGTGCAGTGTTTCCTTTCTAAATTTGGCACTTCAGACTGCTCTTGACGGATATTTTATCCCTGGCAAATTGCAGCATTTGAAAGCATAATTAGAGAATCTGTTTTCTTAATCACATGGCTTTTGTTACTTTGGTTGTAGTCCATCTCTCTTTCATTTCTAGCAGCCTCAATTGAGCATAACAAGCAAGTTGGCAGCCCAAACTGCGCTCAACAATTTCTTATTTCTGCCTATTTAAATAAAAGATGATAAAGAGATATTTCTCTGATGATCTTAGAGGGAGGTGGCTGCTTCAGCTCTCCCTGTTCTGCACAACCTCAGATTTTTTTGATACTGTTCTAAAGACAGACGATTCCCTAGAGCATTTTTTTTTGATGCAATGCTAAACTCATGGCAGTCAGCTGGAATTTACTCAGAAAATAGATGAAACTCTAATTTAATGTTCAGAAAAACGATGCTATTATTGTTGCAGAAACCAGCTTCACTCCTCAGAAAGTCCATCTGTTACAGCAGAAAGTCAAATGTTAAACACCAACAAGGCTGTGAGGGTTCATCTTATCTTGCTCCAACGTTGGGTCTATCCCATATTGTCCCTCACAGTTTGAAGCACACGGAGTCTGAAGCAAACTGCGTGCGGACAATAAGGTTTCCATTTTTATAACTGTATTCCTGGAAGAGTTAAGGACCTTTTGCACAGTGAGAACAATAGATGAATCAAGGCCTCTTGTGCTACATGACGTGGTGGGGGCAGATACAGTGGTAGCATGAATTTTGGGAGGGCTCCACTGGGTACTGTAGCTCAGTCACATCACTGTGCCTCTGGTTGGGCGTTCGTTGAGGCCGCGGTGCCGATTTCTTTAGTTCTCATTGGATGTGATGGACACAATGCAGTGCCGGATGCTCTGAATCCTACAGAGTTGAGACCATTACCAAACGAGCCCCTACTTCAGCATGGGTATTATGTCCTTGATAAAAGTCCTGTAGGAAGTAGTTAAGAGAAGTCATTGTCTGAGAGCAAAGGGCAGCGTCATAACAGCGCACAGACCAAATGGTTTTCCATGTGTGTATTGCTGTAATTACTCATTTAATAAGAATAAATGCACTTAAATTGCCATATGACCTTCCTTTTCATTGCTTTTTCCCCTTCAAATCAGTCAATAACCTAGTTCAACACAGAGGCAATTGCAGACCACTCTTCAGGTCTCCAGCTGAAGTCCTTTAGGCTCCCAGGTACAAAATCCATACATTCGGTGAAGCAATGTGGCTTCCAAAGGGATGGTAGTGTGCAAAATTAATTATGCATGTAACTTTTATTTTAAAACTCTGAATGCAATATTGGATGTCATTTTTTGTTAATAATGACAGATCTGATTTTCAGAGTTTCTTGGCCCCTACAGCTTCTGTTAAAAGGCGCAGTGAGTTGTTTTGCCCAGACTACATGTACGATTGGAAACTTGAGATGAAATAATGCATGAGAAAATTTGGAATGGTTTTCTGAACATGCCTCTGTTAGAACAGTAGTTTTAGCAGGATAACAGGAAAATCCCATGCTGCTGGTGCTGTAACGTCCCACTGATTTCTGAGTGGAATTTTCTCCAATGCTGCCTGAATGTCTGAAGCTAAGCAAGATATAAAATACAGAAATCACTTTATTCTGCTGGGACAGATGCTTTTCAGATCTGCCTCCAAGAATCTGCCGATGAGCTTTCATATCTGATCTGTGTTTATAGCTTGCATTTGTTTTGGTACTTTCAGAATGAATGGCAGCCACTTTAAGGATGAAAAAGCCATGATAGCCAGCCAGAACTCGGATCTGTTGGATGACGAGGAGGCAGAAGATGAAGTAATGATGGATGAAGAGGATGAAGAGAGCGAGATGGCAGGGAAAGCAGTCAAAGAGCCCGTGACGAGTGACATGCACGAGGGCACTCCCGAGGAGGATTATGAGGAAACGAGTACTTTGGACATGAACTGCAAAGCTTCCCCTGGCAGGTTGGTTCCTTCCGAGTATTGGTGTGCCCACTAGGCGGAATAAAAACAATAAACCATACAAGAGTGCCAGCACCAAACCGGCTGCCGTGGGAACCGGCCCGGAGCAGCCGCTTCCCACTCACAATAGCAACGTGCGTCTGTGTTTGGGTCACCACCAGCCCTGCTTTCAGCCTCTTCATGCAGTCTGGAGCCCTTGTTAGGAAAACTGACTGTTCTTGGGGAGCTATTGTGAGTTTCTGGCTGAGACAGGAAGCAGGGTGAGACCGTTCCATGGGAGAGACGTTATCTGCTCCATGAACTGTCCTGGATCTCATAATGGCCTTGCAAAAGGCTGTGGAGACACCATGAGAGAGACAAACTCTCCCCCACGCAACTGCCCTTTCTTTAGAACAGAAAAGGGAATTCCTTTTATTTCAAGATCACAATTCCATGAGGCAAGGTAGATTATGAATGTGAAAAAAGGGGAAATTCCTCACATGTGTAAATCTGAGATGAGGGAATGCAGAGAGGATCATTTAATTGACATTTAAAACCTCTACGGTGTTTTTGTAGGTATAAAGAAGAAGAGTATAATAAGACTGGACTTTCGGCTTTGGATCACATAAGGCACTTCACAGATAGCCTCAAAATGAGGAAAATGGAAGAAAATCAATACAGTGAAGCTGAATTGGCAGCTTTCAATGCTTCCCAGCTGCCAGAGGACCTCAAGCAACCGTTGTACAGGAAATCCAAATCCCAGGTAAAAGCTTAACTCAGTTAAAATGTTATTGTCACCAAATTCCCACAGGATTAAGCCGTTAGTGTGTGGCAGGCAGGGTTATTCCAGGTTTGTCAGACAGGGCTGTGCTCCACGTCCACAAAACCTCAGGCTCAGCCAACATCCCACTGCACCCCAGAGACACGGCAGGTTGCTCTGCTCCCTAAGAACACAGGATTCTCACTTCTTTTCTTACTTTTTTAAACTTTTTTGTTCTGCCTGCTGCCCACAGAAACGCCACAGTTAGAACTAGTCCCGCTCTGCTGACACTGTTGCTGTGGAGTTTAGCTGCAGCCTCAATGGGATGTGAAATGACCTTCTGGCTGGCTTGGCTTTTTGGTATTTTTTTAAAGCCCATTGGATGGTACCACCTATAGGTCCTCAGCGTGTTTTACAAATACCAATAACTGAAATGGTATCCTCGTGCTAGTTCTTGCTGATTTCTAAACATTAATTAATTAAAATGGGGGATTTTAGCCCCTCTGAAAGATTCCTGTTTTAAAAACTGCAGAATATGCATGTAGGAAAGGTCAGCAAAGGAGACTGTTATATTTGGTGAAATACAGGACGAGACAAGGGATAACGTGATTCCTCAGCCTCTTGAAAAGAGCTTCCTGTGCCAAGAATCTGAAGGCAAAGGAGACTTTGGGACCTTGTCGACTATCAAAGGTTTCTCTGAGCTTTGTGAAGCCAGATGAAAGCAGAAATTATTATTGCTATTAGTGAGTCAAAAGTGTCAGTGAAAGGGTTGACAGTGGTTTTACCTAAAGCATTTTGCTGGGGTTTTTTTTAAACTCAGTTGAGCCCAGTGGCTGTAGCCTGACGGCGCAGGGGTGGCGCGGGTCCAAGCTCAGATCCCCGCTGCGGGAGTGTGACCGCCTTGTCCTTCTTCTCTCCCCGTCCAGGCCTATGCCATGATGCTCTCTCTCTCTGACAAGGACTCCCTTCATCCTGCATCCCACACTTCTCCCAACATGTGGCACAGTATGGCGAGAGCCGCCGCGGAATCCAGCGCCATCCAGTCCATCAGCCACGTATGACAGTGCGGAGTCTTACCGCGGATGGGACCAAGTCCAAACCAGTAGCATGGCTCTTTCATATATGACTATTTAAAAGACTGCTGAGCAGAATGCCTTATAAATCTGCAGGGTCACTCATTTAAAGTCCGGTGACCTTAAACTGAATAATTTTAAAAAAAAAGAAAAGAAAGAAACTATTTATTCTCAATATTTTGTTTTGCACAGCAAAGGCAGCTGCTGACTTCTGGAGGATCAATGCGACTTAAAAAAAAAAAAAAAAAAAAA
>VWZN01001384.1:642207-653489 GCA_013396955.1 Regulus satrapa | reverse complement strand
AGAAAAAAAAAAAAAAGAGAAAAGAGGTTTCAGTGGATTATGTAAAAGGGGCCGGGAAAATGTGTCTTCCAGTTCACCCGGCTTTGAGGGGCAGGGGCAGAAGGGTTAAGACTGCATTGATACACACATGGGCACTCCTTTAAAGTAGGAACTGAATTGATTTTCTTTTTGTATAAGATAGTTTGACACAGGATTGGGAACAGTTGCTTTTATGTACAAATCTCTTCATTAAAGCTTTATGCATTTTAGCCCTTCAAAGAAAGAAAATAGTTCTATCAAATGCACACTATCCATCGTAAATGTAGAAAGAAGTAACAGGGAATATTTTTGTTCTCTCCGTAATTGTTTTGCCTTCCCAACTGCATTGTTTAAAAAAAAAAAAGGAAAAACAAGATGGAAAAAAAATGACAGAAAAAGAAAGAACTCTGAGAAACAATACATAAGAGGCTTGTGTATATTGTAAACTATGAATGTTCACTACTCCAAGAAGCTAAATCATCCAGATAATTCCGTGAAAGCACCACGTTCATCGACAACACCACTAGTTCGAATCATTGTAAGGAGATTTTTAATTTTCGACAATCATGTCACTGTTTTGTTGTATTGTTTCCTTTCCCCCTACCCTCTTAATTTCTCCTTTGTGTTGTGTGTACCGTGTATTTATTTGTTGGCAAACGATTGTTTGTTGATTACAATAGCACTGTTCCTGTAACAAACAGCACTGCTCCAGTCCCCCACTGCGTTACGATGTAAGGCACCCATGTACTTCCAAAAAAGTGAGGTGATCTGTGTATATGGGAGTGCAAAACAGTGTTTGAAATTTTCTTACATTCCTCTTTTATTTTATTTTTTTTTGCCTTTTAATGAACTAAATAACTAATAGATGCGACTTAGTTTTGTTCTGGTTTATTTGTTTTGGGTTTTTTTTTGTAATACAGTAAATTGATTCGATTGTATAAACAGTTATAATTTCTTCATGAAAGCATGATTCTTCTGATTAAAAAAAACTGTACCCAATATTTTATCGCTGGTTGTCTGCGAGCTTGTGTGATGTTATGTTCATGTTAATCCTATTTGTAAGATGAAGTGTTCCAAATTTATGTTTTAAAAAAATAAATAAATAATGGAAGGTATTCAGTTATTTTTGGGGGTTTTTTTGGCCTTTAGTGAGGGACCAGATTTATTTTTCCTTTTGTTTATAATCTCATTTTGAAGTAATCAGCAAGTTGAGGTACTTTCTTTAAATGCTTTGTACAATGTAACTGTTACGCATTTCAGTACATTACTATGGGAGGATCAACTTTAAAAAAAATAATAAAGGACTACAAAACTGAAGGGATCTATTTCCTTTTTGTCTTGGTTTTGTCTGAGCTGGGGTGAAAAAAGGAGCATTTCCTCTGCAGCAAAGATGGATCTGTGGGGTCGTGAGGGCAGCCAGAGGATGGGGCACTGGGAGGCGTCTTGGACTTGGCCATGAAATGTGGGACACGAGCCAGAGCCTCTCAATAGACTGACTGTTGGAGGGGTTTAGTGAAGGCCTTTAAGTTTCAGAACACCACCTTGGAAAAGAGGGATATTGAGGTCATTTCACAGAAGAGGTTGGTGCAGCGTCACCTTCAAAGGGGCTTGTGGAGCCCTGAGTTTGAGTTTTGCCTGCCTGCTGCTCGTGGGGACAACCTTGGGAAGCAGTGGCTGGTGCATAGTGAAATAGTCACTCACCAGAGTGATCAAAATCCATGGCTGAGAAGCTAAATGAGCCTCCAACTGGATAAAGTGAACCTTTTAGGGTCTAAAAGGGGAAAAAAGAGAGCATTTTAATTTGTGTTCCCTTTGAAATCAGATCCAAACCTGTGCTTCTGGGCGACCTGCGGAGGAGGCACGTCTGGAAAAGCCAGCATTTTCCCAGGTAGTGCCCATCTTACTGCTCTTATCAGCAGAGATGCAAGGGCTGGGATGCTCCTCTCTCGGCCTGTGCCGGTGCACAAAGACCTCTCGTAGCTCATAAGATATTTAAGTAATATTTCAGAATAACCTGTATGTGGCATTCTTGTCTTCAGCCCAGGTGTGGGCTTGTTTGGTTTGCTTCTTCAGCTTGAGAGCTTTCTGCACAAGTTGTTGGCAAGCTGAGACCTACACCCCAATGGTTTTCACACAGGAAGCCTAAACCCCACCTGAAAAAAAAATGTAAATAGATTAAAAAAAAAATCCCTTGTGCATATTCTTGTACTGCACTAGCCTGAGGCAATGGCCAGGTACATGCAGATAATTGCATAAATAGGCTATTATTTTTAGTGCAGTTAAAGTCACTGTGAAACTTGGGTTTAGGTTTCTGCCAAATACAGAGAACAAATAGATTAATCAAGTCAAGTTTTATCTGCAAACAACTTTCCAGATCGTTTTCCCCTTTAATTTGATGCAATGACAGCCCTTATCAGCTCTGCCCTTACCTGCCCTAGATGAAAGAGGTGGAGAAAGGGTGGGACAGTGTCCCCTGGGCTTAATGTTCTGGGTTACAGTAGCACACGTATCATAGACCTGTCAGGAAAAATACTCCTTGAGCTGAGCTCAGGGTCAGTTCAACCTGCCCATGGCCAGGTCTGGTGACCATTAGGGAGCAAATGCTGCCAGTCTCTAGGCTGATTTTCCCATTGGTTGTCTGGAACATGATATTTTCTTGTCACTGTATCCCACCCAGCAGCACTGCCCATGGGGTTTGATGAGCAGAGGGGACAAAATGCATTTCTATAATATCACAACGAGTCCTTCAACTCCTTGTAGATCCCTTACCATGACCTTGATTTTCACTGCCTTGTCTCAGTGCCAGAGTTTTTCACCCAGAGGAATAGCTGAAAAGCAAACCCAGATTTGATTACTCATCCCCCCAAAAACTGGATAATTTTTGTCTTTTTGTCATACCCTCCCCAATGGACCACACAGGTGCAATTGTCCAGATGCAGAGATGCTGAGTGAGGATTGATGTTTCTGGCTTTCTGCTACAGTGATTTAATTTTTTTAAGGGAAAAAGAAAAAAAAAAGTCAATACTTTTCAAAAATCCCTTCAGCTTCTTTCAGCATCATCCTACTGTTCACCCCACTGTAGTACTTTTCTATAAGTTAACAAATCATTCCCATGTGATCCAGCAGCCTTCCTAGACAGAGGAGCTGTACATTACCCTCTCAATTCCTATCTACAGAACTCAACAAAGCCCCAGCATGACAAGATGATTAATCAATATTTCACCCTGGCCCAGCTCCTCAATACCCCTGTGGGTCTCAGTCGCTGTTCCCGTGTCAGCTGCTGTTTCCAATGGGTACATTTGTGGAGTAATGGGAGGGGAAGCTATTATAAAAGCATTTGCAGGGCTGCTTTTGCTCAGCTATTCAACTTGGCCCGTTGCTCTGTGTGTGTCTTGAGCTTTAAAACTTTCTGTCAGGTCGCTCCCATGTAGAGCCTCACTGTGAGCTCCTGGATGGCTCTGCTGCTCTCTCTGCCTTCCAGCTATACTTAGCTCCCAGCTGTGGTTTTTTTGCTCACTTGTAGAGTGGTGTGGAAAAGTCAGTTTTAAAGATGCTTCCAGTAATGGTTTAAACAAAACAAAGGTATCCAGCAGCAAACAGAAAGCCCTTTTTCCACGTCAAAGCCCATTTTCCTTGCCAGGACTCCAGGAAAATGTTTTCTGCAGCCTGGCCAAAGCCAGCCTTTCTCGTGTCCATTGACTGGCTCTGTAGGTCTCTGAGTACACCTAGTCTGGGGCTGGCAAGAGCCAAATTAATTCAACGTCTGCTTCTGTACAGAAAATGGTGCCAGCTTTAGGAAAGGCTCAACGCAAGGTCAGAGTCATTTAGGGAAGCCTGGGGAGACGGTGAGCATCAAGTAAAAAGTAAAAAATAAGTACTGTGTTCTTCTTCTTTTCCATGACTTTTTTCCCCTGATTCAAACTCATCTGCTGCTGGAGGAAAACAATTTTCAGCAAAGTTATCCCAGAATTTAGATTTTAATAAGACTAACATTTAGATAATCCTTGGAAAGAGGCCCCACTGCCACACAGTGATCCAGGAACTCATGGAACATCTTGCAAGCCTCTATCCCAAAACTGCTGCCTAAACTTGGCTTGGGACTGGTTGCCCCCCAGGTACAAACATAAACCAGACTGAACACAGATTCTTTTGGATGGGGGAAGCAAAGCCTGCTTGGTTTTTTTTTTTTTTTTTTTTTTTTTGATGCAAGAGGGTGCACATTTTAAAGCTAGTTGAAGTTATTTATATCTATAAATCCATTCAGGGAAGTTTGGGGAACCTTTTATTATGAAAGGTGCTGTGGAAATTTGAAAGTATTGTGGTACAATGAACTTTAGTAGTCTGCGCGGGGGGTCTGAGAGAAGGCACCTCAGCAGGCCCTTGCCTTTTCCCTGCTTTATTTTAATACTAATTAATTCCAGAAAAGCTAAAGAAATTTGATGAAATGCTGCACTTCTAAGAAAAAGTTTTGCCCAAGAGTCTTCAAGCAGGCCTCCCAGCTTGGCAGGGTCTAGTGAGAGAAGAGGGTTAGTGGGGATTTTGATGCTTAAATTATCAGTAATTAAGAAGTTGATTTTCGGGGATTGAGGCAAATTTTAAACAGCTGCTTCTTTCGGGCCTTTTAGTCCTCATTTTCATTAGCATGTGCTAAGGCAATCTGGAAAATATATTTAGATCCATATTATGCTATGTCAAGACCTCAGCATCTGTACCTCGGGGCAGATACATGTGAGATAGCCGAGGGTGGATGTGCCAGCACGCACATGTGGAAGCGTTCAATTTGTAATATGATTATAGCTCCAACACAAAGCCCGCTTGATACCTGTGGCAGGCTTGTTTCATGGTGAGCACAGAAAATTCTCCGAGATCATGTCATGTTTCACATCACCAGCCAACTCAAATGAGAGAAGTAGCTCTTTAATTCCTGGGGAATCTCTTTCAACGGGAGCGTGTCAGCCCCAATTAAGGTCCAGGCGGGCTCGTGCTAATTGGGGTGAGGTATGCAGTGGTGTAACGTGGTTCTGCAGCAAAGCAGCCCCTTTGTCCAGGCCACACCAGCCCATCTGTCTTCCTGAAGGTGGCCAGTGGAGGAACTCCTGCTAGAAAATCTCCTGGAAAAGTTCACAATCTCTCACAAGGAGAGATTTCAACATGGATAAGAGAGCTCAGGGTGCTCAGCAGCAGCTTGCTGTGGGGTCTCCTGCATTAAAGTTGCCATCAAAAGAGAGAAAGGTGGTGAGCTGCCTCACCCACACACAAAATGCAAACCTGACATCAGCATCCTCCAAGGATCCTCTCTCATCTCCGCTTTCTTTCTTTCCCCGCTCCCAAATTAAAAATAGATTTTTTGACATCTAAAGTGCTGAAACACTAGGAAAAAGAAATTAAATTATTGCATGAGCTGAAATGTTGAAGTTAATTTAAACATTCAACCTCCCCTGAATTTCAGAGGGATTTATGTGAAAATCCCAACAGACTCAGTATCAGGTCATCCATAATCCAAATGAAAGTAAAACATTGGAGGACAAAACCCAATGGTCTAATTCAAAACTGATTCCTACAAATATTAAAAGAATTTTGATCTACCTGACTAAGGAACCAAGTGTTTTACTGTAGCCAACTGTTTCATAGAGTCATACAATAGTTTGGACTAGAGAGGACCTTTAAAGGCCATGCAGTTCCAAGCCCTCTACCATGAGCTGGGATACCTTCCACAACCTGGCCTTGGACACTTCCAGGGCCAGGGCAGCCAGAGCTTTTCTGGGCAACCAGAGGGCCTCACTACCCACACTGTAAACAATTCTTTTTATGTCTAGTCTAAATCTGTCTTCTTTTAGTTTAAAACCATCACTCCCTGTCCAGCTGAACAAGCCCCATCAGAGTCTGTCCCCTGCCCCTGTGTCTGCAGGGCCTGCTGGGCACCAGGCTGGTGGCTCTTCTCTTGAATTCACCTCTCGTCTGAGCATGGCCACGAATATTTTCTAGCACCCAGCCTCGGGCTCAGGTCTCAGACTAATGAGAGGTCCCAGTACGTTGACACATCTGCCCTTCCTCAGGAGGCACTCACAGAGGTGTGAAGTTCAGTCACCTCCAATCCCACTGGTGTAATAAAAGCTTGGTTCAGAAGGATCCACAGCCCCTCCGCTCTGTGCAACCACAAGCCACAAAACTCTTTGCAATCCACTGTAATGAAGGGGAGACCTTTATTACATTTAGACTTGATTCCCTGGTACTCCCTGGAAGCAGTTACGCTGTTTTTATTACTTAAGAGCTATTAAAACCTTAACCACTGCATGGAGCAACTCGCTCCAGCTTTACACTCATCCATAAAAATTTTGAATGGGAGATAAAAAACTACTTTTTGGACCTAACACCCCATCAGCTGAGAAGTGCCCAAGTCAGGTCTGAATTCATCCCTGCCCTGGCTGAGCACAGAGACAAACCTGAGAGCTGCTGAAGGGCAGGACCATGGCTTGTAGCTGTTTTTCCCTGTGCTTTTCTTTGCTGCCTGTAAGGAAGGACAGGGAGTGGGATGCCAGTGACTTATCCTTCCCCTCGTGCCAGTCATAAGCCAAGCTCTGAACATGCCACCCTCTGTTAGGAAACAGCCAAGCTGGACAGAAAGCCACTGTGTGAACAACAAAGTTGAGTGGGAACAGGGATTGGGGTAAATCCCACCCCCCAAAAAAAAGAAAAACCCAAAAAAATCTTGAACCACCCTAAACTTGTCATGGTGCTGGGAGAAAAGAAGCAGGTGTGGGTAATGAGCAGGATTGGCACAGAGGCCAGATCAGTCATCTCTCAAAAAAAAATCCTTCTGAAGCACAAGTGCAAGACAAAAACAACCTGACATGGTGTAAGGGAAAAGGCATCAGCCAGAAACTCCTGTAAGAGAACCCCTATAAGGGAACTCCCTATGTTGCTCTTTATGCTGCCCAGACACTGCTGGGGTGTAACACAGAAGTCAGCTCAAAACCTTTCATTATTTTCAGGGGCTTTTATTATAGAGTTGAAAAATCTGGCTTTCCCAGCTCACCGTTATTCCAAAGTAAAACTTACTCCTCCTCCATGCTGCCACTGAATTTTTAATATTTCCTCTTTGGAAAATGCCAGGAGTCTCAGCAGGGTGTGGGTTTCTGCTCTAATACAGCTCTGCCAAGGGTGAGTGAGGCTGAGGTGCCTTAGGGCAACATTTTGCCCTTGGAAAATATATTCTAGCTACTGTCCCCACAGAACAAGAAGGGAAAAAAACTGAAAAGAAGCATTTTCCCAAAACCTGAGGAACCAGCCTCGTAAATTATCCATTTGTAATGTTTCTTCATTTCAGCTGAAACAATGATCCTGGTGCATTTTCTTTTCAACTTTGTCTCCCAGTCCAAGTGGCCACCTACTTTGTTGTCCAAATTTCTCGTGCAGTCGGAATCTTACAATGTGTAATCTCAGTAGGGTTATCAGTTATGTCATGCATTATACAGCCTCCAATCAGCGTAGTGGGAAACAACATTTTCATTTAATACCAGGAGAAACAGTGGAAGTCAGCGATTGATACCAACACAATGATGGGAAAAAGTGTCCAGAGGTGCTACTCACATAATCTCACTTTACAACATCTTGAAAATTCAATAGAAAGGACTTTGCTAACAATACCAGAATGACATACCACTGATTATTGTTCCTAAAGCTCCTAACAATAAGAAAGCTCTCTAAATATATCTCAACAAAAAACATATAACAGTTTGTTTCTTCTTTTTTTTTTTTTTTCTTTGCAAAGCACATAGTATTAGTCAACAATTGTTGTGTGGCGTGAGCCCATTAGTGCTGTTGGCTGGTAATGTTCTGGGAAATGAGCTCTTGAAAGATTTTTTTTTTTTCTTTTTAAAACATGCCTAACAATTGTATCTTGAAACAATCCTGGATCAGCAAACTGCAAGGACCCACTCTAACTTATTTTCTTAAGGATGACAAAAGAACTAACTGTGCTTGCATTTTGTTCACTCACTACAAACTGCCATGAGAAGTAAATTTTAGCTCAGAGCAGAAAGGAGAACCTCTTTAAGGACCAACTTCTTGGTCTGTCTTTCCCCAGCAGCCCATCTTCAGCATAATGAGACTTTCAGAAACGCAGTTAAATTGAATCTTAAATACACTATAATATTTCCCTCATGAAGAAACTGGAAATAGGCATATTTACTTTTAAACCCACACGTTAGGGGATGAACTAGAAACCACTTAGGAGTCACTGTCTACTACAGAAGAGCCCTGAAAGTAATTTAATTGCTCAGCATCTTCCAAGAGCAGTACCCACCTTTGGGGCCATTCCTGCTGACCCCGAAGCACACGGATGAAGACAGACATGGGAGTAAAACTCTTCTTTTGCTTTGCAGCATCAAGCCCATTGCTATGTTTCATCACCATGTCACTGTACAATGCTTTCAGGGTGTATGGTCTTCCAGAAACTTGTTGGTGAAGATTAAATAATAACTTCAATTCCTTTGATATGGTTTACATTTCAAAACCAAACTGAACTTTTACATGTCTCACCAAACTTCACTGCATTTACAGCCCCAAAAGGCCAATGAAAGATCCCTAAAAATCATTAGCTGAAGTAAACATTGAATCACATTACAGAGTCAACAACAAAGAATTTTTGAATTAAATAAATGTGTCGAGCTTGAGGATATTAAGTGAAATATCCACTGGATTTTCTTTTATTGCATGCCCTTAGTCTTGCTGTTTATTATTGAAGCTGTTAATAAGCAATTCCTAAAACTGATCCAGAAGGTGTCTTTAGCAGCCTGATTGTCAGCCCATGCCATCCAATAGGTTTTCCACCAGTTTTTTGCAACCCTAGCTTGATTTCACCTTAAACACTCTTTGGAGTGATTATTTTTGTTTACTGAACTTACACATCAGTTGTAGAGATTCAGTTAACATTTGTATGGGGTCAATATAAACAACATTTACTGGGTAAAACATATATTTGGAGCAAAAATTTCAACTTCTGAAAGCATTTTAGGATGATCAGATAAAGGGACTGAGAAAAGTTTGTGAAAATTTAACTTGAGCACTGGCTGCTTGGCCAGTGGTTTTTCCGTGGTGCCACCAGATGGTGGCTGTTATTGCCTGTCAGTAACCCAAATTTATTTAGAGGAATAGATCCATTATGTACTTCACTTGGAGGAAGATTTTTTTCACTGCCCCACCAAATACCATGTGTGTCCTTCAAAGCACCTTCTACTGCATTTCATAGCACCTGGTTATTGAACCATCTCATCTCAGGTGAGATCTCTTTATGTCATCTCTCTCTTTACTTTTTATTAAGTACTAAATATTGTGTCAATTAAGTATCAAGCAAGATTTTGTTTTCTTACCATTTCTGTGATATTTAGGTGTCAGCTTAATTAATATTATTCCTACAACAGGGTAACTTGAATGAAGTCTCTGCTGAATTAGGGAGCCTCTCCCTAAGGCAGAACTGGAAATACTCCTGGAGCTAAAGTGGCTTCAAATCCATTTTGCTGCTTTTCACTCCTTTCTGATTTTATGTACTTACAATACTCATATATTGCATATAATAATAGGTACTTATATGTAAGTATTGCATTTAATTGCATATATATTCATGTCATTTGGAGAAAGTGCTCACCTAAGGGACAGAGGCAGCCACAATGGCTGTGGGAAATTCTGGGAATGAGGAGGTGACTTCAAATTCCCCTGGCTGAAGGGTGAGGGGGTGCACCCACCTGTCCTGGGTGGGATGTGTGTGTCCTGTCCCAGGGTCGGTGCAGGTCAGCGAAGGCAGAGCTGCTGCGTATTGGTGGTGCTGCTTGGTTTTGAAGTCAAGTGATAGGAAACTGCCTGAATGGCTGGAGCCAGAGCGTCTCTGCGAGGGGCTGCCAAAGAGAAAAAAACACCCAGGACTGTACTGGTGGTTAATTACTTTGTTGTTTTTTTAACTTTACTTTTTTGTTTATTGTTAGGAGTTTTTGTAATTTCTGTTGTAAGGTTCCAGCTTGACAGAACCTGGGAGTGGGCTGGAGCTGCAGAGGCTCCTCACTGGGAGCTCAGTGCCTTTGAGGATGTGGAACAAGGCACTAAAATTGCAGACTCCTCAGCCTAAGGCCCACTGTCCCTCCTCCTCCTCCTCCTCCTCTTCTTCCTCCTCTTCTTCCTTCTCCCAAGATAAAGTCCTGGGAGCAAAGTATCTCCCCCAAGTGATGGAGCCCCAGCTCAGGGACACCCCACAGGGAGCCAAAGCCCCTTGGTGAGCATCCTCCCTGTGCCACACAGGGCCTTGCCCCTGCCCCAGGGAGGACACTGAGCCCAGCCGTGCTCGAGCACAGCCAGGCCACCTCTGGAGGTGTGCAAGGCTCTGGCCGTGGGATGGGATCGAGCCTCGGACATCCCAGCTCTGGGATGGGCACGCTGCCCCAGACTCGTGCCCGGGAGTCGCTCTTACATGCCTGTGAAAATATGTACCCCAGTAACCACACAAGTAAACATGTGCCTCGTGAGCTACATGATTCATATGTGATCCGAGGTTTCAGGGGATTTCTGCATTTTTTAAATACTATCCGTGTTTGAACGTATTGTCCAGGAATGTAATTATTTTTCTATTGTTTATAATATTTGTGTTCCTTTCTTGATAGCTCACCCCAAACCTCATGGTAAAAACTGGCATAAACTCTTTGGAGAACAAGGTTTGAGTTTATCACCAAGAGTTTAATATATTCCGGGAGTGTGGTAATTCATAGGAGCATCAGGAATGGATGGACTCCATGATTTTAGAAGTCTTTTCCAGCCTAAATGATTCTGTCCCTGGCAGGGACAGCACCGAGCAAGAGACCCCCAGAGACCCCCTCCCTGCGCCTGCTTGCCCACACAACATTTCTTCCCTCTATCAATGCATCTAACATGTGAGAAATAAAGTGTGGAAAACTTATTTCAGCTGCGTTTCACGGGGCAGGCGCTTTGATCAGCCAATGCCTGAGTATATTATTCAGCACGCAGGAAAACGGACAACTTAACTCAAGAGACTTTTAGGTACAGAGCTGCCGCCGTGAAAGGGCCGTGGAAGTTGCCAGCAGTCATTAGGCAGCCTCTGGCTTTGAACAAGAATATCCCCAGCCAGGGGACAAACTCCCCCATCCCTGCTCGGGGCAGCACCCGCAGCCCCCAGCCCGCGCAGGCCCCAAAGCGCTCGGGCGGGTTCCGCGGCCCCGGCTCGCCCGGCGGCCCCGGCTGTGTCCGAGGGGGAGCGAGCG